>LPNX010374739.1:0-68718 GCA_001517045.1 Pseudotsuga menziesii
CAGGGAAGTTCTAATTCATTTTTCATCTTCGGTGGATGTCGACATTAAACCACTATTTTATAACAATTGCCACCTTTTACCTTGCACAGCAGTATCCCATGAAGCACTTCGAATATTTTCCAAGAGTTCTTCAGCTTTCTCAACAGTTGCCATTTTCATGGCCATACTTACCTGGGAACAGTACAGGTTTATTAATGAATCAATCAGCTTTAGTCAGCAATGAGCATATAGCTGGAAAACATCTAAAGGAATATAATATACCTCTGCATAATTATTGTATCCAAGCAGTTTAGCACTCTCTGATCGAAGTCTCAAAATCTGATCAATAACTGGTGTGTTATCTAGCTTTCCACTAGATGCATGAGTAACATAAGCACGATAGAGCTCCTCACGATTTTCCAATCTCGCTTGTATTAGCAATTTTTTCTCTCAACATTCAACAAACAAGACAAGCATGATATATAATGGTGTTAGACCTACTCTAACATATATAATCAATAACGTAGAAGCATTTAAAAGAATCCATGGATTCAATATTCATTTAAATACACAATATTGGCCAGGAAAAGATATTCTTATTAATATAAATCAGATATTATAATGGTGACAACCTTTGTTGGAACGTCTGCGAACTAGAGAAATTGAGTCCTCTACCTAGGCCTCCACCACTTCAATCCTCCATCTCTTGATAGCAATCTCACAAGCAAAGGCAAGCTTGGGAAGAACACAAAGTGCTCCAAGGGACAAAGGGATGTAGACTCAAGTATAAGCTCTGGAAACAATGGACTATAGTTTTCTTGCTATTCAATTCCTCTCCTTTCAATGTGTCCAAAAATCTTTAGCCTTTTGCACACATCCCGATGTACATGGGTTTAAGGGTCATATCTGCGTATATACGCAAGAATAGGTTTAAAAGTCATGTATGGAAAATAATGCATGTTTTTAGGGATGATCTTGGAAACATCAAATCTACAAAAATGGTCCATAGGGTCCAAAGTGTCTATAGAGGGATAGGGAATGCCATAAATGTGTCATCCACCATGTGTGGTAAAATCATCTGTAACAGATGCCCCCTAATGTGTGAGGTCAGAGGGGTGATACAATGGCCGAAATACATTACAAGTCCATCCCAGAAGTGGAGTGATGAAGAACCAGGTGGAAGAACCAGCCATCCAACACTATAATACAATAATCAAACTCTGCCCATGACTGCAAGTACATACAACCGTCCTAGATATATAAGAGTACAATGGCCATGAATAAGCATGATACAAAATATGACATGTGTGGTCATCGCAACATACAATATAGATAGATCAGAATCTCCATGATGAATATATACAAATGATCATGATCTCCATGAAAGGTGAAGATATACACTGGATCAATATCTCCATAATGGCTGAAGATATCTGACATACACTAGAATCAAGTCACGAGAGTTGGAATCTCATGAACACTGGCACGATCAAGGAGGTAGCACATATGAAATGCCACCAATCTGGAATGTATTCTACATAATCCGTTACGAGTACATATCATACTATGTGAATAGAGGTGTTGAGGTCAAACATAGTAGTCCATCATCTAGTTACCGGTCATTGATGTATACCGTTAACAGACGCAAGATTACCCATCGATAACGAAAATGGGAATCAATGAACTAGAGTGCAAACTAACAAGTGTGAATAAATGTGTTGAGGTCGAAGACTTGAAAGAATCCATCGATCAGGGGACATTGATGTATTCCCAAAAACTGTCGATGGTGAGAGAACCTGTCACTGATGACTGTAAGTCTCAAGGCACTGAAAATGACTCTAGATTCCTATCCCAGAATAAATGATCTGAAGTCGATGGGATGAAATCCGCTGGAAGGAGGGAATTAAGGCATCCCTCATCATCGAACACGAGGTACTCAGCAAAGCTGTATAATGTGGAAGGACTTGATCATAATGTGCATGAAACAGTAGCAATACCGGGAACGACCGACATGCAAAGTCAAAAGAACTGAGGAATGGCTGGCTCAAATTTCCACTTCCTTTGAACAAGAGCATAAAGGTGAATGGTCACTGAATGTAGGAAGCATAGACTCAATATACAAAACTGGGACATCTTTGTGACATAGGAGGCATCGACAGAGGCTCCATAGGGACTGGAAGCTTAACCAGCCGGTGGAGATAAAATCAGAAAAATGAGTACAACTCCTAAAGTCAAACTATTAACCCAACCAATGGATGTGATATATAGTGCTCTGTTCAAAGGCGACATGACTCGACTGCTGCCAAAGATAACATCTTTTCCTATCCGAATTTTTGGTTTTTTTTTTTTTGGACTTGTTCAAATATTTTTAAAAGCTTGAAAAAGAACAAAAGTACTTTATAGTTGCAGACTAGGAGGAGATGAGTGTCAAGGGGAAAACAAACTATTTCCAAGTAGCAGAACATACCTATGCTCAATGCAAGGAAACCTATGTAGGATAACAACACTCGGGGGAAAGTCCCCTCCCAGTAAAAAATTGGGGAATCAAGCTGCAAAAGATATGTAAAATGGCTCTGCTTGGCTAGACATGAGACAAGATCGGGCTATATAGCTGATAATCAAAGTGAGGGAGGCCGGTCATAAGCCTTAATAAGGCAAGCAAAACTCATGATAATGCAATTACAACTTGACATAAGGGAGTCTTGGGGAAAAAGGCCAGCAAAAAGATCAAGAGGAGTATGAGGCTCTTGCGTAAAGTCATGGCGATACTATACAAAGGAATCCCACACCCTAAAGGAAAAATGTTGGCATGGGGACCAAATGCAAAATAGGAGCTAACTAGGGCACCCATGTATGGTCAAGCTCTACCATTCACATCATGTCACTTCTAAAAGAAACATGGAGTTTCTGTGACAAGATAGAATGGGTTCGTACCTAAGGTTATAATGAAATAGTCATAAGGTCATGCAAAGTTAAAATGGTTGTGAAACCTAACCTATATGTCATTTTAGACATAATATCTGAAATCGGCATGAACAAGTCAAAACCACAGTCAAACGGCACTCAAAATGGACTCCTACATCATCAAATTAGTCCAAAACGGTGCAAAATGGTCAAAAACGATAAAAAACTATTGAAAGTGGGTAAAAATTTTCAAAAAATTTCTATAAATAGTAAAAGATTAAAAAATTCCATATCATTTGAAATTTTTACCCATTTCAGCACAAAACTTCAAACGCGAATTCTGGGAGCATTGTCCGGCAAAATTCGACACCCTTTGTTCTAGGTAACTCCTCATGTCCTCCTCTTCCGAATTCATGCAAATTTTTACAGTTTCCATGGTCAATTTTATTTTCTAGGCCAATCTAAAGTAGGCATTTCAGCCCACGTGTATATCGGGGTTTTTTACGCCTATAGGGCTAGCCACATGCAGAAAAACCTCCCAAAACCGCGTACATACAGGGCTGTTTTGCAAATAGTCGCATATGCGATAGTGAATAAGGATTTTTATGGTAAACAATGACCAAAAATCATGTTTTATGTGCAGGATGGTTCTAGAATGGAGGGAGAGGGAACATGGTGATGTAGAAGAGGCTTTTCAAGGTGACTTAATGGCCCAACAAGCTCTACGTGCATGCAGTTTGTATAAGTTTTTTTGTCTTGGTAGCATGAGGGACAAACCAAGACTCCTGTAGATGCTAGTGGATTACTAACATCCAGACTCAGAGTCTTTTCACATTTATGGGATGTCTCTTAGTATAGAGATTGAGAACATATACTTTATTACTGGATTATCCCGATGAGGAGAGGTGGTAAACCTATGATCTCGTGGGCCCGAAAGTGGTATGACTATTGATTAGTACATTGTGGTGTACTACGTTATGGACACGAAAAATGTTGGAAGTCAAATATCGACAAACTCGATCCAAGTGCTAGGAATGAAGGCCATACTATTGGCACTCGGTAGGATAACTGGTCTAGCTTCACTCCACCAGGCCTCACGGCCATTGATGTTCTATGCGGTGGAGTGTATGAGACCCAAAATGTACAAATGGAGAACTACGGTGTTGAGTAACATGAAACAACAACTCAGTGACTACAAGATGGGCAGGGTGAGAAACATTGGTTTCGGCAGCATACTGAGCACGTTCTTCTTTGAGCGTGTACCGAGATAAGCCCTAGAGTGGAAATTCCTCCACACGAAGTTTGAGATATAGCCCAATGAAATTGGGAAAATGTTATACGCAGACTAGGAGGAGGTAGGGTGGCTAACCCCTACGCAATGGACTTCTTTCCATGGTGGCGACAGCAGATCATTTCCATCGATGACTACCCCTATGTAGGGATAGATTTCTGGGGAGATCCGGACATGCCCCTACCACCAGGAGTGGCATATGGTGACATAGGTAATGAATCCCAAACCCTCCTTTTAATTTTTTTGAATTATTAAATATTTTTGTGTTTTCTGATACATTGACTCAAAAGACATGTTTTGGTGTGACGACACATAGTGACAATCTGTCATGTGTATGCAGATGTTGGACCACGATAACCTGATGATTTTCCTCGTCATAGACGGAGGGGAAGAGGATATGAAATCATGGGTGCGAATGCGGAGCAGACGATCCAAAGCATCCACACAAACTTTATACGCTTGACACATAGGGTACTCATGGTGGAAGTTGAGGACTTGCCTGAGGCCATGCAGCACCAGGTGGTTGGTGTACCATGGGCATGGGTTCAATTATTTTGATGGCTAGCTAGATCCATGGTGTGCTACAACGATTAGAACCCCTCTTCTCCTCCTCAATATTAGAGACCTGAGAGTGTTTCATTTTTGTATTACCATGTATTATATTTTGGTGGCTCGAAAGCCCCAATTTTGTATTATGACACTTATGTATTATGACGTCACATTTTGGATGTTTAATGAAAAACTTTTATGATGATCGATTTTATTTATTTACATGTGTGTAAAAATGTATGTTTGTGGTACCCTTATGGTCTATGAAACAAATGCCAATCTAACAAATAGTTAGCATATGAGTCAACAGCTTGATTAAAAATTCTTGAAACATGTATGTATGTTATGTTCCCAAATTGTCGTTCTAGCAATATCACACATAAGAATATTCTTAATAATGTCAGATCCCTAATATGATACAAGCCATTAAGAGGTGAGACCACTAACTGGGAATCAAGACGTACCTCAAGAGAGAGAACACCATGCGAAATGACATCTTGCAATAACTCAATAACGGTACTATATTCAGCAACATTATTCGAAGAAGGCCATAAACATACGCCTCCAAAAGACAATACTTGACCCATAGGAGTATAAATCGCCCAAGCAGTAGAAGCTGAGGATCCCCTAAGGGTTAAGTAATTTTCAATGTTTAAGGAGACCTTTTGATATTTTCCATGCCCAAGTTTTAATCCCTTGGAGCCCTTGCGACAATGACAAAAGCCCTGAACACCTTGCAGAGTGTTTAAGTACCTTGAATATGTTTTGTGGTTCCATAGTTGTTTCTCTGGTTCCCAATACCACAACTTATGCCCTAGTACCCTACAAAAATGTCCTTGGTGCGTTGAAGAAATTGCAAGAGTCCAAATGACCCTTTCAGTGGTCATTTGTGTTTTATTGAGGTCATGGTACCCTAGGAGAAGGTCTAGCAACCTTCATGGTGGATATTGACCCTTGGAAGTATCTTGATGTTGTTGAGGTGATTGAAGAATCCCATGGAGCCCCTTTCTCGATTAAGAAGCCCCTCGACCCACATTTTATGGTGTAATGGTCATTTTCCCATTAAAGGTGATGATGTGTCCATTAATAACTTGATGAAGACTTGGAACCATTCATGAATATCTTGATGCCTGTATATCCCTTATTGAGATCATGGAACCCTTGGACATGGTCATTATGCATGAGAAGTTCTGGAACCCACATAAATGGTGGCATGATTACCCTTGCACACTATATGATAATTGATGGTGCATTTGGAAATTATTTGCATCTTAGAATCCATACATATGGTGGTTTGTAAGCTCATGATTGTTGGAGCCTTTTGATATGATGCAATATTTGGTCAAGATTCCCTCATCACTTGGAATTTCGCAACTCTTCGAGAAAAATGAAAAATCTTGTGGAGGATAAATTTCTCAGCATCTTCACTAAATATTAAAATATTAAAATATTGAATTTGTTGACATTCTGTAGGAAAACCTCATAAATAACTTCAAGCAAACATAAATAATTAAATAAAGTTATTTACAAAACAAAATTTTGAATTGTTGTGTTTGTGTTGTAAATCCTCATAATTAAATCTTGTTTGTGCATGTCCATGTCACAAATAAGGGCTTGACAAGCCTTTTTGGTACTTGCCAACATGGAAATTCTCTTAACCTAGATGATAAGAAACTCAATTTGTAATGATATTAACAAACATTAACACCACCTAAAGACTACCAAATATAAATTGTGTTCATATAACCACCTTAACACCATAAAAAGTAAGTAGCCCCAATATCACCCCTTTAATCCCAACTACTTATAATTGGTGTTATTACCACCCCCTTAACATCACAAAATGTAAGTGGTGCTAAAAGATGGATTTTCTTGTTGCGGTCATGAGGAATTTTTTCACAAAGTAGATTGATCTAGCATCCTACATTAAGGCCCAGTAATTAAAAAAATATACTTTTAAGGTTTTCTCCTTATTTGTGGGTCAAGGGACATGTTAAATCTTAAAGGGGTTTCTGTAGGTAATCAATCCCCTTCGAATTTAATCCTATGATATATTAGGGAATAAAAACACATGTTATTTAAACATTAGGCCCACACAAAATGTAAACTAAACCAACCATTAAAGATTAAAGAGGTAGGTGTAGGTACTCGATCTCATTCCAATTTAATCCTATGATCTCTTAGGAAAAAACTTCACATATTCTTAAACGTGAGACCCACTCAAAATGTAAACTAAACCAACCACTTCATTAAAATATAATTATCCAAAGTTTCGTTCACAACTATATTTTAAGAGAANGTGATCTCTTAGGAAAAAACATCACACATTCTTAAACGTGAGACCCACTCAAAATGTAAACTAAACCAACCACTTCATTAAAATATAATTATCCAAAGTTTCGTTCACAACTATATTTTAAGAGAAAAAAATAAAATAAACAAGACTAATGAATATAATATTTTTACTCTATTTCTCAAAATAATAAAAATAAAAAATACTTTGGTTCTATATATAATGCAAGAAAAAAAGGCTGTTTTGGTTGTTCTTTTCTGCTAAGCGATCGAGGTCTTAATATGTTGAGTCCGTGAGTGAAATTTACCACTCAAGTAACTTTCACGCATAAAGTTGTATATATATATATATATATATATGCCTTTCCATGTTTTCAAATTATATTATTAAAAAAACAAAAACTTATAAACATTAGTTATCACTTCCCAGCAATCGAATCGTGTTAAGGACTGGCTTCCAGTCTTTCCTTTCAAAACAAAGACATAATACAAACCTGTATAGATTACAGTCAAAAAATTAAAAACCAAATCACACAGAGTTCTATTCCCATACGCTTTGCATTGGAATTCCAAGAATCAAACACGATAATCACCACATAATAACACATTACCAAATTGAAGGATTAAAACATTTAACACAATCAAAGTATCCACGTGACCCAAGGTCGAATCCCTTAAAATACCCACCTATATAATCACAACGTGTTAAAAACAATCAAACTGCAAAACATTAAACAACATTAACCCAGTGAATCATTCGACCTCGTTTTTAATCGCTTAGAGCTCAACTAGGAGCTTTGAATAAACCAAACCATATGAACAGACGAAACATCACATTCACATTACAGAGCCATGCAAAGGAATTTACATAGTCAGATTAACACAATGCCCAACAATTCGAATAAACCCCAAAACCCAAACAAACAACAAATAGCGTAAACATTATAACCAAACATCTCCCAAACTCAGTTTTGAAACCCTTTCATAAACACAGCAAGTTCAACATTTGGGTACAGACCCAATGATTTTTGTGGGGCTTACCCGGGATGCTTGCATAGGTAACCCAACAGCTCTTCCTTTCCAAAATGCAGAGTACCCACTCTATCTTAACCTACAACAACAAAAAATGAAGCTTGGTTCAAAAGTATGCAACAGCTATAAACCAAACCAAAAGTCAAAGGTGTTATCACACAAAACAATGGCATACATGGCAATTTTCTCAAGGAAAACCTGGTTGCTCTACATGGATGTGCAACTCCCACCTGGAGCATGAGTCCTCCTCCCGAGAAGAAAGACACACCAAGGAGATGACCATCGAAAACCCTAACGAAGTGCATAAGGTAGGCATCCTGCAAATTCCGAGGTTCATTTAATGTGCCAACCTTTCCGCCACCTCTATATAGATCGAAACCCATAAATATATAGTGTGGCTTCACACTTCTTACTATCGTATTAAACCCCATATACATATTTTTAAAAACCTTTCATATTGCTATTTGCATAGGTATTGGCCATAGTTTCGATGGCATACAATATGCCATAGTATAAACCCTCCACATTAATGTATAAGCATAAAAGTTGTATAAACAAGGTTTTAAATTTTCATCTCCAAAGTTGGTACAAACATGCATGCATATAGTATAGCCATATATACCATAGTTACAAAGAAATATTTAAGATTAGGACCCCTTTGTCCTCTTTTATCTTTGAGCATAGGAATATCGTTGTTCGGGTTCAAATAGTTGTATATGCTAGGAATTCGTTATGTTACGTCAGCAATCCTAGGTTCATAGGAAAAGTCACTTGCATAAGAATAGGAACACATGCATTATCTCATAATGAACTAAGTAAACCAGGTAGCATAGGAACCTTACCTTTCCAAGTGGACCTTTAAGGGAGAGAACTTGTCCACTCCACCCCTTGACATACAAAGGTAAGTTAGCCTCTTCATCATAAAATATAAATAAATTAAATACACATAAAATGAAAGTAAGACATAAAACAGAGTAAGTATCGCTAATGTCAATAATTAAGATAGACAGAAAAAAGTAAGTTTTTTACCGCCTCGAAGTGTAGAATTGTAATATGTAGAAATCATCATCATACAGGAAAAACTCACAAAGAAATCAAGAAAATAAAGATGTCCTTAAGGTCTAGCAGTTTATTATCCTACGAATTTTTTATTTATTTATAGATTTTAGGGACATTACAAGTGATATGAAATCCCATATTCAAACAATAAGAGAACTAATGGGTGCTACCAAACATTCATTGCAAAAATAAACATTTCAAAACTGTATCTGAAATTTTGTGAACTAACAGAAAATTATTTGTGACTAAATGTTTGATAGCAATATTTAAAGAACAGTCCATAACATTAATACAAAAGAAGACAATAGCTGACAAGGAAATCTTAATTTCCCAACATGGGAAGAAGAACTAGTGGTAGAATTAAATTTTGATCTAATGAAAACCATACAGAGTATGCAAGAATACTTACAAAGCTTCAAAGATGAAAATATGAATGAAATAAAAGAGAAGCAATCAATCAATGAAGCTTTACTTCGAAACATGATGGGAATAATCCCTCATGGAAAACCTACCCATTCAACCAATAAAACAAAAGAAAATAATCATCGCAAGCGAGCCAACATCCCAAGGGAAGGGGGAAAAGAAGAGCACACACTTGAGCTTCCAAAAAAAGATTATCATGATGTTTCGAGTGATAATTCACTTTATCCTTGCAGAAAGAGGAAGAAAAATGATGAAAACCTCCAAGGAGAATTTCTAAAGATAAAATCCCCAACCTATGAAGGAGAGATGAATACTAGGGAGAGAGATGAAGAGTGGCTTCTAGGTATGAGCAAATACTTCTGAGTACACAACTACTCTAGTGAAATGAAATCCTATCTAGCCATCTATAATTTAAATGGAAATGTAGCTAGATGGTAGAGAGACCTAAAGCACACCAAAAAGGATGAAGTAAAAGAAATCAGATGGAGTAACTTTCACAGAATATTTTAGGATAAATACATGTTTGAGATATTCTTTGATAGGAAGTTGAAAGAATTTCATGAATTAAGGATGGGATCCATGACCATGGACGCCTTCATTAACATATTTTTTGATCTCTTACATTACATGCCTTACATAAAGGACGAAAAAGTGAAGATACAACAATTTTTAGGATGTCTTCCTCCCAATTTTCAAGAGACAATTGAGTTTGACATGCCCAAAAGATTGGGAACTACCTTACATAAATTTATTCTTTGTTACAAGGATGAACTTAATAAGGATAACATAAAAAAAGTTGAGATGGGTCTAGGACCTTCTCGGAAAACCGCAAACCTGGTTTTGAAATACCACCCTCGATAAAATTGAACAACACTTTTCTAGCCAAAAAAAATTCAACAAGATAGGTACAAAGCCAAAAGTTCCTGGACCAAATACCAACCGACAAGCAGAAAACAGGGGAGCCAAGGGAGCGCCGTTGACACCATTATGCTAGATATTATCTAAACAATACTGGTGGAGTCTTGCACTATCTACTGGAAGACCCAATGGTAGAATACATGGCTAGCACACTAAGGATCTATGCAACACTTGATGGCTGACAGAAAGACCATGAGACCACTATGGTCGAAATACTAGGTAAGGTTTCAAACACTTCTATTTCATTTTTTATTGATATCGGTGCTTGACAAAGATATGTATCACCCAAGATTGTTGAAACATGTAAACTAGAAAAAGTAAAGCATGAGTAACCATGGTTGGTACAATTAGCCATTGGTACAAAAAGAAAGTTTTTGGAAATAGTGAGAGACTATGAGGTAAAATTGAACAATTCCCCCCCTAAAATAGATTTGAATATCTTACCCTTAGGATCGTATGATGTACTTATCGGCATGGACTGGTTGGAACAACACCATGTCATGCTTGATTGCCTATACAAGTCAATATTGTGCACAGATAGGAAAGGGAATCACATAAATATTCAAGACATACACAAGAAGGTTTCCGTTAGACAGATATCCTCCTTACAAGTAAATAAGTGTATAAGGAAGCGATAAAAACTGTTTGCAGTAAGCATCCAGGATGTAGAAGCTCAGAGAGAACAACACATCTAGGAATTTCCGGTTCTCATATACTTTAAGGATGTATTTCCCGAGGAAATACCGAGATTACCACCAAACAGAGACTTATATTTTTCCATAGATATGACAACAGGGTCAGTACCGGCGTCAAAATCCCCATACCGCATGAGTGAACTAGAATTGGTGGAGCTCAAGTTGCAATTACAGGAGTTGATTGAGAAGGGTTATATTCAACTGAGTATGTCCCCTTGGGGAGCACCTATAATTTTCGTAAAGAATAAGGATGGTACGATACAAATGTGCATCAATTACCTCCAACTTAACATGATGACCTTCAAGAACCGTTACCCACTCCCTAGGATTGATGACTTGGTCGAACAAATTGGAGGAGCACAAATATTTTCAAAGATCGACCTGCGGTCTTGATACCATCAGGTACAGATCCACAATGAAGATATACATAAAACAACATTTTGCACGCGATATGTCCATTACGAGTTTGTAGTAATGAATTTTGGGTTAACCAATGCACCAACAAATTTTATGTGCATGATGAACAATATCTTCAGCAAATACCTAGATAAGTTTGTATTGGTCTTTATAGATGACATACTAGTTTACTCGAAGAGTAAAGATGAACATGAGGAACATCTCCGCATAGTACTGCATGTGTTATGGGAACACCATCTTTACGCTAAGTTTAGTAAATATGATTTTTACAAACCACATATACACTATCGAGGTCACATCATTTCTGAGAAGGGGATAGCCGTTGACCAAGAAAATATTAAAGCCATAGAGAAATGACCTACCCCTACCTGTGTCACAGACATTATGTCATTTTTTGGATTAGCATTTTAGTATTGAAAGTTGATCGAGAACTTTTCAAGGATTTCTTGTCCCATGACCACCTTAGAAAAGAAGGAAAACAAGTTTTTCTAGACAACCAAGTGCGAGAAAATTTTTCATAAGCTTATGTAGCTTTCGACTACTACACCGATACTACGAATTGTGAATCTTTGGGAATTTCATTGTTTGCATAGATGCAAGGAAGGAAGGACTTAGAGGATTCCTCATCAAGAATGATTGTGTGATCTATTACGAGTCACAAAAATTAAAGGAACATGAACAAAATTATCCCACCGACGAATTTGAGAGAGAGTTTTCTCTATGTGTTGAGCATGTTGATAGAGAGAGAGAATCCATCATAACCAGTGCTGACATTGATATTGAGAGGGAGTACTCATTTTTGAATGGCCATTATTTCAATGCATCCACCACCAGCAAGTGGTATATTGATAGTGGAGCTTCAAGCCACATGACAGGTGCTCGAGAGATGTTCTCCAATCTTTCATAGGAAGGGATATATGTAGAGGTAGTTTTGGGAGATGACACAAGTTTTAGATCTATTGGGTGTGTGACCATTACATTTCAAAGAGAGTCCATGAGTCCCATGACCTTGAGGGACATGTTGTTTGTACCTGGGCTCAAGAATAACTTGATATCAGTTTCCATGATCGAGGACATGGGTCTTGGGGTGTCTTTCCTAGATGGACATATCTAAGCTTCTCCCAAGACTACAGGACCATCTTCCTCTTAAACCATTGAAGTCATATGTGGGAAATTATACAAGCTTATGTTTCATCCCCAACACGCTTTGAAACATAGAAATGATAGTGAGATTTGTGAACTATATCATAGGAGTATGGCTCATGTGCATCATCCAACTTTGAGGATGTTGAGGTACATGGTTATAGGTTTGTGTGAATTCAACATTGAGCATAGTGATGTATGCAGATGGTGTGCTTTGGATAAGTACAACAAGACTGTTTTTACAAGCAGTGATAGCAGTTGAGCAGAAGTCCTTGATTTGATACATTCTGATTTGTGTGGTCCTATGCCATTTATTTATTTGGGAGGTTTTGATTATTATGTGACAATCATCGATGTTCGTTCAAGGGAGACCTGGATCTACTTCTTGAGGAGCAATAAATTTGAGCAGGTATTGTAGAGGTTCCAAGAGTTCAAAGCTCTTATGGAGAACCATACTGGGAGGAGTATTTGAGAACCCAGATCATACAACGAGGGTGACTATACCTCCAAGGATTTCTATGGGTATTGAATTCAATAGGGAATTTGGAGACAATTGGCAATACCGTACAATCCTGAGCAGAATGGAGTGGAATAAAGGAAGAACCGATCCTTTCTTGGAGGAGCAAGAGCCATGTTACATGATGAATCACTTCATTTATTTATTTGGACATAGGCATGTAGTACAAATGTATAGTTGTTGATTAAGTTGTCATTTATGCCAACAATGTATAGTCATTGATTCCAACATGTCTTAGTGCCCCTTGAGGAAACCCTAAGGGTTCAGTAATTGTTAGTGTCTAAGGAGACCTTTTGATCTTGTCCAAGCCCAAGTTTGAATCCCTTGGATCCCTTGGGACAATGACAAAATCCCTAAACACTGTGTATAGTGTTTAGGTATCCCAAATATTTTTTACAGTTCCCTAGTTGTTTTGGTGGTTCGAAGTATCACAACTTATGCCCGAGTACCCTACAAAAGTGTCCTTGGTGTGTTGAAGAAGTTGCAAGAGTCAAAATGACCCTTTCAGTGGTCATTTATGTTTTATTGAGATCATGTTACCCTAGGAGAAGGTCTAGCAACCCTCATGACGAATATTGACCCTTGGAGGTTTTCTCGTGTGGTTGAGGTGGTTGTAGAAGCCTATGAAGTTTCTTTCTCAATGAAGAATCCCCGAGGAAACCCTTGGAACCACATTTGATAGATTGATGGTCCTGGTCTCCTTAACAGTGTTGATTTTGCCATTAATTACTTGATGAACACTTGGAACCCTTGATGAAGATCGTGATTCCTGTGTAGCCCTTGTTGGGGTCATGGGAACTCTTGGAGATGGTCATTATGCATGAAAAGGCCTGGCACCTGCATAAATGGAAGCATGATGACCCTTCGACACTATATGATAATTGATGGTGCATTTGGAAACGATTTGCATCTTGGAATCCATACATATGGTTGTGTAAGATCATGATTGTTGGAGCCTTTGAGATGATGGAATATTTGGTCACAATGTCCTCATCACTTGGCGATGGAGTCCTATGTGATGGAATTGAAGTCCATGGAAAGTATCTCCTTTAAATATTGTATAATATCTTTGAAAGAGTCCTTGAAACCATTCCATGTGGTTCAAGTTGGGTCTTGAACCATGGTCATATTTGTGGTTATATGGATATTGGGTTGTAGATGGAGGTAGAGCCCACGGAAGTGCCTTGATATGTTGAAGAAGACTTGGAAACTATTGTAGTTTTTGGTATGGTCTTTCGAACCCTCATGTGTGGGGTGTTTGATGTCCTCGACATATTAAAGAATTTAAAGGTATTATACCAAGAGTTTGCAAATAAAATATCATAGGGAGATAGTCCTCATCACGTCATTTCTATTGATATGGGGAGCATATTCTATCTCCTTACGGTTGAAGAGATATGAACTTTTGAAGTTGTTTTACCCCACCTTTTTGGGCAAGCCCACTAAACAAAAGAGAAATAATTATTTGTAATTTTGAATTGCATGTCTGTCGAGTTTGAGGTCATAACTTTCCTCCAAGACCTATATAGATAGAATATCAAACATTTCATTTGCTTGTCAATTGGAATTTCACAGATTTGGGAGAAAAATGCAAAATTTTGTGGAGGATAAATTTCTCGACATCTTCACTAAAAAGTAAAATATTAAAATATTGAATTTGTTGTCATTGTGTAGGAAAACCTCATAAATTACTTAAAACAAACATAAATAATCGAAGAAAGTTATTTACAAAAAATAAATTCTAAATTGTTGTGTTTGTAGTGTAAATTCTCATAATTAAATCTTGTTTGTGCATGTCCATGTCACAAATAAGGGCTTTCCAAGCCTTTTTGGTACTTTCCAACATGGAAATTCTCTTAACCTAGATGATAAGAAACTCAATTTGTAATGATATTAACAAACATTAACACCACCTTAACACAACCAAATATAAATTGTGCTCATATAACCACCTTAACACAATAAAATGTAAGTAGCCCGAATATCACCACTTTAACCCCAACTAGTTATAATTGGTGTTATTACCACCTTAACATCACAAAATGTAAGTGGTGCTAAAAGATGGATTTTCTTGCTGCAGTCAACATGGCATTTCACTTAACATAGATGATAAGAAACTCAATTTCTAATGATATTAACAAACATTAACACCACATTAACACCACAAAATATAAATTGTGCTCATATAACAACCTTCACATGATAAAATGTAAGTAGCCCCAATATCACCACTTTAAACCCAACTAGTTATAATTGGTGTTATTACCACCACCTTAACATCAGAAAATGTAAGTGGTGCTAAACGATGGAATTTCTTGTTGTGGTCATTAGGAATTTTTTCACAAAGTAGATTGATCTAGCATCCAAGATTAAGGCCAAGTAATTAAAAAAATATATTTTTAAGGTTTACTAGGCATGAATTTATATATGAGACTTCTTATTTGTTGGTCAAGGGACTAGTTAAAGCTTAAAGAGGTAGGTGTAGGTACTCGATCCCCTTCCAATTTAATCCTATGATCTCTTAGGGAGAAAACACATGTTCTTAAACGTTAGGCCCACTCAAAATGTAAACTAAACTAATCATTAAAGCTTAAAGACGTAGGTGTAGGTACTCGATCCCCTTCTAATTTAATCCTATGATCTCTCACGAGAAAAAACACATATTCTTAAACGTTAGGCCCACTCAAAATTTAAACTAAACTAACCATTAATGCTTAAAAATGTAGGTGTAGGTACTAGATTCCCTTCCAATTTAATCCTATAATCTCTTAGAAAAAAAACACATGTTATTGAAGGTAAGGCCTACTCAAAATGTAAACTAAACCAACCACTTCATTAAAAATATAATTATCCAAAGTTTAATTCACAACTATATTTTAAAAAGTTATAAATAAATAAAAAATAATGAATATAATATTTTTACTCTTTCTTAAAAAATAAAAACTCTTCTATATCTAATGCCAAAGAAAAGAAATAGGACATTTTGGTTGTTCTTTTGTGCTAAGCTATCGACATGTTACTATATTGACTCCGCGAGTGAAATTTTCCACTCAAGTAACTTTCCCCTTTAAAAATATTTATATATATATACCTTTAATCAATGACACCAAACCCAATTTTGTAATTGTAGACTCTGTTTTTTTTTCGTTTTACTGAAAAGAGATTCTGCTGGTTGACTCCGTTTTTCCTTTTCGACGATCTTCTGAAACCAAAGTACGGAAGAAAATGGAAGCATCAGCACATGGAAGCAATATTGACATGCCGAACGATATTAGGGCTCTTGCGACAGAAATATTTGAAAAGACAAACAAATATATACTAGACAAGATGGATCTCGGTGTGCTATCGCAAATATTGGAACCTGCCACGGTACCAGTAACAGACCAAATAGGAACTCAAATTGCGACAGAAATATTTGAAAAGACGAACAAATATATACTAGACAAGATGGATCTCGGTGTGCTATCGCAAATATTGGAACCTGCCACGGTACCAGTAACAGACCAAAAAGGAACTCAAATTGGAACTCAAATTTCTGTCGATTCACATGACGTGTGCCCGAAGAGTGAGGGTGTTCAGCAGCACTTCATCTCGAGCATAGTCTTCAGATGTATGACACAAGCGAACAGATATCAATGGGAATTGGAGTCTTATTTGGATTATGTGATTATTCGGATTATTCGGTTCGCATCTGTTGAACTATGAAGGGTACAAGGACATCGAGATTGCAATGGCCGAAAATATTGATCTTGTTTTGTTGAGAACTATAATGGATTGGAGCCACCCGGAAGGAAATGTATGGACCGAACAAATAGTGTGGACTGGTAAATTCTCAGATTCTCAACGGATGGTGCAGCTCATGGAGCGGGATGCATGCTCTTCCATAAAAATTAGGTTTGAACACTTTGATCTTTACCGTCACTTGAGAAATCAATATATTGCCCTCCATGGGACTTATCCGGTGGCTGCTTCCATTTCAGCTGTTCAGGCTTCCCAGAGCGTTATTATTTCCCAAGAGCTCGTCGGTAAAGATGATGGTGACGTTGAGGGATTGCAATGTGCTATCTGTCATGATATGTTTTTCATTGGTGAGCCTGCAAATCAATTGCGTTGCGGACATATTTATCATAAAAATTGCATCCTTGAATGGTATTATTTTCGGCTTCAATACCCGCTATGCATAGACGAGCTTCCGTAGCTGGGCTTGAATGTCCCGCACTCTGATATAACTTGTGGTATTCAATTAGGTTTGTTTTATTGTTCGGATATAACTTGTCTCTCGCGAATCCCCTTCAATTAGTTTTGCTATGTTGTTTGGATACATTTTGGCTAGGGCGATTCTTATATTAATGTATTTTTTTTTTTGGTTAATTTCAAATATGTTATATCTTTAACCTCATTCGACAGTATACTACAGGTTGATATTTTGTTCTAGTTATTAAATTTATGGTTACTCTTCATTGTATTTGTTCTAAATTTGTTGTATTTGATTGTTATGTAAGATGATAATGATGAGGGTTATTAATTTTTATTGAGAAATTTGATTTATGTTTTTTTAAGAGAATAATTCCTATATCATTATAGTTGTTATGATTTAAATGATTTAAAAGGTTAAGAATATTGGTATCATAGAAAATATTTTTAAATTGAGCTCTAATGACATCATATGAGAATAGCATCCATTATGTCATTAAGTGTGGATTTACTCAAGAGGTCTTATTAGATATTATGATAGACAACCATTCAATTATACTAGTCACCCCTCCACCAGAATTCCATGGTATGTCGACTTCAATTCCAGTTGACTTCATACTAGTTTATTATCAACTTCAACCATTGATTTACATGCAAAGAACATAACAGGCACACTATTCTCCCATTTGTTGTCTTCTTTTCATAAAAATAAGATTTCATACTTTTAGTTTACTTAAGTAGGGTTAAAAAACCCATTGATTATGTACACCAAGTAAACTTCTCAATGCTCATAGGCTTGGCCAATTCTCTTCAGAGTGCCTATGTTTTCCAACAACACTTTTTGGTTCACCACCTTATCTCTTACAAGGTGATACTGAACATTAATAAGTTTTGTCCTTGAATGGTATGTAGAGTTATTTTCCTAGAAGATTTCACTTTGACTATCACAATCAAACCTAACAACTTGTTAGCATTGCGAAATAATCTCTAGAACCAAAGTACATCTTTGCTTAAGTGAGTGGCTTCCTATTCATCCAACTAAGTTCCCCATTCAACAATAAGAAAACATATCCACCAATCAACCATATGTGCTTGAGATCTCCAACCTAGTCGATGTAGACAAAATCATGTATATATTTTCATCAATTTTATATTTTCCTTAGTATCAATTGCATAATGTAATACTCTCACCTTTGAATTGGAATGTATTTAATCACAATTATTAAATGATGTAAATATGCTAGTATGGATTCCTAGTACTAAGCTATCAAGCATCTAATACCATGAGTTTGAATTAGATCTATAGAGAAGAAATACATACATCATCATGTGCAAAGCCAAACTCATCAAAAACCTAAATCCATTGGTAGTCCTTTTTTCTTTCCCTTTTCTTGAAGTTTATTCAAAATAAAATCTCATTTTTTTTCTTTCCCCTTTCTTGAAGTTTATTCAACATTATTAAATGATGTAAATATGCTAGTATGGATTCCTAGTACTTAGCTATCAAGCATTTCATACCATGAGTTTGAATAAGGTCTATTCAGAAGAAATACATACATCATCTTCTTCAAAGCCAAACTCATCAAAAACCTAAATCCATTGGTAGTCTTTTTTTCTAAGCCCTTTTCTTGAAGTTTAATCAAAATAAAATATCTTTTTTTTCTTTCCCCTTTGTTGAAGTTTATTCAAAATAAAATCTCGTCAATCTAACCCCATAAGAAGAAACGTCTTAGGTTTTGCATAAAACTTAGAATCATAAGAAGGGTGTAGTGACTAGTCACACCATATTAAGTTGATTGATACAAAGATGGATACCCGAAGCGATAAATAGAAGCTATAAAAAAGGTGATAGAGGTCATAAAAGACACCAAGCTTTTTGAAGGACACCAAGCTTTGGAAGTCGATCAAGAATTTGAACAAGATATCCCTATCACAATTAATTTTAATTGGGTATTTGCTCCGCCTCTTAAATAATAGTTAGATTTATCCTCTTTCATTTCAGGGAAAAATCGATATGAATGTATTCCTTTAATTAATCAACCTTGCACATAAATTGTGAGCTAGACATTGAGGGGATTAAAGAAAAGAACAAGACTGTGTTTTTCCCGATTCATAACACGTATGTAAACCTACCTTAAAACTTACCAATGAGAGTGAGGCGTCTGCAATTGGTGGAACGACCCCAATCAACAAAACATTTTCTTCTCACAAATTCGTTGCTAAGTAAAATTGTTTTCTTCAAACCCTTATTGTAAATTGATTGCTTGATGAAACGCTTTCTTCCCAAAAATGTTGGATATAATTTTGCTTTGCTGGGTAACGTTTTTATTCAAACACTGACTGTAAATTGATTGCCAGATGAAATGTTTTCTTCCCAGAAACGTTTTATGTAAATTGAATGACGTTTTATGGAAATTGAATGTCGGGAAAAACGCTTTTCCAAAAACGTTGTCTTTAAATTGAATGTTGGTAAAAATGATTTAAAAAAAATGTTGTCTGTAATTATTGGTCGCTGGGTAAAACATTTTTCTTCAAACACCAAATGTAAATTGATTGATGGGTGAAAATTTTTCTTCCCAAGAATGTTGTCTGTAATTTTTGGTTGTTGGGTTAAATGTTTTTCTTCAAATGGTGATTGTAAATTGATTGTTGTATGAGACAATTTCTTCCCAAAAGTGTTGTCTATAATTTTTGGCTGTTGGGTAAATTCTTTTTCTTCAAACACTGACTGTAAATTGATTGCTCGATGAACCTCTTCTCCCCAGAAGCGCTGTCTGTAAACTGAATGCCGGGGAAAATGGTTTTCCAAAAACGTTGTCTATAAATTGAATGTTGGGCAAAACAATTTTCAAAAACAAGTTGTCTGTAATTTTTGGTTGTTGGGTAAAACATTTTTCTTCAAACACTGACTGCAAATTGCAAATTGATTACTGGGTAAAATATTTTCTTCCCAAAAACGTTGTCTGTAAAATGAATGCTCTAAAACGTTTTAATAAAAACTGACTGTAAATTGGTTGTTGGGTAAAACATTTTTTGTTCAAAATCTGACTATAAATTGAATGTTGGGTGAAACATTTTCTTCCCAAAAACATCGTCTGTAATTTGAATGCTGGATAAAACATCTTTCCCAAAACGTTGATTTTAAATGGTTGCTGGGTAACACGGCCTTCTTCCTCAAAAAAAAAAAGTTGCCTGTAATTTTGGTTGCTGGGTAAAACATTTTGTTCCCAAAAAATAAAGCATTGACTGAAATTTTGAATGTTGGTAAAATGTTTCCTTCCCAAGAACATCTTAATGTAACATTTTTAAAAATTCCTACTGATAGTGGGAAACTGTCCCCATACACAAATAAAAAAGGGTTTGGATCTGCAACCCTCACTAACTGAATAGTTCACCTGCCTCAGAATCCGACCTCAACACTAGATGTGCTCAAGTATATTATACCTACCTCGATCTAATTCTACCTTTACTTTTCTTAAGTGGCTATGAAAAAGGAATGGGTTAGCTCTAAATCTGAGTGCATGTGGTTCTTGAGGGGTGAGAAATGGATATACACATTCATAGATCTGAATTTTAGATTCACCTAAAATTTCAAGAAATCTTTGGATAAATGAATAGAACTTGCGGTTACATATTCCTATCATTTGTGTATAGTTGTGCATCGGTTACGAAGAATTTGAGAAACCCGTTTGGTTAAACTCTTCCATATAAACATGGCTTTTAATTAAGCCGTTAAGATCTGTTTATCTGTAGTCTGCATTATAAGAGAATGCCCATTATTCCTCAAGTCACATGCATTGGCTTCGGGATATGTTCTGCGACATGGGTTGTGATTTGTACAGTGGAATTTAATTGTTAACATCAATGAATTGCGCCTCTTTAGAATTTTTTCTGTGAATCTAAATGGCGTGTTCTTTTTGATAGTTCTTTAAATCCCTTTCAAATGCAAACTATCCCTTTGCCCATTATATTATATTCTTTAAATATCATTTTTAAGTACAAATGCAGAGCTCTATGTGGGCATACCATATCCATGAGATGCAAATCCTTTCTAGCACCATCGGTATACAAGATCTGTGAGATGAAAAGCCTATATTTTGCATCAAAATTCGTTCAAGTGAGAGAGTTCTCCCGGTTTAAAAGGAATTCAATATAGAGGGGTGATGGGCGCTAACTTAGTGGGCCAAATTATATCCCTAATAAACGGTTGTGTTGTCTTCTCGCCTGGCTGATACAATGACTGGTTAAGGCTACAACAACTCGTAGGTAAGGCATAGATCTCAGTTCTGGGCAGTCGACTAAAGTTCTAGGTAGTCAGTTAAAGTGAAAGTGATATCTGATTAGAATTCCTTGCTCGGTTTATGACACTTGGTGTCTTGGGTAAATAATTGGGACTCCTTTCGTAGTTGGCTGTTAGCTGTGTGATGCCACCTATCACTTGATGTGGGGGTGAATGCCAGTTAAAATCTTGATCCCAGTTTGCATGTTGGTAGCACCATATCTTATTTTTGTTTTTCTTTTATTAAAGCCCGGGATTAAGAAGATGGACCCTTTAATGATTTGGCTTGATTTGGCTTCAGTTAGAGTGAGGTTAGAATTGGATGTCTTTAATTATAGTATTAGTCTATTGCAATAGAGTTACACCAGTTGTATAGCAAATAAGAATTTAATATAATTTTTACAATATGACATTGATATATATTGCAAAATTGAATTACATTATGATTTAATAACTTGTAAATGGCATTAGAATTTGGGATATGCAGTTTGTTTTGGGAATATGATG
Source organism: Pseudotsuga menziesii (assembly GCA_001517045.1). Taxonomy (NCBI): domain Eukaryota; kingdom Viridiplantae; phylum Streptophyta; class Pinopsida; order Pinales; family Pinaceae; genus Pseudotsuga; species Pseudotsuga menziesii. The sequence goes on from LPNX010374739.1 coordinate 22,200, forward strand.
TATGTATTTGTCAATACTGTAAATTGAATTAGAATTTGAGATATGTAGAATGTGATAAATGTAAACTATAGTAATTATGCTATTGATTGATGCTTGCATAAGGTGTTATGGATATAATCTTTCATTAAAGGTGCATTGTTGTACAATGCAATATTTAAGGTTAGACTTATTTTCCTTAGCATATACAATAATTTGAAAGTTCATGTTCATTGAAAACTCTTGAATTCAAAACAATTTCTACAAGAAATTTTATTTTGAGACTACATAGGACAAATAAAAAATAACTAATATATGGTAGCACAAAAAAAATATAAATACTATTAGTTTACATGGAAATATATAAATTACTTACCAATATATAAGAGGATCCCATGTTTGCCATTGTAACTCCTGCAAGAAATTTTATTTTAAGGCTACCGAAGATAAATAAAAAATAATAAATAATAAATATATAGTCTCACAAAAATATATAAACACTATTTGTCCACATGAAAATATATGAATACTTAAGTAAATTACATACTGGTTGGAAATGCATAGGAATCCATCGAACTATCTTTAAGTCCAATTATGTCTTCAAAACAACATAGCACAGAGGAGAAATGGCTACGAAAAATAAGTTAAATTGTTCCAGCAAGAGACTAGTGGGGCAAGCACACATGAATTTGTGACTCGTTTTCACTTTGTAACATGGAACACATGGCTCCACACAGCGTAGGATGACTACAAAACAAGAGGATATCCACTATGCATTACCGCATGAAAACAGTGCAGTGCACTGCAAACTACCAAGCGTATAATAACGAACAAAAACTTATGATATATTATGGTAGATAATACCCTGAACCTTACAATGGCCGTATCAATGTGGCTCATTATAAACAATGCTGCATAAAAATGGTGCATAAATGTCCTACAGTGCATAGCCTCTCAGTTGGGAATTAATTAATTTGTGACATGTGTTCACTTAGTAAGGTGGATTTTATAAATCCACTACAGGTCCATGAAAGCAGCCGCTCAACACAATCTTGGATGGCTACAAAAAAAAGCGCCTATGCACTATTCATTACCTTAATAAACTAGCACAATGCACCATAGATTCCCAAGCTTGCAGTAGTGAACCTAAAATTATGATATATCACTCCAGATAATGCCCTAAACGCCATAGCAGCCATATCAACGGGGCCCATTATAAACCATGTTGCGTAAAGACGGTGCATAAATTACCCACAGTACATATGTTTAGGGTGGGAAATTAATAGTTTTCATTCGTGAATGTATGGGATGGCTACTATTGTTCAAGAAACAAAGGAACGATTCCCACTTGTTGTTGAAGTAATAGTGTTCTTGTGCATTTTTCAAAGTCCTTTGAAGAGGTATAGAAAGTATTTTTGTGACATTTTAGAGTTACATAGATAAAAAATTTATTCAAAAGCTAGTACGATCCATATCAACATGAACTTAAAACAAACTTTCTCAACTGAGTGCTGAGTGTGTGATATGTTAGTGTTCTTTCCTTTCCTGATAGCTAGTTATCAAGAGATGGTTATGATTAAGGTTCCTCTGGGCTGCACTTACTTTCAATTTTGAGGATATTTGGGATTCCCTTCTAAATGCATCACTTGTAACATCTTTCTTGTATGCCCTAAAATTTTGATAATTATGGACTGTATATTGTACTTATTCTCTGGTGAGGAGCTCAAGACCAAGTCCCCACCAGCAAAACCTTATTTGTCAGGTAGAGTACTACCTTAAGTTATAATCTTAGGAAGACTTAAGACCTGAACAAAACTTAAGCGACAAGAAACTAAGTTCACTATCGGGCAAGGTTAAAATGGTGAGTGAACTTTGAGAATTGAAAGAAGACTATACTTTTAAACAACCTAAGCTCCTAGGCATCACCTTAGGTTGAGGTAATTCCTAAGTTGATGAGCTCACCTTTTGAGCATTTGATGATAACTTTACCTATTAAGCCTCAAGGCATCAAATGCCAAGAAGTTCCCCTAGAACATAATACTAAAAAGTGTAAGCCTTATCTCATTATATATATATTATAGTCATATTAAGTTAAATTGAAAATGAAAAATCTTCTAAAAATTTAACTACATGAATAATTCAAAAAGAAAACATAAATGATATGGTAAAGGTAGTGACTTACAAACTATACTCTAAGTATATAGATGCTTAGAGAATCCTTGTCATAAATAAAGGAAAAATCCTTACCCTTAGACAATAATAGTTCTATTGACTATTATAGAGCTACACTGCGGAGGGAATTACTATTTTGTATAAAAACAAGGCGAACAATATTCAACATGCAGCATAGTAATAAATGTTGTGGCGGCTGCACTGTGAGATGTTGGATTTCAAACAGATTGAGATCCAACGGCCCACAGTGCAGCCTCCCCAACATTTATTATTCTGCTGCATGTAAAATATTTTTTGCCTAAAAAAAAGTGTGAGAGAAGTATGCATATTTATGGAAAAAGTGGGTGTTTCCTCCAATGGCTTTTAGTAGCCGAAAGGAAACAACGCCCCCTAATAGTAACCACTTATTCTCTGATTTTTGGAAAAACTTGTAAGAGTCACACATATCCACGTAGTATCCTTTGAATGTTTGCATAGATTACATTATAGAAAGTATTGTGTGTGTTTGGAAAGGGAGGGGTTACCACCATTGTAGAGATTTTAATTAATAATTTTTTACCCCCGATGACCTCCTCGAAATTCGCCGAACAACGGATTTCATGGGATTGTTCTGTAAGAGATTATGGAGGCCAGTAAAAGCCATTACTGAGGGAGTGGAGTACTTTAATTACCGGGGCATGATTTTCTGAGAGAATCGTTGCACCTGCTAGAACGGGGGGTATCATTGCGATTACATAGATGGCATATAGAGTCGTGCGATTGTATATATAGAGGGGAGAGATCACTGCGATTTGCAGGGAATGCAAATGGAGAGCACTGCGATTTCATATAGAAAACACTGCGATTCCACATAGAAGAGTGTGACTGCGATTTTCTTATCTATCCTCGTGTTTTGCATATCGGGAAGAACAGTGCGATTTGCGGAGAGATCACTGCGATTTGCATATATAGGAGAGGAGCAGTGTGATTTTCCTAGAGATCACTGCAATTTGCATATAGGAGAGGAGGAGTGCGATTTGGATAGAGATCACTACAATTTGCAAATAGAAGAGGGCACTACGATTTGCATATAGAAGAGGGTGTTGTGATCAGAGCTGCCATTGCAGCGAACACCACAGTCTAGAGCAACTCAATATGCGTCATATTGATGAAGACATCGTCCAATGGATTATGGCGAGGTGATAATCCCATGGATTTGGAATTCCCCTTGCTTATAGTGCAGATTTGTGTGGTGCTCATCATTACCACAACGCTTGCTTTTCTGCTCAAGCCCTTGAGGCAGCCTTATGTCATAGCAGAAATCAGTGGTGGGGTTCTTCTTGGGCCATATTCCCCGAGGGCGCAGTGAAGCTTTCTTGAACACAATTTTTCCCCAAGAGCAGCATCCCTGTATTTGAATTTGTTGCCAATATTGGGCTTCTATTCTTTCTGTTTTTGGTTGGGCTAGAACTAGATTTCCAAGCGATTAAGCTAATTGGAATGAAGTCATTAGCAATTGCAGCATCTACAATTAGCATACCATTTATTGCCGGTATTGAGATTGCTTATGTTATGAGGGAAATGATTTCTCACGGTGTTGGCTATGCACCGTTCCTTGTTTTCATGGAGTTTTTTTCTCTCCTATCCCATGGGGAGTTTACCTCTGCATTTCCATGAAGGGTTTTATCTCTGCGATTCCATGAAGAGTATTTATCTTTGCGATTTCATGAGGAGTTGATCTCTGCGCTGTCCATAGGAGCTGATTTCCTCCACTCACGATAGGAGATTGATCTTTGCGATTTAAGAAAAGTGAACGCAGGACTTATTCAACATTGTGGGTTCCCGTAAGTATAGCTTATCTATTGTTTGACTTACTGGTTTTCTAGATATATTCATGCACATTATGAATCGATTTAAACGCTGATTGTTTGTTGCATTTACCAATGTTTGGTATGCGTGCGATCTAAAATGTTTTCTTTACATCGGGTTTTGGATCCGATCCGTGCACTTGGATTGACTATCTGTCTTAGGTGTAGATCTAATCATTGAATGTTCTTGCCTTTGATTTTGATTTAATGCATGTGAAGTGTGAAATGAACGCTGTAGCATTCATTTTTAAGATCCAAGGTTGCTACTTAGTCTAGTATACCATCTATATGTGCGACTAAAAGGATCAGATCTTGTTTCCAACATCTGCTAGCTTAAACCCCAAGGCTACTATCTAGCGTAATATAGCTTATGTGTGTGATTGGAATGGGCACTCGGGAGGGAATGCGATCACAGTTTTTTTATATAGTACGTGAACATAATATCCAATTACCGGATTTACTATATTCTTGCAGAGTAATTGTCTTGTGTACACTTTTTGGGAGAAAGAGGAAATCCTAACTTACAAGTAAGTAGTTGATGAGTGATTTCAGTGATTAGGTCCCTTGAAAAAATTATTAATCGTTCATTATGTTTATGTGACCCAGCATTATTGAGTAAAAGTAGGATTGGATGCCTAAATGCTATTAGGAGAACTGAATGGAACTTATTCTAAATTGATGAAATTCATATTGTAGTTTGATCTTAAGAAATGAATAGATTATATACTCTCATGAGAGAGAGTCCATGTGAAAAAATTGAAAGAAAGCATGGCAGCGACATCGTTGCGGATTTGTAACCCATTTTCTTAATAAAATAAAGGTCGCATGATGCGACCGTTTGGTGGATGTAACCCCGAGTTTGGGGTGAACCACGTACTTTGGTGTTTCTTTCAATTTTGCACCTCATGTTGTTATCTTCGCTTGAATATGAGTGTCTATGTTTGTTGTGTTTAAATGTTTCACTTTCTTCATGTATTTTCTGCACCTATGTCCCTGTTTTGCAAATGATTGTAGTACTGTAAAAGATGATCAAAGAATATTATTGTTATCTAAATGTTTATGGTATGCATAGTAAGACATTTTGCAGGGAAGTATGATGATGAGATGCTTGTGGTTATGAAATAATATCTTAGGGGATTTTCATGAAAGAAAAATTCCCAAATGATTGTTTTACAATGCATCAGGTTCGACATTATCAATCTGATTGGACATATTTTTATTTATTTATATGAATCACCATGTAAAAATCTGTGGCTAACAGAATTGACTTATTTTGTAGTAAGAACGAAACAAAACACTTACCATTCTTTCATACTTAGCGGCATTAGGGTCTAAGGGGTATGTTACATATGGTATTAGAGCCCAAGTTGAAGCACTTGGACCTACATGGGCCAAGCATAAAGTAAACAAGTTTCACTAGTTTGCTTTTCCCTTGTTACCTTTTTTCTTTGTTTCCTTGATGTTATAAATATGAAAATAAACTAACAAAAAATTGTTTCAAAAAGGAGGAATTGATGGGACCGAAGCCCTTTTCAATCAATAGATGGAGATTATGCTCAGACTCGACCGATGACCTAGTCATACCAAACGAGATAAGTGCTTTTCATTGTTTGAGTAGAGACTCAACTAAAAAGGTATGAAAGAGGGTCTTAGGAAAACTGATATATGCACAATTCTTATGATAGAATTGTTTACTAATTGTATGCATAAGGTTTATTTTCTTTTATCTATGAAACATGAGGGAATAATATAGATGCCAACATATATATATATATATATATATATATATATATGTAGAGCTTGTAGCCAAATTGAAATAGTAGATAATGTTTCCTTATTACGCCAATGACCCATCTTCGATGCTCGAAAGTGACTAGTAAGGATGTTACTTGACAAAAGTTTGTGGTATCCTACTAAAGGGGAACTCTGCCTCATTAAATGGTGGTTATGTTTATTAAGTGAGTGGGAAGAATATGTCGATACTTATAACATTGATCAAATAGGATTTGTGGTGCAAATTATAAAGTGACTTTAATATGTTATTGACAAAAAAGTGTCTACTTAAATGCTAAGAAATAACACTTTTTTTCCGTAATAATGGTAAGCCTCCTTGACAAGAAACTTGCTAGTTTAGGGCTACATTGCAAACATATAATAAATGACTTTGTTTGTAGAAGAATTAAAAGTATGCATTGGAAGGTTTGATTGATTTATTTTGGACATTGAATATATCAGTCTGATTTGAATATTTAATTTCAATCTATAAACCTTCTCTAGTATATACTATGGGTAGTATAAGTAGAAATGGATTGATATAATGATCGATTAGGGAACTATGTGGTGAATAAACTATAGTTGGAGCACCTATTGATAAAAGGTGGATTAGTCTTATTGACTTGGACTAACTATATAATCAAGAAATCTTTCTACAACTGCATTTAGATTTATTAAGAAATAAATTCCTCACTTAATAATCAGGACATGAAGAGTTATGCTAACAAGTTAAATGCGCAGATCACAATAACTTCATGGAAGCCTAGGAATGTCTGATTTTTGTTGAACCAAAGTAGCTTTCTCAAAAGAGGAACCCTATTAAATCTTAAAAATAACTATTGACATGCGTATTGTCTTATGTAGGAAGAATGAATCATTACTATGAGAAAGCAGGTATGAGTCAGGAACAATATCAACAATGGATATATGTAGGTTTAAAAAGTAACTCGTACAAAAATGTAATCATGTGATAAGGTAGACTGTATTGACACAGTGTGATTACCACAAGGCTATAAGTGTTAGGTACAGGAGGATCGTGCATAAAGAAAATTTGTTACGCCTAGAATGTATGCACCTAACTAGCATACGACCTTGTGTCCTAAGTTCATATGTCTTAAGGAAGAGTTATGTTTCTCGTCTCACTGTCATGAACTAATAAAACCTAATGGTTAGTTGATACACATAATAAGTAAATGAGGAGAGAACTGAATTTTATTTGGTCTCTAAACCTGTGTGCAACAATAAATTCTCAGAAAATTAATGTTAACTTCTTATCAGAAGTTGTTGATTAAATTTGTAGCATTTTTCTGTTTCATATGTGTAGGTGTTACACATAGGGGGAAGCTCGCATGTATAAATTTAATTTAAATTACTTGTCCACTATTGTGACTAGATCACTATGATTGGTCAGTTGTTAATAATGCTTTACAATATTTACATATGTATTGATGGTTTGATGTCCTTCCATCTAAGTCATATCTAGACTTGATGCCAGAAAATTTCTTTGATCGAAGTGTGCGAATTTGGTACCACATTTTAGTTATGATTTATATCTTTTCGATATGATAACGATTGATGCCCAATCCTTTTAATGCATTGTGTTGGATTGAATAGATCTAATAAAAAATGTTGTTGAAATTGCTGGTAAAACGTTTGGACTTGCCTTAAGTCTGATAACGTGTCACGGCGTCCAAATTTTGCAAATGCATTTGATTTGGGGTTAGGGTATAACTAACAAAAACTGTTGATAGAATTTATATGACGCATGTGCGTAACATGTGATTTTATTTGAACGGATCTAAAGGGAAAAATATCGTCTCTGATTTATTTTGTTAGCCGAGTCGTTTAAATGCCAAAGGATAGAGTAAGATGTTTACTTTAAAATCATTATAGTTCAGATATTTATAATCTCTACCTTAATGGTCGAGTTGAAGATCTAAAGTCTGATTGTTGGGAAATTCCTATTGACATTTTTGAAAAAAAATAAAAATAAATGATAAATGAATGAACGGTGTAGGACGTTATGGGATAACTTTGCAGGAGTATGTGTGCGACACCACCAATTGAAATGGACTATTTTGTTTTGAAAAATCCACTGGCTTAAATAAGGGAGCTAAGCCACTCAAGTACGAGTGTTGTTTTATTATCGTATTATAAATTTCATATTTCGAGATTTCTATGAACTGGGATTTTAACTATGATTGTGGTGTTATGTACTCACATTGCAAGGCTTTACGATACTTTTGACCATCTCACAATCGATGTAAGACATGAATTCTAAATCCATTTGTAAATAAATGGCGGTTTATTCTGAATTAATTATAAGATGGTATGAACCATGAATGATGGTAAGGGTATAATCACCCCCACTTACAGAACGATAATTAAATGAATGAAAATTATGTTTATCAATAGATGTTAATTAACCATGAGGCCAATATCATTAATCGGGAGAATGACAAGTAAAGTCATGTGAATCACCAAGGAGTGTGCGTTACGAATGGTCAAAGTAGAAATTTATACAAAGTACGAACAAGAAAAATGTGAATGCTGCGGGAGCACCATGATGTTCGGCAAGTGATTGCCGCATGAGCACATGGGTGTTAGGCATATATGCTGTAGGATCACAATGGTGTTAGGCAACCGATTGCCGCATGAGCACATTGGTGTTAGGCATACGTTGTGGCGAAAAAAGACCTAGGCAAAAACTAGACATGTAACGTCCCTGTAATACCTTGTTGCGGGATTAGATAAATTGGGCAAGGAATTTTTTCCATTTTTATTTACAGCTTTAAAACATCCTTGTAATGTGTTTCTGAATTGAGTGTCTAGAAATATGTTTAATAACCTTTTCACAAGAAAACAATTATACTAACATCATTATGTAAAGAAAAAGGATCATGCTCAACATAAAAAGAATACAAAAGATGAGACAACCATATTCACGTGGTTCACCTCATCCACGAGGCTACGTCCACCAATTTGTTTTCTTTTTATTACTTATGGGAGAGTAATTACAACGTCATGGTACAACCACAGAGAGAGACATTTGCAACTCGAAATTGCACTCATCTAGGACCTTTATGACCACTCATAAAAGTCATTTACAGTTCCTTGGACACATGAGGAACTTCAACATTTCATACCTGAATTGTCATTAATCATCACACCTTACCACATATGCTCCATTAAAAGTAAATAGCACATTCAATAATAAAAACACTAACTTAATATTGTTTTAGTTTTCCAATGTTGTAAAGATAAACTACCATCACTTGACTAACATAATCCTGATACGCCCGTTTCCCAAATTTTCCCCAAGGACACCTTCTTTAACATGTATAGCCTCCAAGACAATGTCAACAGAATAATAGTTCAGCCAGACCCTTTTTGACCTGAGAAGATAGGAAACAAATTTTTCTACTAGCAGTTTAGTAATTGAAATTTTGACTTTAAAACCTGAACTGGAAGACATCTATTTCATGAATCAAAGTGAACCAAAACTTAGCACATGGCTTCATCCATGAAGGCCAAATTAACATGGATATTATTAACGCAACCAAGATTGCAAGAAGAAGCTTGCAGTGCCTAACTATAATCAGCTTAGATATTTAATAAGCATGTTAATCAACTATCAAGAGATTTGGTACCACAAACAACGCATTCATCAATAACATTCTAGCTCAAATCGATTATTCCAGAGATGATTTAAAGAACATCAAACAATATCATTCAACTCAGATAGATTATTCCAAAGATCTTTTAAAAAACAAGAAACAATATCATTCCACTCAGATCGATTTTCATACAATTACGAGACGATTCAACAAGCAGCACTAGGGCAACCATCATGCAAATTTTCCAGATCAGTATAATAACAGCAATTTCATCAAAGCTTCACGCAATCTCCAAATCAAAATAAAAGTGTTTTTATAAGCACAGAATGAATTATGAAGCATACACCAGATCGATACCCTTCCTGCAGAACGTGGCACCAAATCAGAGATTTATAAAGAATAAAAGTCAATATCCAGATTGATACCCTTCCTACATCCCATGGCACAAATCTGAGATTTATATAAAGCAAAATATGACCAAAATGCAGATCGAATAGATCGCAAGAATCAGGAAATCAAACCCCAATAGGCAGATCAATAGAGATCGTGGGCATCGAAATCCAATAGCCAGTACAATAGAGATCATGGGAATCAAGAAATTAAAATCCAATGCAAAACCAGACAATGCTAGATCAAAACGCAATTATAAACACACAACAAACTTAACCTGTTCAGAAAATTGCATCTATTCGGCAAGTTGCATCTCCAAACAAAAACATGGAAATGACTAGATCTCGAATGAAATCCAAACACACAATTAACTTAGCTTTCAGGAAATCACTTCTGCAATTAAATCCATGGTAAACAAGGCAATGCTAGGTCACAACGAAAATCAAACACACAGAGAAATTAACGTGTTCGATAGATCACATCTCCAACAAAAGCATGGAAATTGCTAGATCTAGAATGTAATCCAAACACACAACGAAATTAACCTGTTCAGAAAATCGCATCTATTCGAAAAATTGCATCTCTAAACAAAAACATGGAAATGACTAGATCTCGAATGAAATCCAAACACACAGTTAACTTAGCTTTCAGGAAATGACTTCTGCAATTAAATCCATGGTAAAAAAGGAAATGCTAGGTCACAACGAAAATCAAACACACAGAGAAATTAACAAGTTTGGTAGATCACATCTCCAACAAAAGCATGGAAATTGCTAGATCTAGAATGTAATCCAAACACACAGCGAAATTAACCTGTTCAGAAAATTGCATCTCCAAACAAAAACATGGCAATCGCTGGATTCAGCACCATGATCTACTCCAACAAACTGGATATTTCCACTTGAAGAAGCTTCTACGCATACCCATATTCTCCATGAAAATTGAATGCCCATTGTCCAAATCTCTCCTCCCATAGAAACTCCCATCCAGAATGCCTTTCCTTGGCATCTCGCCCCTCTCTTTATAGAAAATGCATAGGGACAAGTGGCACGATTTTTCTGTCAAGGTAAAATAAAAAAAACACAGCCAACTTCTCCTTTCTAAATTTTTTTTCCACTCCTGGAATAAAACGCATGCCTACCTTCCTGCCGTAAAACCACCAATTTCCCTAAAAGTATTAGGCGCCCCCTCAATTTAATGAGACTCAATTAATAGTAAAGGAAATTAACAGATTTTGACATCTATATATTAACATATATTAACACAGATATCAAGAATATAAATATATTGATGAAAAACACTGATATCTATATAAAAGCATCAAGAAGGCATCTGAAAGAATTGAAGCTTCTAATTATAGCTTAGACTGAGTCTTGTTCCCATTTATAATAGTGTCGCAATCAAATATGCTTATAGTATCTAAATCTGCACATGACAATGCAATGGAGTATGATAACAATGAAATATGTGTCACCATATTGATAGTCCATAAGGAATACATAGTTTACCCCCTTTTTGCGGTGTAAGATATACAAGAAAACTCATAATCATTTTTTTATTTTTTTGTTAAGCTTTGCATTTAGGGATGGGGGTCATGAGGGGACATTACATCCCTTCCCCCTTAGAGTCAACACCATCCTCGGTGTTACCTGTTTATTTATATTATTATTTTTTTCTTCGGTCCTCATTACTTGCTTTTATATTTCCTAATCCCTCTAACTAAGGGGATCGGGTCCTCGTCCTGCATTTAAAATCATGCGTATGCAAGTATACTAGCATTAACATTGAAACAATGTAAAACTCATGAAATCCATCTTTCCATAATCCATAGTGGTTCCAATATACATGTCAGTTCTATTTGCCAATAAATAGACATATTACCTCATAGGTACCAGTTTACGTGTAATGCACATACCTATTCCTGACATTATTCTTTTCTCTGGATGTCCTCCATCTCAGCACACCAAGTGCTAACAATACTTCAAGTACCAATTCAAGCCACCCAACACAAGGACGATACCCTTCCTTAGGAATATCTCCTTCGTGTGCTATTCAGGGCGCTTCGCATTTACTATTTTCTTTGGATGTCCTCCATCCAAGCACTCCAAGTGCTAATAGTACTCCAAGTACCGATTCTAGCCACCCAACACAAGGACGATACCCTTGTATCTCCTTTTTGTGCTAATCAGGGTGCTTCACCAAGATGAGGCACTTTCGTTCTCGCACACCACCATAACTCGTAGAGGATATTCTCTTCACAGAGTTCCCCACTCTTGTGACAGTCCTCTCAATGTGTGCAGAATGAGTCTTAACCAAAATGTCTTACATCTAGGCGTCCCGAGAATGCATAGTGGTCCCTTGCTGGCCCGGGGAAAAACAAGGTAGCTTTCAACCACTACCTCCATCACCACTTCCTCATGGTGACAACTTCATACACATGAGATATATCTCATATCTTCTTAACTTGTTACCGTCCTGGATCTTTAGCACACCTCAGGGCCACAATTTTCCCATGCTTCATGTCTCATTCATCGGATAAGAGCCTTTTAACACCATAATTGACAAGAAGGCATTTATAAGAAGCCACAAAACCTTTTCAATTTCTTATGACAACACCATTCACAAGAAAACACATAAAACTTCGGAATTTTGACAATGCAACCACTCATTAACTTCAATTTATTACTACAGAATAAAAAATTCACTCACTGTTGCAATTTTATATATACTACATCTGAACTTTTATCTACTAGATATTATAAGTCTCCAAACAAATTATAGAATTGTTGTGGGCCTCGATAAGTCTGTAAAAGACTAAATAAATGCCCTCTCGATTAGAGCTACCTCTGTGCAAACCAACTTCTTACTTTTAACTCTACTTTAACTAATGGTGAAAACATTTAATAAACCAACCCAAGGGAAGAGCCAGGTTACTAAAAACAAGGCACTATCATAGCTCCACCATTTGTTTTATGTCAAGCAGGTCAGTCGTAGAGTGTTAGCAATATCCCCAAAACTATTAATGAATGTAAATTTAGTAAGAAGTAAATTGGCTGCAATGACCAAAGCTCAGAATCTAAATCATGAAAGAGTCCCACAAAGACCAACATACAAAACCTATTAGCAATTCTAGACCAAGTAAATTGCCTGCAATAAGCCTCACCACAATAAAGGTCAGAAAATCCCAATCAGAAAGACCAATTAGAACAACTATCTTAGTTAAGCTGCCCCTTCTAAAATATCCATAATTAAAATAATTCAACCATAGAGATGGGCATCCTCAATGAACTGCTGATAAATATTCAAAACCAACCAAAACAAAAGCTTGAGATAAAGTGGATATCACGAGTTGTAAGAAAACTCAACAGCAGTGCTGTCTCCATGAAGTTGGTGTCTGGAAATACTTATTTGACATTTCCTACAATTCCATCTGCGCAAAAACACACCAACCATAGTCCCGAGTTCATCCAAATTAACGTTGAATGTTTAACACCAAGTTGAATAAACATGTTTATCGAAACGACTAATCAACAAGAAAGTCCCACCACATATGAATCAGTTCAATTTCAAAAGAGGAAGAAGAATTTTACTGCACATTAAGGAATACAAAACTCAATGAAACTGGCTCAAGAAATTTCCATCCACAAAACCTCTATTACTCGCTTCAATTTCAAGCAACTTTCAAGCCATGCCATAATGGTTGGCACGCTCAGCTGTTCAAACCACCTTCAACTACGAGAAATTTAAGGAGCAATACTGAAGACCTAAACCACTCAAATCAACAAAATCAATTTGCACAAAAGTGGCTATATTATTCAAATAATACTCCTTGCAATGCTCAAACATACCATATTGATTCTTGAATAAATAGATATTTGCACACTAACGCTGCTACAACTTTACACCAAATATATAACCCCTTCCATCAAACATTAATTACTACCTTTAGCTTGCATACTAATACCATAATATCAACACCATCAAGCCCTTCATCAAACTTAATATAAAGTACAAGTTCCTACTAACTTATATTCCACGCACTTAAATCATTCACAAATAAAGATAGAGCTCCAATATTCCATGAGAGGTGTAAAATGAGCACAATAGAATGACATCAAAATTAATAATTAAGGGGGTCGTAGTAAGCATCTTTGATGATCAAAGGACGTCTAATAGCTGAAAACAGAATCAAAATTATATACTAAATCCTCTTTATTTACTTAATTCCACAAGATATTTACATTTACGCAACAATTTACTTTCCTTTTTAGACAAGTTCTCTCTCATAAATGACACCTTTTCTTTCAACACTTACCTATCAAATATTGAGCAAATACATGTTTAGATTAAAAACTTGGCTATTAAATATGAGGCTCTACTTCCAAAATACCTTCCCAAGTATACAATATCGGTCACTTTAGATGATTTTTTTTTCGTTTTCTAAGAAATAGTTGCATTACTAGAAGTACACCATTAGATATAGAACTACACCATTAGATATACTTAAAAGTATTTGAGCTCTCCTTTCTCAAAACTCAATAAAATACTTACACTAGTAGAAAATGAGAAATTAATGACTAAAAAAATGACTAAAATCAGGCTATAAACGACTATTTTTGAGTCGGTGACTAATAGTATCAAATTACCACTATCTTATAGCTAGTCGTATTTCACTAGTCATTAATAGCTTGACTTAGTAGTCACTGATTTAGTCATTGATTTAGTCATTGATTTGGTCATTGATAGACAATGATTTAGTCATTGTTTTAGTCATTGATAGTTCATGATTTAGTCATTGATTTAGTCACAGATTTAGTCATTAATTTAGTCACTGAGTTAAGCATTGATTTAGTCGTTGATTTAGTCACTAATTGCAACCATTAATGACCAAATATACGACTAAATAAACTACTAGATGTTAACATATTAATGACTAAGCTAAATACGACTAAGATACGAGAAATTAGCTACTAATAGTCGTATATATGTGAATTTAGTCGTTTTTGTAGTCACAAATTTATGATAGGGCACAGAGGAATCAAACCACCAACCTCCTGCCTATAATTAGGCAGGCGCTCTACCATTGAGATAGCACCCTTTAAGAAGTTGTTATTGCTTGACAATGATGATATTCAAACAAATTTATGATAGATATCAATCTACAAACTACATATTTATTACTATTAGAACTTACCAGTAACTAGTATTTATGAAAGTAGTCATTTACACAGTGGAGAATTGTAAATAAGAAGGAGCTGCGTTGGATGATTTCGCAAATCTTGACGTTTTGATATATACTATGGGAAGGGTAAGGAAGCTGCTGTGTCCCCATTACACCAATCAGAGCAGTCACGCCTCGCTCCAAAGAAAACTGCACTTGGGCTTCATGTGAATCCCTTGGTGCAAATGACATGGTCAAAACATTTCTCTTCAAAAGTTATGCACCCCAGCTTGCCACCTAAGCATGCCATAAGGATTTCAGATAAGGGCATATCCTCAAACTCCATAAATCATTGCAAAAACAAAATACAGGACTTATCACCAAACTTTGCCACCCGTGCATATATATAGTTGTCATTAATAATCTTAACCATCTTAGGGAGGTATTTCACAATTAATATTCACCATTATACTTTGTAAACTTGCTAGAGAAGCCAAGTTTGTTCACCTGCTATCTTGTTTCTCAAAGTCCATTTGTATTAGCTCGAAACTTGAGGTAGACTTGATTTATGTTCATAACTCACCTATTGACATAATTATGTCTACAAGATTTAATATTTGTATTTTCATTTTTTATTGTAGGATATTAATTATTTAAAATGTCAAAAGCGCAAGGAATAGGGAAGCTACCTTAAAATGGGAAGTTGAAGAAATTCGCAACCCTTGGAAAGATGCAGATCCAATGTTGCTCATGGATACAAATAATTTAATTGGATTCCAAGATGACCTTGAGTGCCCAAATACATGTATAGAATGTTCGTCAATGGAGACTTCCATAAGGACCATGATGACTTAGAGGTTTTTTGAAATATTAGAAAGCACATCCTTTACTTGATTGCCGCCAAACCAATAATATTACCATATAACAATGTTGTCAAATCGATATTCAGACACATTAATCTTGGAATGAGATCAATCATAAGTGAAGGTAGGGTTTCCATAGCTTATTTACAACCCTATTCATTCAAAATAATGTTCAAGCTAGAGAAAATTCAAGTGCTATTGAACAAAATGTTTCTGGATGAGTACAGAGCCAAGGAATTCAATCTAGTAAAAAAATTGAAATATTGGTGGACTGAATATAAGGCCTTCTTAGAAAAGAATAATTGGATGTATTCTACACAATACTTGAGATACCCATATCGGTTTATGAAAACCATGATTTTTATGTTATATGGAGAAGAAGGATCCTCTCATTTTAAAATAGAATGGAATCTATTGGTGCATCGTGTAGTAGACACATGGCATGATTTCAATTGGGTGAGCATCTTGTCTGTCAATCTATTGTGCTTCACTAGGGCCATTAAAAAGGTATAAGGATACAAAAACCATATTTTTTACATGTTCTATTACATATTAGATGCAGTTTGTTCCTATAATCCTTTTCCCAAAATGGGATGAGAGTGGAAACCTAGTCTTCTACCTATGCATGTATATTGTTGTGAATTGTGGTCCTCCAACTATAGGTTATATTTCTATAACAGAAATTAAAGCCTTTCAAAAATTAAAAGAGAAATGAAGGGTAACCATACCAGTCATGATAAATTCCAATAAGGCCTCTTTCATATATCACACCAAGTGTATTCTTTTTTGCAACGGTTTAATCATATCCTATAAACATCATATAAATTGCTGGAAAGGCATCAAAGAACTTAAAAAGCTTTTGTGAAATTCAAAACTTGCAAAGCTTGTGATATCCTGGAAACCATTGACAATATCAGGCTGCAATAATAGAATCAAAATAGTGACTCTCACCCTGATCTTTGACTGAAGTAAATCTTAGGAGAGGTATGATATGAACTTCATCATTGCCACTATATGGATTAAAAATTGCATACTCATGGTCCCCATTCAAAAAGACGAGCCTGCTTTCTGGTTCTTCAGTCTTATCAATAACAGTCTCTTCATGCAATAATGCACTTTGCTGGATAAACATAAGTGCGCCACCCAATCCCTGAAATAAGATCAATCAAAAGTAAGATGCAAAATCCATGAAAGTACCATAATCAAGATCCAACATCTTCCCATTCCCTCACCTTCCTCATAGCCCAGGAAGCAATCGAAATGGGATCTTCTACATTGAAGAGCACAATTATGGCATCCTCCTATGATTTCAACTTGCCGGTAATGTCAACACGGACAGGTACCAGAACAGCAAAATTGGCCCTGTAAGGATCAGTGGCCAAGGCTGCACATGAAAGAACCAATGATTTCAACCATACATAGAAAGTGATTTTTAAACACCATGTAAATTGCAAATAGGATTTTTCAATACCTTCTACTGACAGATGATATGACCACCAGACACACAATGTTGATAGGTTCCAAACAGAAAACCATGGGTTTGAACCTTTTGCTACCGATACAAGATGATGTGACTTCGGAATAAATGATAGCGCTGAGATTGACTGAGCAAAACAACGACCAGAAATAATAATTGGTCATTAAACAGAGAACTAAATAATTCATATCCAGGAATCAAAGATAACCAGATAATTCACCAATGGCAGAAACAAGACTGTTTGTCTCTGGGTTCCAAAATGTGATAAGATCTCCTGCACCCACAGCCAAAAGGGATCCATCTCTAGAAAAGCCAGCACATAACATAGGCTTCTATCTGTACCACATGAATAAACTTAAATTACCTGGTGTTCAAAAAAAATTGTTGTATTGATGGACATAAATACACACAGATATATCCTATAAAATCAGGCATTGGACGAAATGACAGTCTCATTTTAATGTACCCTTCCAGAAAAAATATCTCAGAACAATATCATTTGCCTTATGGGTTTTGGCTTAAGACAAATATGGCTTTATTCTATCAGTTGTTTTTCCAATGAAGTTAGACTTGCATTAAATCAAGCTTCAATAAAGACTAAAACAATCCAAACTGTAACATGGAAAACAGGTGGATTCTATCGTACTGAAATACAAAACAGAAGCATTCAAAGCACTATTTCATTTCACTTGAGTCTACCCTAATACTTATCAATCATAATAGCATTAATGAAACTCATAGAACAGAGGACAACAATCACAGCAATAAATCATAATAAAAACCAAACATGAAGTAGAAACCCACTTGTATGTTCCAACTGATCAGCATCTCCAACCACAAACCTGACCAAATTCCTTTTTGCTCAGAATATTTTCATTTTCAACCCAAACCTGATAATGCAAGGAAATTAAATAAATAAATGATGAACTACAATTACATGAAATGAAAATAAGGAATCAAACTTCTGGCAAGAGTTAATTTATTGTTATCCTCTCAAGAAAATTTAAGATGTAATAATAAAAATATGTTTCTTCCAGTAACAAGAAAAGGAGAAAATGTTACCTTGAAGTTTCCACCATAGGAACAACTCACTGCCATATTCTTCTGTGGATGGAAAACGAGGGCTGAAATTGCAGCATCACTATCAAGTATTACATCACAAATTAACATTCAAAATGATATCATAAAATCCACATGCAGTTAGTTGTTCAAGTCACACAAGCTTGCCGTCCTTGTAAAAATGAAATATGTATCATTAAAAAGCAAGCAACCAAAGTAGGATACTTAATTGTCAATAGGGAATGATCAAGACGTCAACAATAATCCTAGAGATTAATTCCCATCTATAATCAATAAGAATAAAATCGTCTGTTTTGCAGGTTAAATGAAACATACAACTAGTATTAAAAACTAGGAAAAATGTTTCAGCAGAAAGAACAAAAATTAGGCAAATATGCTGTCTAGCACAATGAAAGTTTGAAACATACCAAACTAGAAAAACCACAAAAAATAAGAAACAAATGGAATTTCCAAAGACTGCCATCCAACAACTCTAGAGAGTTGCTCATGTAGATCATGTCGTTTCATGATTTCATCCAATGAAGTCGACAAATTTACAGTGCTAATCTAAAATGGATAATGCCATATTGTCCACAAATTGACAGTGTCACTGCAAAATAGATCAACTCAGTAGATATAACATGCCAATCCAGCGAATGAAAAGGTGAACAACTGGTCAATCATACTGGTTCAGAAGTAAAATATCCTAAACATGTTTGTGCCCTTCGTAGGGTTTCTACAGTGTAGCCACTGAAAGGAATATTTTAGAATAGATAGGATATGATGTCAGACCAACACATCACAAATATACTTTGGAGTTACCGAGACACCAGAATCTTGAGGCCATGATGGAATTCTAGTTAGAACAAGAATCTTGAGGCCATGATGGAATTCCAATTAGAATAAACATCGGTTTAAATGTCCCTTGCATGTCCATCCACAATATGAAAATGCAAGATAGATGAAATTCTTGTAATGTCTCTTGGTCCCATTCGCAGGCCTGTAGTTGGTCAGCTTGTTTCGGATTGGCCCTTTTGTGTGTGGACTCTGTCAACCCTCCCCCTGGGTAAAGCTCTTCTTGGGTGTGTATAATTGATCCAACTTTGTGAATAATAAATGATTTTCCCAATTAAAAAAAAATGACAGAATAAGAGATTTTCCAGCTTACCCAACCGATGAATCAATAGTGCTGCCTTGGAAGCCACCGACTCCTTTTATTTTAGCAAATAGATCACACCCTGCTCACCAGAGAATCATCAAGGGGCAGAATAATTTAACGAGGCCTTGGAAGCCAACGGATGCTCTTACTCTACAATATAGATCATGCCCTGTTCACCAGAGAATCAAGAGCCACAAGAATGTAAAGAGGCCTTGCTTGTTGATACCCTATTGTATCAAGCTTTAAGAGTGTTCCCCATTGGCGATTACATGGGTTGAGTGTTCTCTTGGTTGTTCCAGATTTGTAAACGCAGGGAGCTCGAACAAGCTATTACACCATCCAGGTGCCAACAACTCTATGACCTCCACCCTGGCAATGGTATAAAATGCGCTGCAGTGCAAATATCCTGGTCTCATTCTGGGTTGCGTGATCTGCATAGTTTCTGAGCTATGTCACTGAAAATTGGAAATATCTCAAGCTTCTGAAATGACAATTTAAAATTGTATGGTACAATGAAACATCTCTCTCTATGTCTCCACATGTACACAAAGACATTATTTAAATACAAATATTTTGCATATCAGACTATTAATATTTATACATATGAAGTTGTAAGTTGTAACAATATTTATAGAATATAAATATATATAAAAGTATTATGAATTTATGTATATGCATATATACTATCGTATGTACATGAACTTATTTTCTTTTTCTGGGTTTTTTTGGTTAGGGCTGTGTGAGACCTACCTGCTATAGATTAGAAAAGAAAAGGAACATATATATGTGTGTCTGTCTGTGTGTTTTAACTTTTACCTAGAAACTTTACCAGTACTCAGAAATAGCTATACAGAACTTCTGCAGATGTTTACGTCCGAGACGTCCCTGCAGACAATTCCATAGTGTTTTGGTTTCCAAAATAATTCCAAGTGGATTGCTCCCTGGTTTCCAAAACATTTACAGGAAAGGAAACAGCCCACCAGAAGGTGGGGCCAGCCATAAAATTATGGTTCCAAGGTTAGAGTTGGCTAACTCAGACTGGGTTGTACATTTAAGTCTTAAGAGGAACAGAATAATATGACGAGGGGGCACTTTGAGACTTGACTATAGAACAAATATTCCAAGAACATATTTCACAGTTTAGATATCAGATTCTGAAAATAATGGAAAATCCAAATTTAAAAATAGCTAGAGTAAATTCTAGGTAAAACTGCAGCTTTTTCATACTGGTTTATCTATAGAGGATAGGTCCAAAGAATCCAGACCTCACCTTCAAAGGTTTAGGTCATGAATTGAATAATACCATGACCATCGCAACAAAATTGCTGTTAGCATTTTGAAAGGAATACAACCATCCTGTTGAGCTAGGGATTGAGTAATTTACGGTAAAGAACAAATAAGAGAAAACCATGGGGAGCTAGGAATTGATTACTTCATGGCAAAGAACAAATAATAGAAAACCCTGGGGAGCTAGGAATTGAGTACAAGAAGACTATCCTAATAAAATTGATGTAGATACGTCAACCATGGGGAGATATGGAAAGAATAATTCACCGCACACAACAAACCAGAGAAAAGGATTAATAGCAATAATTTTGTAGTTAGTTACTAAGAATGTTAAAGAAGAGTCATAATAACAGGGAAAAAAAGGGATAATAATGGACAAGCCAGTGTGAATAGGTTAAAACTATGGAACATCGTACCTTACTGGTTTAGCCTCATAGTAGGTCGCATGGAGATGACTTCCAAGTTAGGAGTTACAGCTATGTGATTTTTGGAGTTGTGGCAACTGCAAAGAGAAATTCGCTTTTCTTCGGGTGTCAACTTCTCCCTCTATCTTATTATAGATAGGAACTTTGGAATGCGCCACATGGCCAGAGGTCTATAATTTAATAGAGAGTTTTGACTTTGAAGTAACCATGTTGTAGCTCATTATTATCGTCATCAATTAAAAAAACTATCTAAATTGTATCTCTTTCTTAAGGTAATTAGTCTAACAACCTTTCCTAAGGTAGTTAGTCCATTCAACTTGGGAGAAGTTTTAGCTTTTGGAGCAAAACTGCCTATACAGATCTAAACCAGAATTGTCGACGTTTTTAGGCACAAAATTATTTAGTCTTTCAAACAAAAATTATGGCTATAGTATGGTTGGTTAAAAAAATCCAATAAATGATATGAAATACACACCGATTTAATCCTGGTAAGCATGTCTGCATCTGGTATATCTGTGCCACAAATACTGATAACTTCTTTCCTTAATATATCTTGCCATTCCGAATTTAGCGCCAACAAAAACACTGCCCAGGTTACCAGATTGGAAGTTGTCTCATGGCCTGCAAAGAAAAATGTCTTGCATTCATCCATGATTTCATCAACAGTCATGCTCAGATTTCTTTGAGACCCACCCAATTCTTTCTGGTTGGCAGTCATCATGATTCCAAGCAAGTCATTTCCATAGCCAACATGAGTTCCTGTTGTTGATCTTGGCTCCAACCTACTTAGAATTATAGAATTCAAGAATTCTTTAATTCTTCTATCAATCTTCTAGGCATACCTGTTCTTTGCTGTAGGAATATATCTGCCAAAAATCCAAGGAATATAAGTACATGACAATCCTTAACTATAAGTACTATGACCCATTATGTTTGTGTAGAAAATTTTTGGACTATGTACAGCACTAAGAAGACCCTTATCGATGAGTAAAATATCTACAGATTACGGCACTAACCTATAGAGCACATTATGGCACTAGCATAAAGGTCACCAAGTACATTAGAAATAAAACACAAACACAGATTATGGCACTAACCTAAAGGTCACAAAGCACATTAAAAAGAAGACAAAAACACATATTATGGCAATAGCCTAAAGGTCACAAAGTACATTAAAAAGAAAACAAGAAAACACAAACACAGATTATGGCAGGAGCCTAAAGGTCACAAAGTACATTAAAAAAAATACACAAACACAGAAGTCGAAGTACTACTGAACTTGCAGTCAAATGCAAAACTATATAAATGGAAGATAAGTATACTGTAGTAATTACTTGCTTCCTGGGATGAAGACAGATTCTTCAGCTTTGGCCGCCATTTCTTGTAATTCTCTTTGCATCTCGAATACTTCTTTGCCGTCATTGTAACTGCTACCGAATGTAGTATGCGATATGATGTGTGCTGTTAATGCTCTCAACTCTTGATGGACGTCAATTTCTTTGCCATGAGAGTCTGTCTGAGCCACCCTCTCTTCCTAATTCTTGAGCATGGATGAAGTGCAAGCAGCCATTTTATTCACCATTGTCTTCCATTGGCAACATTAGAGCATAACTAAAGTCAGTGGCATACTCTAAAAGACTCCAACTACCAGGCACTCCCCAAAAAATAGTCTAGGTTATGCATATACTTAGTTGGAAAATTCACAGCATATAACATATAATTTGGTTTATAGAGGAAAACACTGTTGAGATGAAGATATCATATATATCTAATTTATGAATCTGATAAACCTTTTTCCTCTTCAATTGTTTAATTCTATCCTTATCAGATATAATTTGTAGGCACCCACGTTTTCACTCTTGCTGGCCTTGGGAGATCTGTACGAGCATTATATCTTCAGTTTTTATAAGATAGATTGATAATAACTAGGTATATATATATATATATTTCGTTGTAACATCGCTAGGGAGGCCTGCACAAGCCTAATATGGTTAAAGGATGGATTGATAACAACTTGGTGCATATTTCAAGTGCTTTTGATGTTCTGTATAAGCATACCTATATTTAATAGTTCTAGACATGCAAAGTGACAATGGTTTCTAAATTATAAAAAAAATTCATTTCTTATTATTATGGCATTCCAAGAATACAAACCTTAAGTTTGTCAACATTGAAGACAGGGGTCACAATCCTCCTATGCTTGACCCATGTCAATCCATTTATCAAAACCAGGCCCCGCCTGAGCAAAGCCACTGCAAGAGGCCTGGCGCTCCCCTTGTCATAATGATCGAATTTATTCGATAAAACTTCCTTGATTAGCTCTGGTTCTGAAATGTACAGCTTAGAATGGACTCCATACCAATAGAAAAATGGCTCTCCTGAATAAAAACAATTACCAAGTACTAATCAGACATTGATTCCAAGCTGAACACTCTCGCAGAATTCCAAACAACTAGAAGAAAAATTATGTTGTAAATTCAATATTCTATTAGGCTAATGATTA
Source organism: Pseudotsuga menziesii (assembly GCA_001517045.1). Taxonomy (NCBI): domain Eukaryota; kingdom Viridiplantae; phylum Streptophyta; class Pinopsida; order Pinales; family Pinaceae; genus Pseudotsuga; species Pseudotsuga menziesii. Next base: position 45,909 of record LPNX010374739.1, read on the forward strand.
GAAGAGGAATATAACAAGACTTGAGGAAAAACATATAGAACCATATATTTGACACCACTTATTGTAATGTGGCATGATTCTAGGAACAATGTCGTGAGAAATCTTCTGCATAGGCTATGCATGAGCCTCCCTAAGAAGCTCTCTCAACTCTTGGTCACTTCCGACGAGTGTCTGATATGGTGGACCTCTTATCCCTTGGGCTGTATAGAACTTCTGGAATGCATAAGGCTTCCATATCAGGTATCTAAACAACTTGACAACTATGCTCCCAAACAGAACAATTAAAATGGAAACTAATGCTTCAACAGTGCTTCTAATCATAACATCCATCTTCAAAACCTCACACTACACTAATTACAGGGCTTATGCAATTGTCACAGAAATGGGATAAGACACTTCAAATTTATAGGGACAATGAGGACCTGAAAATGCAATGGAACCGCACTCAACTCTAAAGGGCCACCATCACAACCTACATTTTGACCAAAAATCCAATGGTCGTATTGTAACCATTTAGCCTGCGCCATCTACATAGTCCACATAAATTCATTCTCATGAAGATATAGTAGAATAATGCATATATAGGATCTGTTTGAAACTTTGAACAGATATCCCTCCAATAAAATATATCAACTTATCTGCACCTTCAGTTATATCAGGATTCAGATGATATATGGTCTTAAATTGCAACCACTGTAATGAACCAAAAAGGTAAAAAGAATAGAACTAAAATTTCCATCAGCACTTAACAAAAAAAAAGACCCTAGTCATAGAAGATCTTAACATTTCTCTCCTTTGGCCAAAAACAGTATTGTGGCCTTGCCAAAGTAACTGTTTAACAACATGCTGCAATAGCATCCATATTATGTTTTACATAATAATAGAACATTGTGCCGCCACCCTCCCTCGGGCCTCAACCAGACATTGGAGTACAGCTTATCTGTAGAATACACCATGATAAAGCATTCCTTTCAAAATCTGTAAAAGGGCTCTAAGATCCATTCTCCAAGTCGATAAAGAATGAAAGTAACATGTAATACTAGACACTTCATCACTCACTGAAAACAAAAATTTAAAACAAAATCGCATATATAAAGTCCAACCTCTGGTCCTTCCACATTCCTTATAATTCCACAACCCCGAATATGCAGAAATCAGTTGTACAAATCTGCTTTAGCAATAATTACATAACTTTACGCCATTGCTCCAGAAACTAAAGTTCCAAATTATTACATAATCCATGAGGAAATAAAAAAGCTCAAATAAGAGTTCCATGAAATAACTCTCTGCTTGGGAAACTAAATATATAGAGAACACCTGGTGGTGACATTGTATAGCCTTTAGAATTTGCCAGTAAGCTTTTTTTACAAGGATGTGTTTCCAACACAATCTGGCACCATAATCCAGACTTAAATTGACTCCCCTCTGCGAGAGACTACTATTTCTGAAATTTGTTACAATTATCATGGTGAAGACTCAAAGCAGACAATCAAGAACCAATATTACTTCCCGGCCATAAAGTCAGGATACCATAGAATTACCAGCATATGGCAAACACATTAGCCAACAATTGAGAACCCTCTGGACAGATATTAATTATCTGGCAGAACAAGGGGATGGTTTCTCCCAATAATTTGACAAATGAATTGACAATGTATCCTGACATAGAAAAAATGAATACCAAACCTAGAACACAGAAAAGAAATGTCGATACAACTACAGTTACAGAAATTGCTAAAAACACCTCTTGTTGAGCTTTCTTTTTACCAGTATATGAAACCCTAGCAGATGGCTATGTTACACTCAGCTCAATGCAAATAGACAGTTCACCCACATATGTTAATCTGAGCCCTAGCACATGGCCAACATCACCAACTTGGGATTCCTCCAGAGCCCACGTTAGGAGGTCAAAATGATAATATCTGCCTATCATCACTAACTAGGGACATAACCTGCAGTATGAATATCTTTGGGATCAAGAGCAATAGTGCCCACTGTTAAGTTACTTGGCATGTCAGATTTAACTCCATTTGTATCGATAAGCATGGTACCTATAGTCAAAACATTTGGGGCATCACAATTAAATCTTGTATCTATTGGGATAGTGCCCACAGTTAAAACACCTGGGCTGTCATAATTAATTCCTCTTGTATCAATAGCCACTATAAGAAGGGATAATTCATCTTGTATCATAGGTGGACCAATAAAAAGTGCTAATTCACAGTCTTCCTAGCCTAGTTTTCTAATCCCCGTACTCTCTCTTGAGGATTGTAAGAAAATCATAAGCTGCTTGAAAATTCACAGGTGGTTAGTCTAGACCTCCCAAAGCATAGTAAAAACAAATATGTCTAATAAGCATTGTGTTATTTTCGAGCCCTAATATTCGCCAACTCAAATTTGGCATCAAAACACTTGACAGACACACATAAAGGAACATACATTCCAAAACCCAAATTTGTAATAATGAAAAGGTAACTGGATAATACCTCTACCATCTCGATAACCCCACTCTCATCGAACATTTTGGGAAGCCCTTCACTGTCAACGTCAAAGGGGATAGTACCCACATATATTTTAGTGCCCTCAGGAAGAGGAGGATATCCTAGTCTTCAACTGTCTCTTGCTCTGCTTTGCTCTCTGTACCAATTGCTACATTTGATTCTTCCTCCTGAACCTCTTGAATTCCCCGCAATTGCTCTTCCAATTTTTTTCCTTCTGAAACTCCTGATGCAGGGGGGTCCTCCACTTCTTCTTCTGCTTGCACCAAAGGAATATCATGTGCCTCCTCTACCACTTCTACCACCATTGGTGAATCATCTGCCAATGATCTAATTCTTAGGACCCGCCTCCTGCCCAAAACAGGGGTCAAACAAGAAATCCCATGGCGGGCATGGGATATCCTTGAATGACAAGGGGAAACTGTTGGTAAGGCCATCATAGGAAGCCTTGAAAAAGGAGCCTTCAGACATGCTGAACCTCCTCCTAAAGCTGTTATTGCTGTTGCTTCTAATGAAGGAAACACTTGGGTAGTCGCCATTGAAAAGCATGAAGCTGCCATCTTCAGAAAAACCTCAAAAAAACCTTCCCTAAAACCTTGCAAAAATTCTAAAACTGCAAAAGGATCCTATAACTTCATCGGATAGTGTCTAATTCTCATCAATTTCACTTTTACCTGAAAACTTCAAAACCAAAAATCCACAGTCCAAATATGACTATGCCTTTGTAAATCATCTCCAGAGCTCATAAAACACACACCTTCGTACCGCGACACTGAGAGGATAAGGTGTAAAAGGGATAAGATGGCAGGAGTTGGATGGTTTGTCTTTCGACAAGATTTAGATATTTTTCTTCCATTTATATGGACAACTATATAAACATATAAAGCTTGAGGGATATTTAGGAACGAGATTCGTGTTCGTGTCTTCATCTGTATATATTATTTGCTTTTGTTATAAAAAATGGGATGTTTATGGGATAAGATATGATTAAGATGGATTTAAGTTCATTTATGTTTTAATTTTGAAGTGGATTAATTTTTGATGGTTTTAACTCGTTAGGATGGGTAGCTTAGTTGAAACATTACTTTATCTTTCATGGCATTAACTTAGATGAAACATCACTTTTCTTTTTATGTCACTATCGATGATATGATGAAACTCAAGGTGGTGGTCTGGTATCTAAAAATTATGGTAATGGTGGGAGTAGCATAAAAAAATATTATGGGTGTTACATTATATAGAGTGTTAACATGTCTCATATGAACGAGATATTCACTATTTTGGGTGGATTACCAAGTTATGTCAAACAAGCTTAGTTACAAATTTTATTAATTTGTTAATTTAATATATGGAGGATGATTGCAAGCATGTATTTTATTATCACAAGAAATTATTGGAGGACTAGAATAAAAATAAAAAGCATGAAAAGAAGATGGCATTGATCATGGCTCATTCAATAAATAATATCCACTGCTATATCATTCTTCACCACATCAATATCATGACCAATTCAAATTGCATGAAGTGTATCTTGGGATGTTAGCTCATTAAAGGAAAATTTTCTCATTGGATATCCTTTCTCCAAGAATTTGACCTTAAATTTTATACATGTAAACATAAGAAATCTTTGTCCCTCATCGATTTCATCACTGACTTCCCTACCCATGTAATCCAATGACCACTCAATAGTATTTCTCCTGACAAGCATATTTTTGTTATAGCATCGAACAACCCATGTTATGACATTATCTTGAACTACCTTTACACACTGAGCTTTGATCCACATCTCTCTCAAGATGACCATCAAGACATTCATCAATGGCGTCCTTGTTACCTCCTCCTTAAAGGAAATATGTATCAATGAGGAGTTGACATCATGGTATGTCAATTCCTAACTCAGAAAGAGGTCAAACAAGTTCTCAATAGATTTCATGGGATGCTTACAATGACCATTTATCAAGAATGGCCATTGACACCCAAAAGATCCTTTATGTGGGATATTTGTTGGCTTTCTTTTCACATCACTACATTCATGAGATTAATCTATGCAAGAATTGTCAAATTCTCACCCCTAAAACCTAAGCACAATCTACTCCTCCATATCCCATTATCATTATTAACATTTTTTGCAACTAAGGGATCAATGTTATGGAATGTCACCCTATATCCAATTGTGACCACAAGTAGATTATTGGCCATTACCTAATTTATCAAATGGTTTGAGTAATGTTTCTTGGTGTAAGGCACGCATATCAAATCTATATTCTAATTCTATTTAATTGGAGGTTTCTTTTACTCCTACCATGTAATATTGTACCGTACTGCCCCAATGAGTTCCCTCAACATCTGTACTCCCCGACCTCCAGTTGTACTCCCCAATTCCTCTAGTTTAATGGTTCACTCCGAGCAATCAATCTACTAGCACCATATTGGTAAAGAGACTGGCTATTCCTCGTAGCATAACTTCCTTCCTACCATGAACCAATTGGCTCTTGGTTGCACTACCTTCTGAATCTACCCATCAAGGAATGTCATTTGAAAGAAAAACCAGGAACCAAGGCAAAATGGGACCTATATTAACTAACTAGTTATCTCCTTCTCAAGGAAAGTAATATATAAGAAAAGAGTTTGAACAATAAAAAATGGTAAAGAAAGTTACCAGTATAAATAATATGTATAAAGGCAAGTTCTCCATTTGAAATAGGCATCCAGAGATAAAACTGATCATGGCACCAAGGTTTGTAAGAATCGCCCTCAATAAAAATATTCTAACGAATATTTCCTTTCATAAGAAGGCATCGAATCATGTATCAACTCTTTGATCGACTGCATGGAGTAGCATAATGAGAATCGGCATCGACTGATCTTTACGCATACTTGGATTGATTAACTGCATCGCCACCTGATCACATCGACTTATACATGAAGTACAAACATCGAGTGTATCAACTCTTGGGATCGACAAACACTTGTGAGCACTGTTGAAAAATGGATGTAGGTTTCTGGATATAACACAAATCATAAATGACACCCTCTGACATTATGCAATATACACCCACCATATCCATATTACTTGGAATTAAAATTTGGGTTTAGAAACCACTTTTATTAAAGTTCAAATTCTAGAAAAATGAAGAAAAATTAACAGTGACTTATAGAAATAGCTAAACATAAAAAATACGTCATTAATTTTTTACCAAAATTAAAACATCACTTCCTCTCACATATGGCAAATTAGTATGCATTTAGGAGGTACTCACACCTCTCACACCTGGCAAATTAGTACTAGCTCTTTCTTTGACAATTGGGTTTATATGCTCCAAAGCACTACAGACCTCTCTTCTCCCAAAGTTGTAATGTTTCTTACCAAGGTTACTCTAGATCTTTTACTAAGGATAAATGATGCAGGGGAATCACTCTTAAATTGCAATGTGGCCATTCAAAAATTAAGATTCTAAATTTTACAAAAGGGAGTGGGTTTCCCTTAATTGAATATTCTCCATATGTTTAGGTCAATGGTAATCAATTTAGTGACCTAGTTCTAGAAAGAATCAAGTTAGCTTTGCTGTCAATGGAAGAGTTAAGTTAGAAATAGGATAGAATGCAGTTGAATTCATTTAGGATATCTTGTGAAGCAGTTGAATAAATTTAGGAATTAACTTTCTAATTCTATATTTAGTTTCCTTCTCCTTTTGTATATATTCTGAATTAGTCTATTAAAAGGTTGGATTCTTCGAGTAATGGAAGGCTTATTTCCGTATGAGATTGTTGTAATCCCCAAATTTAATCAATGAGTCTTACAATTCTTGGGGGCTGCTCATGAATCTTACAAATATAACAATATTAAGCAGATTACGTAGTTTTAGTATTTGGGAAAGCATTATACTTTACTACAAAAAAAGGAGGTGCAACAACAGGTAAAGACTTGCACAAATCCTCTCGTAAGTGTTTCTGGAAGGGGTCCCATAGGGAAAGTAAAGATTCCAGGTCCCTCCCTTGAACCTTGAAGTGAGGAAATTCTTAGATATTACAACCTTTAGTCTGAAATCCTGTACATAACCTTTTTGGTCTACCAACCCTTGAATTGCTAGTTCCTGAGTTTTATCTGTAAACATAGCAATATTATTATGAACCTGGGCAGGTCTGACCTATTTTTGGGGCTGCAACTTGTGAAAATCACAGGATATCCAATAATAGATTTGATCCTTATGGCCTATTATAGTGCATCTACAGGTGTAGCATTCCTTTGTTACTGTAAGGGAATTATGATCTAGCCATTTCATCTCCACCACATCCACAACAAAGAAAAAAAACATGAATAGAAAAAAAACACAATAGATAATCAAGAAAAACACATAACAAACCTGAAGGTCTAAACATTGATGCCATTCTGAAGGCAGTGGAGATCCAACGTGAAGCTCAATACCGATATTTGTCAGTTTCAATTCTTATCCACCGACACCAATCTCATCACCATGTTTAGAATTGCCTGAATTCCAATTCCATTTACTCTTCTTATATGTGTATTCAAGCATCTTCTTAGATTCAGACAAATTACTTGTAAATCTAGGCCTCTTAGCCTAAGTATTCAACACAGTAGGTCCGCGTCAGAATTGAACTCCCTGTACAGGTGCTTGAAGGATAAAGAAAGAAAACAATTCTTTAGGAGCCCAATCCTTTTCAACCAACAATCATATATAACTCAGTGACTGCAACTTGGTGAGACCTCTGTCCCAATCAATTATCATGACCTTTGATTTGCCAAAAATAGAAAGCTATAGAATTATTTTATTTTTGCGAACCATAAAAGCCCCATAAGGCTAAAAGTTCATGCAATTGCTTTGTTGGATCTCTGAAGATCGAGGTGCATGGCACTAATATTATTACTAATGGAAGGTAGACAACTTACAAAAATTACACTTTATTGCCAAATTTGCAATTTTCCATGACACAATTAAAAATGACTAACATAAATGACTAATTCATATTCTTCTAGCTAGACATTTTTTATGTCGTGACTAAATTAGTCATTTATTTTAGTCATTTTTAACTCTGTCACTTATTATCTAGTCATATTTGTTAACTGGTGACTAAATTAGTCGTTAATTTCAGTCGTTTATAGTTGAGTCAATCAAAATTGCTCATATTTAGTAGTAAATCACTTGGAAAACGTGTGGTGACTAGAATTTTTAGTCATCTAATAGCTAATTCCTCATTTTGTACTAGTGTTATAAATATAAGTATGAATGATGAAGTTCATGATTTTAATAGCATATAAAATAAACTCAATGCATATCGTATTCTAGGAATCAAATTAAACTCATAAAGATATAAACTCTATAAAGCCATAAAGACTCCATTCACTATATGCAACAATCTATGTTTTAGCTATTAGGCTCTATGCTCAAATGAAAACAAAACACATAAGCATAAAAGAGAGTTCTGGTTCCTTTAATAAATACATTAAATTAATAGGAATCCCCTCTTTTTAAATACATTAAACTAATAGGAATTCTCTCTTTCAAAATATATTAAACTAATAGGAATTCTCTCTTTTAAAATTCATTAGCTCAATATGAATTCCCGCCATGTTATTTTACTAAGTCCCCTAAAGTATTCCATTCAAGCCTATTATTATATCCATTGACTAATAACACATAAAGAAATGAGTATTAAAGGGTCAATTTCCCAAAATGAAACTCGCTCATTTTTTTTTCTTCTCTACGTGCTATTTAAAAATAAAGGGTTCCAGTAGAGTAGTCCCCATAAGTATTCCATACAAGCATATTAATATATCCAGCGACTAATAACACAGAACGGAATGAGTATTAAAGGGTTGAATGATTCGAATAGAAGCTACACATCAGACTTGTACATGATTAGTTATTAGATGTGGATCATATACACCAGAAAACAAAAACATCCACACGTAGGCAGGTTTGTTTCCAAGTACTGTAGGGTCACGATCTATTTACAAAAATACACAGAGTTGTCCGAAAATCAACTGCAGGTCATAGTTTGTTAGTCCATTATCGTAGGGTCATGAGTACATTTTAATGAATTGGATCTTATTAAAAAAAAGAAGACAATATTGTACATTCTTAATTAGTGGATCTTCTTAAGATACATCTAAGGTATACATTTTTATCCAAAACCAAATGCAACCATATTTCATTATCAAGCAAAGGACCCACGTCAAAATGCTAGAAAGTTTTCCATTCACAGAAATTGGAGAAAACATAGTAGACTCTGAATCGAACCCTTACGCAGAAGGTAACATATAGTACCGAACTAGTTCATATCAAACAACAATCCTATTTCCAACTACCACACAGGTTTAGATCATATCTAATATTGCAGATAAATGGAAACAACACGCTGGGGTTAGGTCATTTCACAATTTTGATCTCTACAAGATACGGTGAATTACTCAGCAAATACAGTCTACATTATGAGGTTAACAAAAGAATGGTTCTGTCGATCCATAGTGTTTAAAAATCAATGCGATTAGGGTCACCCAAGGATGGGTTTGGATTTTCCATTTCGTTAGTACTGAATGACAACAACAAATAACATGTAGAATAGATAACCATATCAACTTGGTATATAACAATTCCCTCTCAATCCATTAAGGATCACATCATACTGGATCTCGAACAGCCATTTTGTTTTTCAGTGAATACCAAGCAATAGCGAGAATATAATATCTAGAATGAAATCATACCTTTATTGCAGACAATTGGAATCGCATGCAGGGGGTTAGGTCGGATAGCAACTTAGATCTCCACATCGATACAAAGGCGTGTGAGTGTGATTTTACCACCCCATGTAATCCTGCAAAACTATCATGTTAGCCCATTCTGAAAGGTCGAGTGTTGTAGCTGGCTCTCATACCATATGTAACGTCCTTGCAATACCTTATTGCAAGATTAGATAAATTGGGCAAGGAATTTTTTCCACTTTTATTTATAGCTTTAAAACATCCTTGTAATGTGTTTTTGAATTGAGTGTCTGCAAATATGTTTAATAACCTTTTCACAAGAAAACAATTATACTAACATCATTATGTAAAGAAAAAGGAGCATGCTCAACATAAAAAGAATATAAAAGACGAGACAACCATATTCACGTGGTTCACCTCGTCCACGAGGCTACGTCCACCAATTTGTTTTCTTTTTATTACTTATGGGTGAGTAATAACAACATCATGGTACAACCACATCCATGGCCAGTTCACCTTGCCTCAAGTCTCCTCAAAGAGAGAGACATTTGCAAGTCGAAATTGCCCTCGTCTAGGACCTTTATGACCACTCATAAAAGTCATTTACAGTTCCTTGGACACATGAGGAACTTCAACATTTCATACCTGAATTGGCATTAATCATCACACCTTACCACATATGCTCCGTTAAAAGTTAATAGCACATTCAATAATAAAAACACTAACTTAAGATTGTTTTAGTTTCCCAATCTTGTAAAGATAAACTACCATCACTTGACTAACATAATCCTAATACCCCCGTTTGCCAAATCTTGCCCAAAGGACGCCTTCTTTAACATGTATAGCCTCCAAGACAATGTCAAAAGAAATAATAGTTCGGTCAGACCCTTTTTGAACTGAGAAGATAGGAATTTTTTTTTTCTGCTAGCAGTTTAGCAATTGAAATTTTGACTTTAAAACCTGAACTGGAAGACATCTATTTCATGAATCAAAGTGAACCAAAAATTAGCACATGGGTTCATCCGTGAAGGCCAAATTAACATGGAGATTACTAACACAACCAAGATTGCAAGGAGAAGCTTGCAGCACCTGACTATAATCAGCTTAGATCTTTAATAAGCGCGTTAATCAACTATCAGGAGATTTGGTACCACAAACAATGCATTCATGAATAACATTCCAACTCAGATTGATTATTCCAGAGATGTTTTAAAGAACAACAAACAATATCATTCAACTCAGATCGTATATTCCAGAGATCTTTTAAAGAATAGAAAACAATATCATTCCACTCAGATCGATTTTCATACAATTACGAGATAATTCAACAAGCAGCACTAGGGCAACCATCATGCAAATTTTCGAGATCAGTATAATAATAGCGAGTTCATCAAAGCTTCACAAAATCTCCAAATCAAAATAAAAGTGTTTTTATAAGCACATAATGAATTATGAAGCGTACACCAGATCGATAGCTTTCCTGCAAAACGTGGCACCAAATCACAGATTTATAAACAATAAAAGTCAATATCCAGATTGATACCCTTCCTGCAGGCGGTGGCACAAATCCGAGATTTATATAGAGCAAAATATGACCAAAATGCAGATCGAATAGATCACAGGAATTAGGAAATCAAACCCCAATAGGCAGATCAATAGAGATCGTGGGCATCAAAATCCAATAGCGAGTATGATAGAGATCGTGGGAATCAAGAAATTAAAATCCAATGCAAAACCAGGCAATGGCGCTAGATCAAAACACAATTATAAACACACATCGAACTTAACCTGTTCAGAATATTGCATCTATTCGAAAAATTGCATCTCCAAACAAAAACATGAAAATGACTAGATCCCGAATGAAATCCAAACACACAGTTAACTTATCTTTTATGAAATCACTTCTGCAATTAAATCCACGGTAAACAAGACAATGCTAGGTCACAATGAAAATCAAACACACACAGAAATTAACATGTTCGATAGATCACATCTCCAACAAAAGCATGGAAATTGCTAGATCTAGAATGTAATCCAAACACATAACAAAATTAACCTGTTCAGAAAATCACATCTATTCGACAAATTGCATCTCCAAACAAAAACATGGAAATGACTAGATCCTGAATGAAATCCAAACACACAGTTAACTTAGCTTTTAGGAAATCGCTTTTGCGATTAAATCCACGGTAAGCAAGGAAATGCTAGGTCACAACGAAAATCAAACACACAGAGAAATTAACATGTTCGGTAGATCACATCTCCAACAAAAGCATGGAAATTGCTAGATCTAGAATGTAATCCAAACACACAGTGAAATTAACGTGTTCAGACAATTGCATCTGCAAACAAAAACATGGCAATCGCTGGATTCAACACCACGATCTACTCCAACGAACTGGAGATTTCCACTGGAAGAAGCTTCTACGGATACCCATATTCTCCATGAAAATTGAATTCCCATTGTGCAAATCTCTCCTCCGATAGAAAATCCCATCCACAATGCCCTTCCTTGGCATCTTTCCCCTCTCTTTATAGAAAATGCATAGGGACAAGTGGCACGATTTTTCTGTCAAGGTAAAATAAAAAAACACAGCCAACTTCCCCTTTTTAAATTTTGTTTCCACTGTTGGAATAAAACGCATGCCTACCTTCTTGCTATAAAACCAACGATTTCCCTAAAAAGTCTTAGGCACCCCCTCAATTTAATGAGACTAAATTAATAGTAAAGGAAATTAACAGATTTTGACATCTATATATTAACATATATTAACACAGATATCAAGAATATAAAGATATCGATGAACAACACTGATATCTATATAAAAGCATCAAGAAGGAATCTGAAAGAATTGAAGCTTCTAATTATAGCTTAGACTGAGTCTTGTTCCCATTTATAATAGTGTCGCAATCAAAGATGCTTATAGTATCTAACTCTGCACATGACAATGCAATGGAGTATGATAACAATGAAATATGTGTCACCATATTGATAGTCTGTAAGGAATACATAGTTTATCCTGTTTTTTGTGGTGTAAGATATACAAGAAAACTCATAATCGTTTTTTTTATTTTTTTTATTAAGCTTTGCATTTAGGGATGGGGTCATGAGGGGACATTACATCCCTTCCCCCTAGAGTCAACACCGTCCTCGGTGTTACCTGTTTATTTATATTATTATTATTTTTCTTCGGTCCTCATTACTGGCTTTTATATTTCCTAATCCCTCTCACTAAGGTTAGGTTTGAACCTTTCCCTACCGTAAAACTTACCAAGGTTAGGTTTGAACCTTTCCCTACTGTAAAACTTACCAATGAGAGTGGGGCGTCTCCAATTGGGGGAACGACCCCAATCAACAAAACATTTTCTTCTCACAAATTTGTTGCTAAGTAAAATTGTTTTCTTCAAACCCTTATTGTAAATTGATTGCTGGTTGAAACGTTTTCTTCCCAAAAATGTTGGATATAATTTTGCTTTGCTGGGTAAAACGTTTTTATTTAAAGACTGACTGTAAATTGATTGCTGGATGAAATGTTTTCTTCGCAGAAATGTTGTATGTAAATTGAATGTTGGGAAAAACGCTTTTCCAAAAACGTTGTCTGTAAATTGAATGTTGGTAAAAATGATTTAAAAGAATGTTGTCACTGGGTAAAACATTTTTCATCAAACACCAAATGTAAATTGATTGATGGGTGAAAAATTTTCTTCCCAAAAATGTTGTCTGTAATTTTTGGTTGTTGGAATAAATGTTTTTCTTCAAATGGTGATTGTAAATTGATTGTTGGATGAAACAATTTCTTCCCAAAAATGTTGTCTATAATTTTTGGTTGTTCGGTAAATTATTTTTCTTCAAACACTGACCGTAAATTGCTTGCTCGATGAAACGTTTTCTCTCCAGAAGCGCTGCCTGTAAAATGAATGCTGGGGAAAACGGTTTCCCAAAAACGTTGTCTATAAATTGAATTTTGGGCAATACAATTTGCAAAAAAATGTTCTGTAATTTTTGGTTCTTGGGTAAGACATTTTTCTTCAAACACTGACTGCAAATTGTAAATTGATTACTGGGTAAAATATTTTCTTCCCAAAAACGTTGTCTGTAAAATGAATGCTCTAAAACGTTTTAATAAAAACTTTGACTGTAAATTGGTTGTTGGGTAAAACATTTTTTCTTCAAACTCTCACTATAAATTGAATGTTGGGTGAAACATTTTCTTCCCAAAAACATCATCTGTAATTTGAATGCTGGATAAAACATCTTTACAAAAATGTCAATTTTAAATGGTTGCTAGGTAACACGGTCTTCTTCCTGAAAAAAAAGTTTTGTAATTTTGGTTGCTGGGTAAAACATTTTCTTCCAAAACAAAAGCATTGACTGAAATGTTGGTAAAATGTTTCCTTCCCAAGAACATCTTAGTGTAACATTTTTAAAAATTCATACTGATAGTGGGAAACTGTTCCCATACACACAAAAAAAGGGTTTGGATCTGCATCCCTCACTAACTGAATAGTTCACCGACCTCAACATTATATTTCCTCAAGTATATCATACCTACCTCCATCTAATTCTACCTCTACGTTTCTTAAGTGGCTATGAAAAAGGAATGGGTTAGCTCTAAAGTTTAGTGCATGTGGTTCTTGAGGGGTTTCTTGAGGGGTCAAGAATTCAAAACAATTCCTACAAGAAATTTAATTTTGAGAATACTTAGAACAAACAAAAAATAATGAATATATGGTAGCACAAAAAAATATAAATACTATTAGTTTACATGGAAATATATAAATTACTTGCAAATATATAAAAGGATCCCATATGTGCCATTGTAACTCCTTCAAGAGATTTTATTTTAAGACTACCGAGGATAAACAAAAAATAATAAATATATGGTCTCACAGAAATATATAAATACTATTTGTCCACATGAAAATATATGAATACTTACTTAAATTAGGATCAAAATCCTATCTTTCAAAAATAAGTATATAAAGCCTAATAATGCTTGCCTCACCATATTAAACTATAAAGTTGGATGCTCCAGAATAAAATCCTGAAGATGAAACATGGAGTGGAAGACCCTATGTGATGCAAAAAGATATCCCTAAAAGGGTGGGTTCCTTAAATAATATACATAATAACATGAGAATATGCCCAACCTAACTTACTCTACTTTGGGGCTCATTTCTACTAAATCTACTTTGACGCTGGCTTCTACTAGTATGGTAGTGAAATTATGTCTAGTTAGACTTGCGTTTCCCTTTTCAAATAAGTATGCCCTCCTTTTAGTCCTTTTAGTCGAGTGTGCTTATCATCCTATAAAAAAGGGTAATGACTTAAAATGTAATTGAATATATCAATAATTACCAATGGATACGACATTAGTTGTAAATTACATACTGGTTGGAAATAGATGCACAGGAATCCATGGAACTATCTTTAAGTCAAATTATGTCTTCAAAAAAACATAGCACAGAGGGGAAATGGCTAACAAAAATAACTTAAATTGTTCCAGCAGGAGACTAGTGGGGCAAGCACACATGAATTTGTGACTCGTTTTCACTTTGTAACATGGAACGGAGGGCTCCACATAGCCTAGGATGACTACAAAACAAGAGCATATCCACTATGCATTACTGCATGAAAACAATGCACTACACTGCAAACTACCAAGCGTATAGTAACGAACAAAAAATTATGATATATTATGGTAGATAATACCCTGAACCCTATGATGGCCGTATCAGTGTGGCCCATTATAAACAATGCTGCATAAAAATGGCGGATAAATGTCCTACAGTGCATAGCCTCTCGGTTGGGAATTAATTAATTTGTGAAATGCACTTAGTAAGGTGGATTTTATAAATCCACTAGAGGTTTGTGAAAGCAGCTGCTCAACAAAACCTTGGATGACTACAAAAAAAAGTGCCTATGCACTATTCATTACCTTAATAAACTAGCGCAACGCACAACAGAGTCCCAAGCTTGCAGGAGTGAACCTAAAATTATGATATATCACTCGAGATAATGCCCTAAACCCCATAGCATTCATATCAATGCGGCCCATTATAATCCTTGTTGCATAAAGACAGTGAATAAATTACCCACAGTACATATTGTTAGGGAGGGAAATTAATAGTTTTCATTCATGAATGTATGGGATGGCTACTATTGTTTAAGAAACAAAGGTATGGGGAATGATTCCCACTTGTTGTTGAAGTAATGGTGTTATTGTGCATTTTTAAAAATCCTTTGAATAGGTATACAAAGTATTTTTGTGACGGTTTAGAGTTACATAGATAGGAAACTTATTCAAAAGCTAGTACCATCCATATCAACATGAACTTAAAACAAATTTTCTCAAGTAAGTTTGTGATATGTTACTGTTCTTTCCTTTCGTGATGGCTAGTTATCATTAATTTCCTTATGTGAGAGAAGGTTATGATTAAGGTTCTTGTGGGTTGCACTTACTTTCAGTTTTGATGTTTTGTAGAATTTGGGCTACCCTTCTAAATGCATCATTCATCTTCTAATTGTTTGTATTGGTGAAATTAAGCGTGAGCACCTTAGCTTTTAGTTCTAAATCCTTTCAAGGTTTGCATGCACATATGATAGGTAACTTCCTTTGGTTATACGATTAGATTGCTAATATAAATTGGCGCTTAGGTGGTGCTATCTACACGTCTATCCTTTACATTTGCATCCTAAGTAATACCCCTTATTTTGATATATGAATCTATAGCTGCGCATAACTATCCAAGAGAATATCAATTTTAGTTCAAGTGTGCGACACAACTTGTGTTCCTTAGCTCCTACTACAAATTACCAAATTGAGAAAAAGTTCCATTTCCTCACTTAAATTACAAGAGTTTAAGAAAAGGCCTGTTATCCTTCTCCTTCCATCCTTCTCCTTCCAAAAGGTATAAGGAAGTTTAAATGGTACTCATCTAAATGGATCAAGCATGGGAAGGGCTAGTGATCCTTAACACTTCCTCCCAAATTTTACTAGATCGAGAGAAAGGGCTAGGTACTCACTCCTAATTAATCTAACAATAAAAGGGGGAGAAAGGGATAGTCCTCCTTCTATATACTCAAAATTTAGAAGCTCTAGGAATGGATAGATTAATTATAATTGAGGGATAAAAGGCTAATGTTGTCTCTCCTCCCATAAGTATAAAGTTTTTTCCACCCTGCTCATTTTAGTGCAATAAGAGTGGGATATGGATAGTGCTTCTTGACTCTTTCTCCCAATGATTACTATAGAAAGATAATTTACCTTGTCGTCACTCTGTGTAGCAAGATCATGATGGAGATCCCATGCTACTCATCTAACTATAACAAGTGTGGGAAAGAGGGAGTTCCCCTTCACTATTCCACTCCTCCATCTCTTGAAATTGAAAGTGCTTCTTAGCTTCACTTTTAAGAAAGTGTTTGAAAAGGCCCATGTTCCTTCTCCACCTCTTATTACGAATGGAAGAAGTGTGGTGAAGGGTCCCTTCACAATGATGGATTTCTTGAAAGACACTTTAGATGCCACATACTATTGGAAGAACCTGGAACCTATGACTTTAGGTGAGAATTAGTGGTACTTCCATTAAGTATTTGAAGATGAAGTAAAAAGACAAAAGATAGGTAATTGAATGATCTTTCATAATATATAACATTTATGCAGAAAAAATGTGTGTACATGATTATAAAATTAGTTTCCATGAAAAATGATGTCAATTTTGGATAAACTCTTACAGACATGTAAAAGATATATGGGCCTAGTGCAACACTATTTATTCATAATTTTTCATGATTTTTTATTATTATTAATTATGGAAGTTAGAAGATCGAAATGAAAATGTTGGGTGCAGGTTCAACACTTTAGAGGCCAAAATTAATGAAATCTTTGATTTCTATATATAATATGGTAGAGCTTCCTCTATTCTAGTGTGCCACATAGTTTTCTTGGAAAATGGTGAAGGCAATCAAAAGTTATATAAAAAACAATCGATGCATCTATTTTTGAAAACTAACGTGTGTCATTTAGAAAAATAATAATAAATAATTAAAACATACATTTGAAGGAAAAAATTACATATTCAGAATTGTAAGATCGTACTCTACAATATTCTAAATTTTCATAAAAAAATATTGTGTTTCATAAAGCAAAACACGCTATCGAAACTGAGCATATTGATAGAATTCTAAAAGACAAGAAATAGTCCTCGTTTATTTGTCCTAGCTAATAGGTTTGGTAGTACAGAGCTAATTTCGAACATAATGCCAAACCTTATTCCCATCGAGTTTTTAAATAGTCCTCGTTTATTTTATAGTTTTTTCATATCGCATATGCGATTCATATCACATATGCGTTTTTTCTTAACTAGCTTGGTACGAGAGTAAAAAAGAGTAAATACCAAGTGGATAGACTTTGGGAGAAACCCCATATAAAATGAAAATATCATGGTAATTATTGGCCCCTCCAAAGCAGTTTAGTGTGGAAAAAGGACAACGCTTATCCTAAAATTTGTGAATGGTTATAGATAATGAGGTCAGATTATTGGAGGTTCAAGGTGCTTGTCCATGGTAGTTGGTCATGATGCTTAAGACATAGAAGATGCCTTTTAGACTTAATGATTGAGTTTTATTGCCTAACCTTTTTCTAAGGCTCGAAACTCATATCTAGCTCTAAATTATTCCTAATGGTACCTACACATCCACTATTGCGAGATCATTTATGTTGTTTTGAAGAATTATTTTTTTCCCATGGACACACTAAAGAATCTTTTAGGGCCTAAGGCTAAGGTGTCATCTCTCGACTATGTTGACGCTTCACGATGTATACATTGTCCTCGAGAATGGCTAAAGGTTTCTCCCACAACTATGTCTGGGATATGCTCATGAGGTCATGTATGCTGGATCAAATTTCATTCTTATATTTATTCCCCTCGCATGAATCCCTTCCCTTTATATTTGTCCTCCATCCATCCCCCCCTCATATATTTGTGATACCCATCCCTTCCTTCCCCTTATATTTCTCCTCCCTTCATCCCACCCATATATGGTCCCTACCCATCCCTTCCTCCGATGATTCCCTCTACAACTTCCTTTCCCTACTTTGACTCCCCCCCCCTCTTAACAAATGTAATGTTGGGCGATGAGCCACCCCATAGACCGTCTGGATGGAATATTGGGAGTCTAAATGGTATTATAACACGATAAGGGTGCCATTTTAGGTTTTTGGATGGGATGGATGGGTCTCTCGACATTGACTATAGTCATGGAAGAGTAGACATTAAGTCTCTAAATCAAAACACATGCCTTATAGACGGAATATTTGTCCTTTAGTGGGATATGAGTGTCATTATGAGGTTTTATGCACTAAGGATGGGTCTCAGGGTCTTACCATCACTAGTACAAAATGAGGAATTAGTGACTATGTGACTAAAAATTCTAGTCACCACAGGTTTTTCAAGTGATTTACTACTAAATATGAGTAATTTTGATTGACCCAAGTATAAACGACTAATTTAGTCACTAGTTAAAAAATATGACTAGATAATAAGTGACAGAGTTAAAAGTGACTAACATAAATGACTAATTTAGTCCTGACATAAAAAGTGATTAGCTAGAAGAATATGAATTAGTCATTTATGTTAGTCATTTTTAATTGTGAAAGTTATATTTCATGTGTTGTCATGTCATGGTAAAGTTGAATGGATAGCTTAAAAGTTTTTGCATTATGCATATCCATGTCTCCATTTTGGTATAACTCAGTTTAGCTAATCTCATCGATTGTGCTCATATTTCGTTTTCCAAATTCTGCATCTGTTAGACCCTCTCACCAATTAGTTAAAATTTTGGCAAGTTAAAGTCTTTTGATCTTGATAGCGAAATCTATAAAATTTGTTTCCACCAATAAATCATCATTGTCACCTACCCATCAATGTCATCATCGCGCCTATTCTAAAAAAGTTAAAAATCCCCCCCTAGTTACTTAAATGACAATATCTTTTATTTTAATAAAAAAAATACTCCCTCCCATTTTAATGATCTCTTGCCATTTTTAAATTTAAAATAATAATAATAATAATAAGTTTTCATCTAATTCAATAGGGTTTTAACATATAATGATTAATATAACATGCTTTTCATATATAACTATATTATAGTTAAACATTATATAATATATTAATATTAAAAAGTCAACTTTTTGTTTATCTATTTTGATAGAAATATACATTAATTAAAAATGTATGTTTTTTTTTAATAAAATAAAAATAAAAAATAGATCGAAAATAATTTGAGAAATAAAATCTCTGCAGATATTGCAGTCACTTTAGGTTTGGATTCTAATTAAGATCTCTATGAAGAAAAGTTGAAAGAGCACAACTGGAATTTTAAATATTGGAGATAAAGGTAAGACGATTACCCTTTTATGGTTAAAATCGATTGCATTCACTAGTTATAATGAACGTAGGGAAGAAAAGAATGGCCACTACAGAGCAACTCGTTCTGGAGCTTAGTTTTGGAGCTTACCATTTCTGAGCACAGGGAATCTCCTCGACCTATCCAAGGTGCTTCACATTCTCTATCCTCTTTTATTTTCAGATTTTAATTAAATATTTTTCATTAAAACCCATCAGCCGTGTTCTCCCTTCAAAACCCTATATAAAGTATTTCCATTGTGAAATTTGTATCAAAACTAATCTTTTTGGGAATATTAAGGTTAGGAAATTGATTTTCTTGGGAATTTTTTCATCATTAGACTTCCTTCTGGTCTCAGACCACAAATTATCAACTTACACACATTCATTTAGTCTTTAAATTTCAATTTATCCCTTTTTCCATTCTCCTCATTCGAGCATAATCCACATGTGCTTATTCCCATTATATTTCGTCATTATCTTCACAATCATGCTCTTTGTGAGCAGCTTCAGCATGGGATCCACTCGAAGTTTTGTCCTTATCAATTGTTTCGTTGTCGACTCCTGTAACAACACTAGATGCAACCACTACAAGATTTGAACCCGAAATCCGATGACAGAATCCGACGTCATCCAACATTTCGCATGGATGTGTCAGACAACAATCAATCTATAGAATGCCGACAACAGAATATTTCTAGCACCATCGATTATCCGACACGTGGGAGTCGAAATTATGACTCTTGTAGTGGCGGTTATCCGACACTTCCATGTCGGATAGGCGTCAGATTTCCGACTCATGTAGTGGCGGTTATTCGACACTTCCCTGTCGGATATTCTACGTCTATGAACCAAACACAAGTCGGATATCGGACCCATAAGAGTTGGATATCTGACGGTCCGTATACATTTTTTTTATAAGGTTTACATGATTTTAAATTTTATGGTCCCATACTTTCAACGGTAACTATGTTCAAGGCGTCGAATATCTGACGCATGGCCATTATAAATATAAATTGTTTTAAACATTTCGACATGTTTTTTGTGGAAACAACGGACGATTGCGAAAATTATTTGTTCCTCGATGGATGTTTTCAAGAATAGTTTTATTCTTCAATGGGCAGTTGTGGGAATATTTTTTTTCATCGATAGACAGTTTGCCGGGAATTTTTTATTCTTCGACTTCTCTCCATTTGACAAAACCTTCATGTGTGTTTGATCCTTGGAACTTGATTTTTTAAGACAACCAGTTATATTCATTAACGAATTTTATGACAAAATGTCAAATAGATTAAATATTCCGGATCCAAACGAAGACAACCAACAATTGCTTCTTAGACTATGGGATGTAGCGAAATGAAGGGGTGATGGAAAATGTTATTTTCCATGTACTCAATGCAGGGGATTTAAGAGGAGAAGAATATTGATCTTAACAACCACAAAACATTGCAGGGAACATGGACACGGTGAGGGGGGAAACGAATATCATCCATTGTAGGTTTAGCATTATAAACATTATTATATTCGTTTTTTTTTGTAATTGTATGTATTATTTTTTTTTCATATATTAATATATATCTATTGATGTTTCCATGTATTTATATTAAAGGAAAGACACCCTATAGCATGTTGTCGAGAGGAAGTGCTTTCAGAACAAGTTCAGGATCAAGATCATGGAGCGTGTATGTTTAATGGAGAGCAAGTGAATGATCATATTGAACAAGATGATCATGCCGATAATGTAATTGAAGATGATGGTACAAATACATTGATCCATGATTCATTTAACGTTAGAATGGATGACGATGAAGTTGATAACGAAAATGATGATGACTTTGATGATGTTCATGATATATGCCTCTTCTCGATAAGGCATATGAACCCCTTTATGAACGCTCCAAAACAAATCTTCTCTCTACTATATTGTTGATAATGAACTTGAAGGTTATGAATGGTCTTTCAAACATTGCAATCACACGTATGCTAAGGTATCTAAAATAATCCATCACATATATAGGATCGTGATAAAGTTTATTTGCATTCCTCTAATAATTGTATTGTTAACTAATTATTTATCATCGTACGGATGAAGAGTGTTTCATTAATATTATTTATTTATTACAATAACAATTTTTTCTTTTTTTTGTAGCTTGATAGCTGATTTTTTGTTACCACCATCAAATATTTTACCTTGCACATATCAGGATTTATCTTCCATCATGAAAGAGATGGGAATGCATTATGAATCAATTCATGCATGCCTTGATGACCATGTTATATATTATTATCAACATGAATTTGCAACAGAATGTCTCGACTGTCATGTAAGCAGATATCGTACAGATAAAGTAACAAAAAAGGTGCCTCAGAAGGTTCTTCTTTATATTCCCATCATTCCACATTTGCAATGAATGTTCAGGTGCAAAAAAATAGTGCAATTTNCAAAGATATGAATGTATACATCGAACCTATTATAGATGAGCTACTAAAGTTATGGAATGGCACAACTATGTATGATGTATCTATACCAATATGACAAAGGCAATTTCAAATCCATGCAATGGTTGTATGGACAATACACGATGCCCTTGGGTTAACTTCATTTTGTGGTTTGTAATTTTAAGTTCCACTTTAATTGAATTTAATGATATGGAGTAGTTAGAATATTTTATAAATGAACATATGTGACATAGATATTCCATATGTAAATATTGTAGGTCTTCAGATAAAGAGTAAATTTGCATGTCGAGTTTGTTGTCCTAAGATAAAATCTCGACGTTCAAAAAGCTTAAGAAAGGAGGTGTTTGATGAGTATAGGAATTTCCTCTCTAAGAATCATAGGTATAGAACAACTGAAAGAAATATTNAGATGATGTTATCTGAATGCCTGCAGATGGTACTGCTTTTAGAGATATTGAGGAAAAGTGACCTCACTTTAAAGAAGAACCACGTAATCTTAGGATTTCTTTGGCAGAAGATGGTGTTAATACATTTGCACAGATGAAATCCATTTACACGGTGTGGCCTATTTTTGTTATCAACAATAACATTACTCCATGGTTGTCAATAAAGAGCGAGCACATAATGTTGTCGATGATTATTCCAGGTTTTATTGAGGAAAACTGTTTTATTTATAATGTAGTTGTGGCATCTCATTTATCGTAATATGTATCTTAATTTGATA
>LPNX010374739.1:68824-80807 GCA_001517045.1 Pseudotsuga menziesii
ATTATGAGTTGTTTGTTATAGTGGCCATATTTGATTTATGATGTAATTTATTAATTATAAACTAATATTCATGATGTCCATCGTGATCATGAAGGCATTAATGGTCTTCCATGAGGAATGAAAAGTTATCCTATTTAATTCAGCACGTTACCCTACGATGAGCATGTACAAATTGCTCATTTGTTTGATACAATGCATATTGGAAAGAATGTTACTGAAACCTTATGGTGAATACTAGAGCTAAGGAGGGAGAAATATAAAGTTGTGAAAGTGTGCAAAGACATTCAGGAAAGCAACCATGCAATGAAAGGCGTCATCCAATTTCATACCAACGGAGAACAAGTTAATATAAACTCAATCCCATGGATGTTTATGGAGCAACAAAGCAATGTTGTCGAAGAAGTAATGCGGAAAATTAAATTTCCCACTAGTTTTTGTTCAAACTTGAAGAGTATCATAACTAAAAAATGTGATTTTGCGGGGTTCAAAACACATGATTGGCATGTCTTCATCAAGGTAATTATTATTGTTATGTCCATATAAGTTTTTCTTTTTTGTATACTATTTTTTTAATAAATGGCATGGTTTGTATATTGATACAGTATGTTCTACCTCTCTCTCTCTCCCAGACAACTTTGACAACAATGTCAAACAAGATATATATAATCTTGGTAAATACATGAGGTAATTAGCGATTACTTGCATGTGCTTAGTGTTTCTTTACTTGCATATATATTGTAATTTAACGTTTGTTTTTGTTAAATATCGTTATTGGTTTGCATCACTTGTAAATGGTTGACATCTAAAGGTATCCATAAAGAAGATATAAAGTATTGGAGGAGAGAAATTCTTTGTCTCATGTGTGAAATGCAGAAGCATCTACCATCAGCATTTTTCAATGCACATGAACACTACACCATACACCAAGTTGAGGAGATTGAGTTGTGTGGACCTATGCAATCAAGGTCCATGTGGATGGTTGAGAGGCACTTGAAATTTATGAAGGGTTTGGTGAGACAACTAGCACATCCGAAGGGTTCTATGATGGAAGGATATATGATATATTAAAACATGTTGTATGTTAGTGAATATCTTCCTATTTTAGCATCAAGGATCAATTTACGTCGCATTTGTGATCCAGACTCCAATAACAAATTTGAAGGGGAGCAATTGAAGGGGAAAGGTATATTGAGGAAGCTAAAAGGTAATTATTAGCTAGTGGATTTTTATTATATCCTTCATATTCTAATTGTATTTTCTAGTCATAATTTCTTCAATTAAGACCATATACATCTTTGTTCAAGAGATTTACACATTTCTTTGATTTTAATGGTAATTGTCATTAAATAGTTAGTTAAGAATGGGATGTAATTCATTTATACATCACAAACAATCTGGACTAGATGAAGGAATGGATTGAACGATGCACACAATTAGGTCATGGAATATCATGGGAAGGTGTGGCTTCATTGGTAAAAGAAGCACAACGCAATGGACCTAACAATCTAACAGAAAGGGAAATTGATTTGGAATATGGTGTAAAAGATAAAATGGAAAGTATATAATTAATCAAATATCCCTCTAAATCTTTTATTTTGCAAATTACTTATTGACGTACATGTACTTTTTTTCCATATATTGTTGCATAAGGACTGATTTCTTGTGTAATTTTTTTGTGTATTGCTTATTGCAGGTAAACCACCATAAGGCTATGGTCTGCAATGGAGGTAGATATCGGATAAAAAAACTAGATGAAACAAAGAAAACATCTAATTCTGGGGTTTCGACTGTCCTTGAGGTTACCAATGTTTCATCTAGAACTGGAAGACATCCATAAGTCTTAGAAAATCGATACTATGGGTATTTGGAAGATATTATATAGTGTGACTTTAAATCCTTTAAGGTAGTTCTATTCGTTTTCAAATGGTACAAGTTACGATTGAATCAACATGAACATGATAATGGATTTACCATGGTAAACACAAGGCTGTTTGAGCTAGGAATAGAGCCCTATGTTATTCCAAGCCAATGTGAACAATTATTTTACTCAAAGGTTCCACGTAAAGCAGGCTGGTCATTTGTTGTGAGACACGATCTAAGGGGAAGGCCGGTAAAGTATAACCTAGATTATGGTAATGAATAGGGTTCTATGGAAGAAGAATACGATGACGAAGAGCATGGTTAACTCATGGGTTAACTTGAGTTAGATGACGATGATGATCCAACAGAATATGTCGAAGGAATAGTTTAATGAGATGATGTAGCAAACAATGTCGTTGAAGATTATTTCGACGATGACACGATGAGCGTAACTGATGATGATGACGATGATGATATGGCCAATACTTACAATGTTGACACAGATGATGATACATATGGTGCATCATATTCATCATCATCATCATCATTATCATCATCATCATTTTATTCATCATCATCATCTTCATCATCATTGTCTTCATCAGCATCATAATCATCGTCATCATCATCATCATCATTGTCATCATCATCATCATCATCATTGTCATCGTCTTCATCATCATCATAATCATCGTCATCATCATCATCATCATCATTGTCATCGTCGACATCATCATTGTCATTGTCGGCCTCAACATCATAATCATCACCATCATCATCAACTTCATCACCATCATTGTCATCATCATCATCATCATCATCACCATCATCATCACCATCATGGTCACCATCATCATTACCATCATCGTCGGCCTCCACATCATAATCATCACCATCAACTTCATCAGCTTCATCACCATCATCGTCATTATAGTCATCATCATCACCACCATCATCATCTTCATCAAAATATACTCGTATTTATCAAAATATAAATATTACTTGTATTTATCAAAAATATTACTATATAATAACATCATTGTCATCGTTGTCATCAACATCATCATCATCAGCATCAACAACATCATCAACATCATCATCATCATCAACACCATTGTCATCATTGTCATCATCGACATGAACATCATAATCATAATCATCATAATAAAAATAAAAAACATCATAACAAAAATAAAAATATAATAAAAATAAAAATAATAAATATATAATATATCATAAAATAATAAAAATAAAAAACATATAATATATAATAATATATAATAACAAATCACAAGTGTATTTGGACATTGCCGCGACTCGTTTTGGACAGTTCAGTTCAATTTGGAGGTTCTTGTGAATTTGGGAGTAGGTCCGCTGGAGCACAGGGTTCAACATTGGAGCTCACCATTGATAATTGTAGCTCGCTCTTGAGAATTGGAGCTCACGGTACAAATTTGGATCACACAGTTCACGTTTTGGAGTTCCAGTTTTGGATTTGGAGCTCATGGCTCAATGGGTAAGCAGCATGACCTCCTTTTTTTAGGCATGCTGTGGCAATGGTTTTTTGGCATCCTGTGACAAGGGTTTTTGGGTGACAAGGTTTTTTTGTGCATGCTATGATGTTTGCTCCTTTGTGGGACAAGATTGAATGTGGACAAACCCTTCCTCATTTAGTGGGTTATGAACTTGTTGTTCATAACATACCTTCTTACCTTACAAATGAGAAACTCATTGTTCACGTCAAGAACTTAGAATAGGTATTCTCCCCTCACCCCCTCTCGTATATGTGACTCACTATTATAGTGATCATTCATTTTTTAGTGCATCTATAGTGCATAGGATAAAAGACAACTAAAACGCCCCGTTTTCCTGGGCGTATTTTTGTTAAAACACGGTCAGATTTCTGTTGGAGAAAGGTTATTTTCACAATTTTACAATTTCTTCTATTGTATGTGATTGTCTCTGAGTAAATCCATGATTTTAAGACGACCCAAATCATTGGAATTGTGATTTAACCACTTTAAATTTTGATTTAGACCAAAATTGATTTGCCGGATTCCGACAGGTTGGGGGCATTTTGGTTAGCATTTATACTGCTCCCATCTATAGATGTAATTACGCAATTTCTCTATTTTTGCACAGACAGGATTGATCAAAGAATTACTTCGAAGAGACAGATTATCCGGACCTATCGAACAGTTAAAATAGAACTAGGAAATTGGGGCCCCTGACTACAACTAGTAAAACCCCTCTTAAGGTAAGGAAGGTCAGACTATCTTATGGGAATAATAAGGGAATAAATACTTCCACAATGAGGAGGTATTACTTTACAAGGAGGTATTAATTCACTAGACCATTTCATCCTCATATTCAACTGGTAAGGTCGGATACTACAGGGAATAGAAGCCCTTAATATTTTAGAAGGAAAGAGAAATAAGGGGTATGGGTTGAATTTCATGTTTCCAGCTCAAGAAAGTCATAAGGCAGGAAAAGAAAGTAATAAATAAAGTAATAAGGGGGTGTCAATCACCCGCCCCACCACAGGGTACCCGTTCTGGCGGTGCCAATAAAGAGCAGGTATTAAGGCAGAGCATTGTACAATATCTAGGGAATGACCTTGGATCAATAAAAAATATACCATAGAGAACAGATACTCTCAAAGCGAGGACCTTGAAAAACACACTAGTTCAGGGCCCAAAGTCCTGTTAATATCATCGTCAAACAAAAACTGTCCATGAGGACAGAGTTCAAGAACTCTGTCCACATGAACTATATCTCACAAAAGATATGATTTAGGAATAAGTCCTTAGTTTTCAAGTGTGAACTAATTATTTTTCAACTATGGATTAATTATTTGAGATCATATTAGACTCCTTAAGGATATAGAGCCATTGGAATGGCTTATAATGAGTAATGGGTTTTAAATTTAAGTTATGAAAAACAATAATGAATCCAATACCAATTTATTATAAAAGTAAAAGTATAGTATTTGCTTAGGAGATTTTTATTACTGTATTCATAGTAATAAATTATTTGTATTAAATCTATCAAAATAAAGGTGTGGATGGTGTCTTTAATAGTTGGGAAGATTATTTACATTTAATTGTAATTTGTTTATAAGACTTATCATTATTCCATCGAGAAGTTTCCTTTCAAGATTGTGTATGAAAGGAATAGTTACAAAATAACATACATTACTGTGTTTCTTTTCAAAGTGCTGCAAAACTATGTTTCCAGAATTTTTGTAGCATTTTTCCCTATTTTACAATACAGGCCCTACAAAAGTTTCACCTTCAAAAATTTTGTAGAATTTTCATTGTTTTTACACTATTGGCACTACAACAGTTATGAAAACTGCATTTTTTGTGCAAAAACTTTTCTGGACACTTTGAGACCTTTTCCAAGGCTCTAATACTAAAATTTAAGCATGTTATGGTCTAATTTCATCAAATTTATCTCTTGCCTCAGAAAGAAGTTTTATATTACCTGCACTGACCTCATCTTTCAACATTTGCAACTCTTTCTTCATATTTTTTCGACTGCACCTATGTGCCATCTTTCCTAGACTTCTGTACAAATCAAAAGGGATGTCTAAAAATGTTTTTTCCAATGAAATGTAACAACAATTTGAAGTGAAATTGATACTGTGTCAAATATTCCTTCACATGTAAAAGAATTCCTTATGGCAAATAAAAGTTTCTCATATTTCTCTAACAGCCAAGCTTTCGGTATCCCATGAGTTAATTTGATCCCTTGTGTTCTTCTTTAGAAAATCATCATAATTTATCAACTGAAACTTAGCGGAAGTAGCAAAAGTATGACCCTCTAATGAGATCCATAATTTACTTCGACAAATACTAATTCCATGATACATATCTATTAAAAAAAACTTTACATGAATAATAAGTTTAACTCTAATTGTGAAATGTGTTAGTCAAGAAACTACTAGCGCTCGTAGCAATAACAATTACAGACATGTAACAACAATAAAATAAACAATTTCAAGACTCTTGGTGAGTAACAACAACGGTTTCAACAAGTAACAACACTAGTTTTAGCAAGTAATAACAACATTTTCAGTGAGCAGCAACAACAACATAAATTAGTTTAAAATTGCTAGTGAGTAATAGTAGCAACAATGATTAGTTCGAAACTAATGCTTAATAAAAATATAATAAAAATATCCTAATACTATTATGGAAATTTATATAATATAAAATAACATATAATAAAAATAAAATACATATAATATAAAATAATAATAAAATACATATAATATATAATAATATATAATAATATATAATAAAAAATGACAAGTGTATTTGGACATTGTCATGACTCGTTTCGTTTTGGACAGTTCAGTTCAATTTGGAGGTTTTTGTGAATTTGGGAGTAGGTCTGGTAGACATGGCAGACAACTGTGTTGACCTGTCGCAGCAAGAGCTGAACATATTCTCCTCACCGGAAATTACCGGTATACCGTCCCCAGACATAGTGCAGAACACGCTGGAAAATTAGACAACTAGAACCGAGAGTAGGGTTCCGGTTTCTCTGCCAGATGAAGAGCTGCTAGGTGTGTTCGCAGCACGACAATTAAACCCGCCCTTAAGAGGAGGGCCGTACTCATTATTCCACTCCATACAACCTCCGAGTTTGACTAAATAAACTATTTCGATAATTGTACCTACATCTTCTTTGATGGGGCTTCAGCCAATCAAATTGGAGGTATAGGTGTTCATCTTTTGATCACCTAGGACCACTATTTTTGCTTCAAATTGGGTGTTGGTCTGAGTACAAACACGAGATTTGAACTAATTGCTTTATGGACTCTCCTTTATTGTGCTAAATCCATGGTCCTTCCCACTCTACACATTCATGGTGACTCCACAACCATCATTAATTGGTTCAATAGAAGATCATAACTAACTTTACTTGCACTTGATGGTTGGTGTCAATGTATCTGTGATATGGAACCTTACTTGATCCAGCTAAAAGAAGTTCACATATTCAGAGAATACAACACTAAGGCTGATAGCTTATCCAAAGAAGCATTAACCTTGGCCTCAGGCCATTTTCAGTTTATTGAATTCACTGATTGTGAATGTACTGGTCAGGGCACTATCCAGCTTTTCTAGTCCTTATCACTTGAGTCTTTTATGTGATGTTGCTATTCACATCCTTTGGATGATTGAGGTGGATGATCCCCTCATATTACTGATCTCTCTTATTTATTGCCTCTTTGGATTATCTACTTCAGTATTAGACTTGAATTCTCAGTCTCTTGAAGGTTAGTGATGTGGATGTAGTCAAGATTCCTATATTAGAGGTGTTACCTTTGAATGCTTGTCCAATATTCATGTGAAGCTGATCAATCGTATTCCTTAGGGTTGCCTTAGGGTTGAGAATTAGTATTGGAAAACAAGTTAGCATTTCCTTAGGGTTGAAAATTAATATGGAAAAACAAGCATCATCAAGACAAGCTAAAAGGAATAAATCAACAAATATTACAGACTGATATAAATGTATTTAACGTGCCAAGTAGCCAGATCTGGAAATGTCCGCTCTTCACCACCACTGGGAAATATGCCTCTGAAGTGCTGGCTTATGCACTTGAGAGTAGCACAGAGGTTAAAACATCCACTCCAAAACTAAAATCATTTATAACATCACGAAATCATTCATGGGAAAACTAAAAACCACTTAAAGGAGATATGTTCTTTGAAGGAGATAGTCCATTAAAGGAGAACCTCCAGGTTTTGTATAGACATATATTGACATAAATTGTAGTGTTATATGTGATGCATATGCATAACATATCATCACAAGCTTGACAATGTTGAAAGGCTAAAGTATAATGGCCACAAGCATACACTTGAAGCTTATGAAGCCTACCCAATTCATGTTAGAGAAAGGCAATGCAAGCAATAAGTTAGAATGGACACTTGTATGTAACCAAAAGAGGGGAATACATTAGAATTTTTAGGGCTGCCAATTGCCCACACCTATTAACCAAAATCATTCTTGACAAGATTTTTATTTAACAACTTATTGGCTTACAAGTCAATCCAAGTTTTTTTTCTTATAAGTCTTTGCATGTTTTTTTGCTGGTATTTTGCTATGCTTATGCCAAATTTTGTTTTTGGCCACGGTGCAGGTAGAACCAAACAGGTATTTGTCAGACCTGTCTTCCTCTAGCGAAGGGAGTTTGGGAAGGCTAGAGGAAAGTGAGACATCCAGTAGGTCTACACGAGATAGATCAACTAGATGTCAGAAGATCAGAAGAAAATTTGACAAACGCATGAATTTTTTTCTCTAAGGAGGGGGATTATGTTCCTATGATGATGAGACAGTGGGAGACATCAACGTGCCCTTAAGGTACCAACACCTAGTGAAACAATGGGTGCCTAGCGATCTTCCTAAAGTAAACACTATTTTTTGTGTGAATGAGAGGATATATAGATTTGCACTGTCCTCATTGCATGGATTGGGCTTGTTTTGCATGGACGACATAAAGGTTGGATACGGTAGATGTACAGAATTGATGGAGTATGTTGGACCCTGTTAAAACTACAGTGATTGGATGCGCCTGGTCCAAAATACATGAAGTATGTGTAGATATGGGTTGTTAGCGAATTATATACAACTAAAAGACAAAGCTCAAAATAAAGGAGCAACGATGTACATGGACGGAAGGCCAAAAACAACGGGTAATATTGTGGGGTTTATAAACAGTACACAACTAGGGTTTACATTAAAGCAACCCAACTGCATATTCGAGTCGCATGAAGGAAACCGTGTCTTTGTATGTGCAATTAAATCAATAGCTTCTCGCGAAGAACTGCTTATTGATTACAATTTGAACCGTGTAGATACAAACAATGTTAGTATGGTTGTGGTACAACAAACAATTTATAAGTCCGTTTATTAATTATTTTAATGTCTATAGGAATTTTTGTTAGCATATAATTGAAATTATCTACTTAATTTCATGTTTCCTTATGTAACTTTTAGTATGTTTTTGATGCAGGGTTCTCTTAGGGGCACCTCCATCTCCGTAGATGTTTGTTGACCCGAGTCAAGGAAGCAGGTATACATCAATATTTCCAGTGTAATATTAAATTTTAGGATGGACATACATATACGTTGTTATGTATTTTCATTAATATATTAGGTTCATTTATATAATATTATCGATTTTCCATGCAGAGTGTTGATTAGGGAAGCCAACCAGCTATTGATCAGCCGACTATAGCATCAAGGCAATAACCAAACATGAATGTAATTCTCCATTTCAAATACTTTAAAATCGTAAACATGTCTATCATGACGCATTATGTTTATTTTTTTATGTATTATTTCATTTTTATGGTTGCATTCATGATGGTAATGTTGTCTACCTTTTTTGCAGATTGACCGGGGAAACTCCCCATCTGTTGATCAGATGACCGGAGACTCGAGGCAACCATTTAACCTAAATGTAATTCCACATTCTAAATACTTAAAAAATGTACAAATATAAAACATGTAGCATAGTGTTTATTTTTTTTTTTTTGTTCTTTATTTGTTAGCTTATACATATTGCGTTCATTGTGATAATGTTCTCTA
The DNA here is from genome assembly GCA_001517045.1 of Pseudotsuga menziesii. Taxonomy (NCBI): domain Eukaryota; kingdom Viridiplantae; phylum Streptophyta; class Pinopsida; order Pinales; family Pinaceae; genus Pseudotsuga; species Pseudotsuga menziesii. The sequence continues at coordinate 78,290 of LPNX010374739.1, forward strand.
CTTTTTTTGCAGGTGGTTGATCGAGGTAAATCCCCATATGTTGATCAAACCACACCCTCGGCTAGGCATTAGGTACTCCTAGATGTAATCCCTAATATAATTATTTGTGCAAACTATATTTTCAAAGACTAAGCAATTTTTTATATATTTCAATTACAGACAGGGGATTCCGTTTATGAAACGATGTCTCAAAACTCTTTACAAAATGAGGTCTCTCAGTTGATGATAGATAGTAAAATTCAAGAGTGTGTAGACCCGTTCAAGGGTGCTACAAAGGAGAAGGGAAAAACAAAATGAGGAACTGGTTCATCTGACATTGGGAGTTCCACTAACAGAAGGGCTCAAACAAAGGGTTAAATTGTTGTTACAACAATGTAAACAACTAGACGTAAGTTATCGAATAAAAATGAAAATTCATTTATAAAAACTTTATAATATTTGATTTTATATGCTGTTGAACTTATAATACAATGGGTTTAATTTACAAGATGCTATGGATATTATCAGTGGTGGTTAAGGCAATGTTGGTCCCAGTGACCAAACCACTCCACGTACACCACATATTGCTCCCATATTGTCCACTGAAAAATAGGAAACATGCTCTGCGACACTACCGAGGGAAGTGGAGGGTGAATTCGATGGTGCCCCACTCATAATATATGTTGTAGAAGAAGGGGTGGATGCAGGTCTAGATAGATATGTGGAAGCATTTCCTGGATCTTCTCGTGTGACTAGCACTAGTTCAATAAAGTGTACATTTTTGGTGAATGAAGAACTGGTTCCAATAAAGATAGAGAGGATTCTAGGTCATTATAGATTGTTCAATTTATTTTTTATAATTTGTGTCTAATACACCGATAATATTTTCTAATGTTCACTAATGATGGCAATAATGTTTTGCAGGAAATGATATATTTTATAAACATCTATATGATTTGGCCCTGGAGATCTTCGTGCCCACCATCCGCACAATGTGGAACAAGCAGCCAAAATCTTTAAAGGACGATCTGACTAATTGCTTGGTTAGTGTGTTCGGAAAAGATACCTTTGATACATTGAAGGTACTATAGAAGGATGGAAAAGATCTAAAGATTTTCCGAGACCAATATAGGGTTCACCTAGAAAAGAACCCTAGGTATGACCACGCCCAAATGATTCCATCTATGGAGTGGAAAGCCCTGGTGGAAGATGGAAAAGTGAAGGGCTTGAGAAAATAAGGAAAGATACCACCAGGTGGAACAGGGAGGTATGCAATTCATTCCAAAATGTAGTGGTAAGCCTTATTATTACTATTTTTTATATCAATTTTGGTACATGGACTAATGTATTTAAAAAATTAATTAGGCTCTCGGACACATCTAAGGCCACAAAGGAAGGAACTGAAAAAATTGGACAACACAAGCTTGGGCCTGGTGGTTACTCCAACTTAGCAGCCCGATATGTAAGTATCGCAAAACCCAAATCCGCATCCAAATATCATACAGATTATTATTTTTCTTTTGTTCTGACAAAAGGCTTTAAAATTAATGACATCATGCAAATATGAAGGCCGACCGGTTCAAAGAATTGCCCAGTGTGGATTACATGAAGCTTGGTTTCGAACATGGCTTTCACACCGTTGTTGAACGCCAGAGAAGCTTTTCTGTGAATACTGCACGATCTTCTGCTAATCCATCTGGTGCCCAAGTATGTGAAAACTATATAGTTTAATGATAATTTATTAATGCTCACGCAATTTGTTCCTTATAAATAAACTAACGTAAATTATTTATTCCTTTGTGTGCAGGAAAGTAACGATCCCGTTCATGTTGAGGATGAAGTACATGACCAACCATACGAGGATCATGCTTCTCATATTGGTAATGAATTTATTAATGTGATGTTGTTCTTTATAGACCATTGCAGACGATGAACATTAATTCTAATTCTACACAATTCAACTACAGAGCATGTAGCTGCAAATCATAACATGAAATAGGTTGGGCCAGTACAAGATAATGTTGAACATGTTGATGTGCACATGTGAGGTAAAAACACACATTTGTAATGGTTTTTTAATGGATTACTTGTATTTATCAAAATATAAATATATTAATGAAATATTTTGACATTATTGTAGAAATTCATCGCCCCTCGCCTGAATTTCAACCTTCTGAGCAGACTAGTAGGGATACCGATGATCAAATTCCCAAATATGTGACTCTAACTAAATATTTAAAGAGAAGAAAAGTAAAAAGCAAGTGACTAAACAAATTTTCAGTAATTCTTATTTATAAAAAAAAATTAATGCTTTTTACTCTGTTTTATGAATGAATGCTTTATTGAATTGTTTACTGATATTTTTTTCTTCCATTGACTAAATTAATGTTTTAATGAATGAGTTAATGAATGGTTTTTTCAGCTGTTGAATGATTGCATGGTTTAATGAATGTTATAAAGACTGATTTAATGAAAGCATTTTTCAACTATTGAGTGAAATAATTTGCATTGTAGATGCATTGTTATTTGCATTGTGAAA
>LPNX010374739.1:81119-119186 GCA_001517045.1 Pseudotsuga menziesii
CTTTGGATATAGATTGTTTGAATACTTGGTCAATTGTAGCAGGATGCATTTATTTTCGTAACACACTGATGTCTTCATTTTATGTTTTCAAGATTCTTTTGGACAAATAATGGCTTGTTTCTACATCATAAGTCCACATTCAATGTTTTCAAGATTCGTTTGAACAAAGAATGGCTTGTCTCTACATCATAAGTCCACATTCAACAGCCTTTGCAGCAAGAATTTTTATATACCGAAAAACTAACATTCATTCTTTACTTTTTTATGGATTTTGCAATCCCGCAGATGCAAGATGTGGACAATGGTACACTGTTAAAGTGGACTCTTCAAAGGTTACCTTGGAAAATAGGGCATATCAACGAGCTGAAGTCCGTGTGTGTGCTTTTGATATAGAGACAACCAAGCTTCCTTTCAAGTTCTCTGATGTCGAATATGACATGATAATGATGATTTCACACATGGTGGATGGGAAAGCCTATCTTATTAAAAATCGAGAGGTAAAAACACTTAGCATTGTTTTATGCCCATTGGTCAGCCTATCCTTTGTTTTGGGATTTCTTTCAACTATGTTTTGGGATTTTTATTGTTTGCAGAATGATGTTGCATTGATTGTTATGAACACTGTTGCTCTTGTTTAGTTTTCCAATTCCTTTTCGTTTGTTTCCTGAGTGTGTAGGGTTGGGGCATTGAAGACTTGGAGTACACTCCAAAACCAGAATTTGAAGGAAATTTCAAAGTAGCAAATGTGCCAAATGAGGTATATCTGCCATTTACTATTTACCCTAAGACTATAATTCTGAAAACAAGTATTGATCCCCTGGAAGTTTGCTATGTTTTCCAGACAGAGCTTCTTAGGCAGTGGTTCAATCACATGCAAGAATTTAATCCTAGGATTTATGTCACGTATAATGGAGATTTCTTTGATTGACCTTTTGCCGAACAACGGGCTAAGCACCATGGAATGAAAATGAGTGATGTGTGTTAATTTTTTTATCTAATATACTGGCATCTTATGCTTTCTAATTGTTGCTGGATTTTCGCTCAATTCTATGTTTAATTGGAAAAGGTGTTTATTATTTAGTGTATTACAATGAATGTATTGATCCATAGAGTGGACATCTCAGGGCCGCAATGTATACTGTGTTATTGAATCCTTTAGAAGTTTTTCTCTACCTCTTAAAATTCCTGCATTGTTTTGCAACCAAGGATAGGTTTTTGACCATCATTATAAATTTTGACCCTCTATTATCTAGCCACTTCATTTAGCAAGAACAGTCTGTGCTTACCTTGGTTGTTTGGAATTTTCAAGAGTGAAGTTAAATATCTACTGTACATTATTAATAATGATTTAAGGTAACATACTTTGTTGTTTGTTTGTCTCTTTTCTATATGAAGTGGTTATGTATTTGTAGATTCAATCTTATTCTATATCCCTTCCTTCACCAAAGCTAGACTATTCTAAAAGTATTGAATGCCTCTTGGTTAGCAAGTTTAATTTTGTTATTTTTTTTATCTTAGTTGTTTCCTTTGGTCCCCTCTATTTAGAGACTCTATAGGTTCAGTGTCCTCCATCATCACTTATTAAGATTGGGGATGTAAAGCACTCTTTGCATGAGAGCTCTTTCTTATACAGGGAGAAACTTATGCAGATACTTATACAATTAGCACAATGCATATGAAGGATAAACACAATTCTTTTGAACCATTTCATCTTAATAATGTAATAAAATACCACCCTTTATCATTTTAGTCAACTCAAAATGGAGGTTAGGGACACAGACAGTGTATGGGGACTGCTTCATTCCACTTTCCAACTAATAGTCTCACCCAAAGAAACACTGCATTGTGTTCAACTACAAAAAATTTATTGCAAGCAACCTTTCTCCAACTCTCTCGAAAGCCAAGTCCAATAGGCCATTTCTAAGTGGGTAAGTTCGACTTCTCTTGGATTAACTTGGTCCTTCTTCTGCTTCTAATAGATCCAACAAAATATTATGTGTATGGCCCTTGGTTTATATACAATGTTCACATAAATACTTACTTGATATGACCAAAGAGAATTTCTTACTATCCAACCAACCACTCTCATGGGGAAATTTCATTGGGGGACTATCAGCAATGTAAAGAGCTACGATATGTTAGTTTTTCAACATTTAAGCTAGCATTATGTTAGGATCTTTTCACTGAGAGAATAACAAGCACAACAATAAAAAATAAGCACTTCATAAGAGACAAGAGACACAAAGAGTTTTGATCAGGGAAACCATAAATGGATAAAACCCCGCAACTTCCTTAAAGATAGAATCACCACAAGATGTAAGACCCCAAAACAGTAAGATGTACTCCCGATAGTACTAGTCTTCTAGTCCCAGTATATTTCCTTCTTCACTAGTTCGCCACACTTGAGTGAGTGAGTGATGTGTTGTACAAGTGATAAATAGAGAGACTCTCACTCTCTATTTATATTCTTCCGTTCACTTGAAGTGCACTTAATCATGTCGGCCCAACCAACAATTACTTACTCGAGCCTACACCTTAATTAGTGTATAATAACTCAAGTGCCCCAAAACTGTGGGGACTTACATAATGACTTGACAAGACTTGTTTACATTATTAATCCTCCTGATCGAAACATCGGGGCATGACTCAAATACATAATATACATAGAAGAATACATTCTAAAGTTACATATACATCAACACTCCCTCTTAACTAGGAAGGTATTCTTTCGACACAATTTTCAGCCCTGGTCTTCTTCTCTGTATCAACTGGATCATCTTTGTCTTCAAGTCATCTTCATTATCGGATCTGGATCATCATCACTCGATCAGATCTAGATCATCACTCGATCTGGATCATCACTGCTGGATCTGGATCATCACTCGATCTGGATCTCTCGGAGTCATCATAACTGGATCTGGATCATAGCTCGATTTGGATCATCTCTGGTCATCATCATGTGTGTACTATCTCGTCATAGGAAGTTCTACAGAGCCAACCCTTTTTCATGCTCGTTGTAGGCCTAGCCACCAGGTAGTTCTTCGCCCAGCACTTACATCTAACCTGCTCGTCAGAAGGGCCCATCACTCACATTCACCAGCATGATAGGCACATAAACTACCACCTGTGAAATGGCTATGCACTTATATCTGACCTACTCGTCAGGAAGGCACAATTCCATCCAGGCGGGAACACATCCTGCTCACAATGATGAAAGGTTTCCACTCTTTCACCCAGGCTGGAATCACATCCGTCTCACAATGATGGAAGACTTCTATCTAGGCGGGAACACATCCTACTCACAATGATGAAAGGTTTCCACACTTTCACCCAGGCTGGAATCGCATCCTTCTCACAATGATAGAAGATTTTTGCACTTACATCTGACCTGATAGGAACTGAATCCTACACCCTTGTCAGAATGGCCCCCAGTCCCAGACTTAGCTACCTGGTAACTGAATAGGTGCCTCCACTCTCCCGGAGAGTGGCAGTAGCCCTTACATCTATCCTACTTGACAGAATCGCTAGCACTCATATCTGACATGGGAGGAACTTAATCCTTTAGCCATGAACAGAATGGCTCAGCCCTTACATCTGACCTGCTCATTAGAATGGCTCTCTCAGTCCCAGACTGAGTGTTCCTGGTAACTGACCAGGTGCCTCCATTCCTAGAATGGCAGTCAGCACTCATATATGACATGGAAGGAACCAAATCCTCTCACCATGACAGAATGGCTCAGCCCTTACATCTGACCATGGAAGGAACCAATCCTCTCACCATGTCAGAATGGCTATGGATCTCATCACTTTCTCTTGGAAGGAACCTCGATCTGGAGAACACCAAGTCTCTCTCTGAAGTACTCGAAATTCAGCCTAGCCAATGGCTTCGTCAATACATCATCTATTTATTCCTCCGTCGCAACATACTGGAGCTTCACTTCCCCTCTTTGCACCATATCCCTGATATAGTGATACTTGATCTTGATATGATTTGACTTGTCATGGAACACTGGATTCTCTGACAACTTCACGCAACTCTGGTTGTCACAATGTATACAAGTAGCATCCAACTGGAGATCAAATATATCAAACAGTAGCTTCCACAACCATACTACCTCACAACTAGCTGAACAAGCTGCGACATACTATGCTTCAGCTGTACTGAGTGCCACACAGGATTTCTTCCTACTAAACCAAGAGATCACACCTGATCCCATACTGAAGCAACATCCTGAAGTACTCTTCATATCGATGGCACTGCCTGCCCAATATGAATCATAATAACCCTCCAGGTTAGTCTTCTGATTCACATCGTACTTGATCCCATAGTCAACTGTACCCTTAAGGTATCTCATAATATGCTTTGCAGCCATTAAGTGAACACTTCTCGGATCTGTCAGGTACTGGCTCAAGGTGTTCACAGCAAAGAAAATGTCTGGTCTCGTGTTCGTCAAGTACATAAAGGAACCAATCATCTGATGACACATTGTAGCATCAACTATCTCTGATGAAGCATCACTTAATAGCTTCATGTTCGATGCCATAGGTGTGATCATGCAGTCCATCATCCTGAACCTCTTTAGGATCTCTACTGCATACTTCCCTTGTCCAAGGAAGATTCCATCCACACTCTGCCACACCTCCATACCTAGAACAACAATGCATCGACACATAACAGGAGTATCACTAGTCTTCTGTCTTCAACCTTGAAGCAAAGGTTGGAATCCTCTTTACTCTTAGTAAAGCTTAGATTCATCAGTAATATATCCATCCTGTCATATCATGTCGAACCTCAGGATCTTCTGTAGTCACTCCCTCTGTCTTCTGTACTCTATGCACTGAAACATTATGTACTGAAGTGACAAGTAGTATCCATCTAGGATCATTGGATACTAAGATCCTCTATCTTGAACTTCTTCAAAAGTTCATCTTGCACCCATCTGTGAGCTTGTCATCCTCTATCAACATTGCACCAAAGGTTAAGATATTCATCAATCTCATCATATATGTGTTATCCATGGGTGTCTTATGAATTCGTACAAAGACTTCTTTCATTTGCACACATGATTATGCATGTCATGTGATTTACTTATATTAGCTATAAATGTTTCTTCGTAGTCTATGCCTTCTTTTTGTGAGAAGCCTCGTGCTACGAATCTTGATTTGTATCCCACGATGTTTCCATCTACTGCATGATGGAACTATGAAATTCTCTTCAGGTCTTTATACTGCACCCAGACATCATTCTTCTTGAACTGGTCTTCCCATTCTTCTTGGTGGCTGGAAGGTTATGCATCAATGATGTCACTGCACTCGTCATATTATTCTTTGTCTTTGAACTGTCGTCACTTGTTCTTCGGAACAAGTCTTCATTCTTCTTTTCTTGTAGGCGATTATGTATGCGATATTTCCTACAAGTCAAATGCATTTGTATGGTTAGAAACATTTCATGAGGAATATTCATACTGGCAAGTTACTATGCATAAGTATATGATCATGCAACTACTTTAGCCAATACAACATTCATCTATATCTCACTGAAACTTTCTAGATGCCTTCCATCTCTACCAAGACAACATTGAGATTGTGCACTAATCCAATATGTCAGCAAAGAGGTTTCATTCTAGATAAGTAGCAATGGAGAGTTGTATAGCACCATGAGCTACTTACCCATCACATGCATATTAGTAGTATACTATCATTAATGTAAACATCCTATCATGCATAATACATCAACTGAATATAAACAAATGCATAACAAAACAATATCATGAAATGGCAATTGAATACTTATCTTTATTTGTTTCATGGGTAGACTACTTCTTGAGCCTTCAGCTTCATCGTCTTCTTCATTCATGGTAGCATCGTTTCTTATCCAAATGATAAGGAGGATAAGAAGTTATTCAAGAGTTGAGTTCTTCATATTCCTCATTGCTTGAGGGATCTTCTTTGGAAGGTGAGAGCTTTATATTCAATTGCTCCCATCTTCTCTTCTCTTATTATGATTCGAGCTTCTTCTTCTTCATGGAGTCTGCTGAAAGTAATCACTTCCTTCTGGAACACATTCCTTGAATCAATGAATTCCACGATCTTGGGAGGCCATTCAAGGTGGCCATCATCACTTCTGCATTCTTCACTTTTTCTTTTACCGCTTCAACTAGTTTCTTTAGGTCATATCCTGATTTTTGTTCTTCCCTTCAAATAGCTTGAAATTCTGGAAGACCTTCAACAGATTTGCTTGGAATAGGTAGTGCTCTGTAATGCACATGTGCAAGCCTTCTATGCCAAATCTCATTTGGCTCTACTATGTCATGGATCAAGGCTTGTTCTGGATGGCCCTTCAATTTGTACAAGCCTCCTTCTTGTTCTCCAATCACTACCACATGATCGATAGTCTTTCCTTTTGGCCACATGATGGCTTGACCATCTATGAATGCAACCCGCATTCCTTTTGCATCAATGCTGAAATGGAGAGAAGGTTATTCTTGAGTCCTGGAACAAACAATAATTCTTTCATTGTCAGAGACTTACCAGAGTCTAGCTTGTATGAAGATTCCCCACTAACTTTTATTGGATATTGGTAGTCATCTCCTAGTTTCATTTTGTGAGGTGATTCATGTTCTCATAGTCTTACAAAGGATTCCTTGAATCCCATCATATGTTTGGAAGTCCCACTATCTATAAGCCAATCATCACTTCCATGAGTAATGTTACCTGTGAGAGCTGATATCAGAACATATTCATCCTCGCTTGAAGAATCTTCACTTTCATATCTAGATGGTTCATCATCCTCTGCAGCATGAGCATGATGTCTTCTTTTTCCTTGACCTCGTCTCCCTCTGAAACTGGAACCTCTATACTCATGTAGGTGTCCAATCCATTTTGTTCAGAGAGATCAAATACTTCTATGATTGGAAGTTGTCAACTTCACCAAGCTTATCATCAAGCTGTTGTGATAGATCACTTTGAAATGAGAACCGCAAATGGAAATAGCAAAGGATTAGATCTTACTGATTTGAGGTGTCCATCCTTGTCCCGGAGTTTGCTGATCTAGGGTTTGTCACAGAAACCCTGATTTTCAAAACTTGGAATCTTTCAGATCAGATTGGATAGAAAGATAGATCTCTTCAAATGGAGTTGTCCAATGTACTCCTTTTCTAAAAATAGTGGAGGGAAGCTCCCTGAACAGGAAGCCCTAGATTTTCAATTTCTTCTGCAAAAATGCCTGTTACGATTTCTGTGATATCTCGGAAATTACTGATCATATATGTCTGAAATTTCACACCAAGGTAACCTCGCTTGTCCCTCATACACAACTGTAGGTTTCATCAGAATTAATTTCACCATTTGGGATTTATGATCCTTTTCCCAAGGTGACCTGTTACAGGATTGTTCAGAACAGCGAAGTTGTACGGCATTCCATGTGTCACTGGTTGATCTTCTGAGTCTAATATTTGGACCACCGAAAGTACAGTCCGTACCCTTTTTGGAACATCTTCAAAAATTCCATTTGGACCTCTGTAGCCCAATATATTGCAATTATCCTTAGGTTTCCTATTTAAGGATGAATTCTGGAAGAGGCTGGAACCCTAACTTGGAGGGATCATATCTCCTAGACTATAGCGAATTTGTAGCTTTTGATACTTCGCCAAACTAGGAATATAGCGACTGTACCAAAACTTAGCAATTTTAGTATTTAGGGTTTTTCCTAGCTCACGGTCAAACTAGGGTTTGAATTTCTCGAAGTTTCACGCAACCAAATTTCTTGATCGAGGTCTCTAAACTTTGGTTTTGATGAGGAGAACAATCTTATATTGGTCTCACTCAAAAATTCCTCTTCTGTAGAAATCCCTAATTTCCACATCGAAACTGAAAATGCTCGAAATTGAATTCCGCTTCGAAAGAAAGATGCGCCCTAAGGAGGAGAGTTGTTCCACCTTACTTTTGCTGAAAATCTATGGAGGAACATCCACAAACTAGGAATCCCTAGTTCCCACAGCTGCACAGTGTCTTCTTCTCAGGTTAGCTCTGAGCGCATGTTAGTTTTTCAACATTTAAGCTAGAATTATGTTAGGATCTTTTCACTGAGAGAATAACAAGCACAACAATAAAACATAAGCACTTCACAAGAGACAAGAGACACAAAGATTTTTGATCGGGGAAACCATAAATGGAGAAAACCCCGCAGCAGTAGTCTTCTAGTCCCAGTATATTTACTTCTTCACTAGTGCACCACACTTGAGTGAGTGAGTGATGTGTTGTACAAGTGATAAATAGAGAGACTCTCACTCTCTATTTATATTCTTCCGTTCACTTGAAGTGCACTCAATCATGTCGGCCCAACCAACAATTACTTACTCGAGCCTACACCTTAATTAGTGTATAATAACTCAAGTGCCCCAAAACTGTGGGGACTTACATAATGACTTGACAATACTTGTTTACATTATTAATCCTCCCGATCGGAACATCGGGGAATGACTCAAATACATAATATACATAGAAGAATACATTCTGAAGTTACATATACATCAACACGATAGACACAGAAACTGGGCACTAATAGCACCTGAACATGCAGACATGGGATTACGTGACCTTTGTACATGAAACCATGTGGCTGTAAGTGAAATATTTGGATTTTTTTTTTAAAATCCATCAACCGGCATCACTTTTTCGATGTTCTTCCGACACTCCAATCAGCCCATCCGACGGTCGTGACATGACTCCGACGCTTCCTCCCATTGGACGATCGACGGTTTAAGTGTCAGGCTGTGTTGGAAGGCTGAATCTTCTAGTGTCGGAGTGCATCAGATTACCGACACTGTCTGAATTAAAAACCATCGACACCACCATTTCTCAGACACTTTTTTCCGTTAGACGGTTGACGCTTTAACGGTCAGAGGACATCGGAGTTCCGATGGTTTATGCAATTTTGGTTGGAACTTTGGAAGGAATAATGGTCGAATATGTGACACAATGGTCTGTCGGATATTCGAACCTTATTAGTTGATGGTCGAAGATCTGACGTTATGCCACCGATGGCAAAAAAAAAGTGTATGTGTCAAAAATGAGACAGAGAAGTGTCATATTTCAGACATGCAAGGCGTTGGATTTTCGGTTGAAATTCTGTAGTGAATGAAAAAACTTAGGTTATATCTTGTAACCCATGAATGTACGGCAAGAATGTAAAAAAAGCATATAAGTTTCAAATACCCAATTCATTAACAAGTAATCGAGGTGAAGCGAACAAACCCAAATAACATAAGTGTAGTTGGAATCAGGTAATTGTTGAATGTCACTGTTTTTTATAGTTTTTAAGGGAAATTTTCATGGTTTTGGAAATATATCAATTGTTTCATTGTCGACTCCTGTAAGAACACCGGATGCAACAAAAATCTGAGGTTATATCTTGTTACCCATGAATCTACGACAAGAATATAAAAAAAAAACATATAAGTTTCAAATACCCAATTCATCCAAATGAGCAATTGAGATGAAGCAGACAAACCCAAATAACATAAGTGTAGTTGGCATCGGGTAATTGTTGAATGTCACTGTTTTTTATAGTTTTTAAGAGAAATTTTCATGGTTTTTGAAATATATCAATTGTTTTGCTGTCGACTCATGTAAGAACACTGGACGCAACAAAAATATCAGGTTATATCTTGTTACCCATGAATCTACGACAAGAATGTAAAAAAAAATATAAGTTTCAAATACCCAATTCATCCAAACGAGCAATCGAGATGAAGCAAACAAAACCAAATAACATAAGTGTAGTTGGCATGAGGTAATTGTTGAATGTCACTGTTTTTTATAGTTTTTAAGAGAATTTTTCATGGTTTTGGCAATATATCAATTGTTTCGTTATCGACTCCTGTAACAACACCGGATGCAACAAAAATCTTAGGTTATATCTTGTTACCCATGAATCTACGACAAGAATTGAAAAAAAGCATATAAGTTTCAAATACCCAATTCATCCAAACAAGCAATTGAGATTAAGAAAACCAACCCAAATAACATAAGTGTAGTTGGCATCAGGTAATTGTTGAATGCCACCGTTTTTTATAGTTTTTAAGGGAAATTTTCATGTTTTTTGCAATATATCAATTGTTTCGCTGTTAACTCCTATAACAACACCGGATGCAATGAAAATCTCAGGTTATATCTTGTTACCCATGAATCTCTTGCAAGAATGTAAAAAAAAACACATAAGTTTCAAATACCCAAATCATCCAAACGAGCAATCGAGATGAAGCAAACAAACCCAAATAACATAAGTGTAGTTGGCATCAGGTAAGCGTTGAATGTCACCGCTTTTTATAGTTTTTAAGGGAAATTTTCATGGTTTTAGCAATATATCAATTGTTTCGCTATTGACTTTTGTAACAACACCGGATGCAATGAAACTATCAGGTTATATCTTGTTACCCATGAATCTATGGCAAGAATGTAAAAAAAGGCATATAAGTTTCAAATACCCAATTCATCCAAATGAGTAATCGAGATGAAGAAAACAAACCCAAAAAATATAAGTGTAGTTGGCATCAGGTAATTGTTGAATGCCACTATTTTTTATAGTTTTTAAGGGAAATTTTCATGGTTTTGGGAATATATCTTTGAAGTGTTTGACAAAACGCTTGTGTGAGTTCTAATGCCCACACCATATGTTTCTTAGATTTCTTTAATGAAATATGTTTCTTAGATTTCACTATTTGTATTTCTTAGTTGGTCCATTTCGTAGAAGATTCCCATTTTCTAGATTAAGATATTCATGAACATAAAGTATTTGTATCTCCCATGAAGGCGATTTTGCCACAATATGTGATTGTTGTTTGTGTTTTTTAAAAATTTATACTAATTACAAAAAAAATTCTTTGGAGACAGATGATGACAAAGGCTATGATAAGAGAATGTAACTCTTGCAAGGACGAGATAATCAAGACGGATGGCTGCAATAAGGTGTGTTAAGCAAAAAGTTGTTTTCTCTTGAGATCAAGTGTATTAGGTTCTAATGCTTCCATATTTTGTTCTTGTTTAATGATTGCATATTAAATATTTTATGCTTTACACGTGACATGTATGTGTGGAAACACAATGCGCTACATTTTCCTACATACCATTGCGCACAAATATTCACATTTTTGTCAGGTACATTCCTGCATCAAATGAAATCATCATAATTTTTCATGTGAGCAACATTTCTATGAATGTTCTAAATTATGTGGAAATGATTGACATGGTATTGTTGAAATGCTTATCATAAGTATTGTTCATAAGAATATTGTTTGAGGGCATAATCCCATCCCCATGCTTGAGTTAGAAGGGATGGACAAACTTTGGTGGCATGTGACATGTAATACTATATTATTTAAGACTCATTTCCTCCATATATAAGAATGCATTTCTTCCCAAGAATCAAGCAATAGGCTTCCTTTCATCTCCTATTTTCTATTACAAAACTTGCAAGTATTTGAGTTTGACTCTGCTTGTGAGCCAAATGAGTCAAAATTACCTGGGTTGAGTCATGCTTGTTTTGAATGAGTTTGACTCATCAGTAATTGAGTATGACTCACCAACGTGTAGGCCACCAGTAAATGCCCAGAAACTGCCCTGTCTATAGATGCCCAAAATCTGGTGAGCCTTGGTTATATTTTTTTCCTGCCTAGTTTTATGAAGAAACACAAACATGGTAATAAATAATGTGATAACCCCATCACCTTTATGGCTAAGTTAAGAATCTTGTAGACACTGCAGAGTTCCAAAAATCTCAAAAAACTGTCAACCACGCCTTAAAATGTCTCCTATAGAAAAATGAAATACTTGGTCAAAATGCCTATAACGAAATCCAAAAGAAAGAAATCACAGTATATGTATTCTAAATTTAAACATATTTATATTATATATGCATCATTATAACCAAACCTTCTTCAGCCTAAATTGTGTGCATATTTCCCAATTACCATTGAAGAACATCAATTCATATGCATGGTTACCTTATTTTTAATTCTTTTGTTGCGTACTGATCTTCCCATACTAATACTCCCTACTTCCCAAACCAGCAGGATTTAAAATGATATGTTATGCCCTCTAGTCAGAAGGAAACAAAAGATAATTATTGTGGAAGACTATAGCAAGTCAATATATTGACAAGCATCCTATATATTTGAAAGAGAAAATGACTGTGTCATTTTTCACACTCACACTCCCCTCTAGAAAGTATTTTTGAAGAGCCAAAGAATGGAATTTCATGCCAAATTTTATATAATAATTAAAGATTTGGTGATCAAACAATGACTTTTTGTTTGGAGAAACAATAACTCAAACTTTTGATAGACTTATGTCCCATAGAAGAACAAACAAATCCTTTGTAAACTTTTGCAATCCATCTGTTTATCACATTTCTCCAATAAAATTCAATGTTAGTAAAGGGATTAGTTTCTGAGGTTTGAACATAGAATAAAATAGCAAACAAAGGATAGAAACTAATCGCATTAGTATGATCTTTGTAAAGAGCACGCATGCTCATTCTCTTATATGTTGCTAGTTGTTTTCAATCTGTTCATGCCATACTATATATACATCATAGAGTATCCAGAGCAACTGCTAGAGATTCTCTCATTACATGGTGTCAAGGAATCTACACTATTGGAAGAATTTCCTACAATCTCCCCTTGTTACAAATATAAGGCACTCAATGTCCTAGCAATACAAACTGTGTGGAATTATTAGAGTGAAAAATTCATATGATGTTGGATAACCTGCCTATTATTGGCTTTTCTAAATCTCCATGGATTTATTCTCCATGTATCCTTCTAAGACTTTAGAAAAAATGAATAGGTGGCCATAGATTTGATTTATCTCAACATTGACATCCAACAACTTAAAAAGTGGACATGGCTCCTAATATCTATTTAAATAGGTAAGATACAGTTACTTTACTGGTTTGATGTGAGAAAAGTTACGAGAAAATTTTCATCATTTCGTTGTGATTTCTCATACCTGTTTCTAAATATTACATGTTAATCCATTACACTTATATAATCTTTAAGAAGAACAAATTGCATGTCTACTACACTCCATCCAATTATTTACATGACAACTTAGCTATATATTTTTGAAAAACTTCTACTACACGATTAGCAAGCATACACTATTGATGGCTATTGTAGGTGAGTATAGAAAAAGGATGAATGCCATTTTAGTATATATTTTTTTCTAAGCCCACTGCTTCAATACACTTTTGGGTAAATTTATTGAGGCATCACAAGTTTACTTTGCATTTATGGATGTACCCATTCAAATATCTAAAGATAAATAGTTAGATAGATAGATATATAGAAAAACACCTGACAAGATGTTAAATTCACTACAAGGTCAAAATATGTTCATTCAATACAATACTCCATTTGAGATTTTCAGATAGAAAAGTAGTTTATCACCTACAACTTCAATATGAAATGCTCTTGATGGCAAAGAATCATACTTGTCATCCATTGGGATACAAGATATTGTGATATCAGCCCCAGTATAAGTGTCCTTCTACATGAAGAAGACAAGTTTAGAACGAGGTAATTCCTGAAATCAACTTAGGGAATGTGTCAATACATAGAAAACATCCAAGGGGAATCATTTAGTTCACTCTCTAAACCAACAGAGTTCATAAAATATAAATGAATCCAGAGATGGACTATTGAACAGATAATATAGTTACACAATGCAACTGTATACAAACCTGTATGAAGTCCATGTAATCCATACAATATAGATAGTCACCAGACAAAATCAATAAGTTCTCTATACGTTTGTTCTTGGCATAATCCTACAAGAGAAGTTCGCAAATATAAGGAAGGTAATCCAAACCATTAACAATTGAATGGGCATCCCATGATTAGTCTACCTTGTAGAATTCTCAAATAATGTGTACTTACCTAAAAAATCCAGGTGAACTTAAGTCTGCAGTGCCCAGATACCACTTCTTTCCATCTTCACCCGAGGTCTGAGTAGCTACTAGAGGCTATTTTTCAAAAGTCATTAAGCATGCATATAGATAGGTCAACAATCTAGAACATTCATAATACATGGAATTGAAATTGAATAGTATGAAAGTTTGAAATGCCTTCTAAACCAGACGAGAGAATGCCCATATTCTAGAATGCATATATATGTCAAAGTCTAAACCATCCTTCACCCATCAGAATAGAAATTGGATTCTTAACATAAAAGAATCTCTCTTCCTCGATTTTGTCAACCTTTTGTTTCCCTAGTTGCAAATAGTGTTTTGCAATATATTTAATGATAAAAGACTCATTTGGTCAAGGTTTTGAAGTGGAGATTTTCTAATCAGATTCCAAATACATAAAGTTCAGTTTGCCAAAATATTCATTTACAAATCACCACACAATCCTGCAATACATTCTTCTTATCACATCTAATGTTTGTAGAGATGTAAAGAATGAAATTGTATTGCAAAGTGTGAAAAAGTAATGTACAAGCTATTGAAAACGGGTATTCATACCTCCACAAAGCCATCCCCAAATTTTACACCATTCCCAAAACTGTATGTGTGAGCAAGATAGCGATTAAGTGACTAAGAGTGAAACATCGTCAAGATAAAAATCTTGTTGATACCACTATTAATGCAATTACTGATTCGTACATCAATTAGCCTGTAACATCGCCCAATTGGTACCTGCAAGATGGAATAATCTTTATCACACATACCATCATGAACAATAAATATTAGAAAACTACACAACGAAAAAATTTAGATGACAAAATCAACAGTTGGACAAAAATGGATTTTAAAGTCAGTTTGCAGCTAGATGCACAAGCAGCTAAAAAAATGTGTATTGCTTGACTCATGCACTGCATCCTTAAGAGGTTGTTAGTAGTCCCTAGTAATGGGGTTGTTGATGGAAATGTTATAATCCAATTGGTCTTGAGTGTATAAATTGTGCAATATAAACATGTTTTGACTTATAAATGAGATACATTACAGAATGTCGAAGTCAACTAAATAAAGAACGAAAACTTCTAATACTCGGGAATAATATAAATGAACCTACATAGTATTCAAAATTTCTATATGTATTTTACAGAGAATCCTATAAAGGATTCATAAAGGATGGTGGTATTGCTGATAATGCATTGCCTATAACAAAATTATCTAAGGTATAATTCATGGCTTGCTGTAGACTTCATGTAGGTGCCTTAAAACCGGATATGATTTGATGTATGCTTAATTTCAAAATTTGGGATGTTAATGGTACATTCCATACTTCAAATAGATTCCATATTAATATGGAAAGAAATCTTAAAACACATGGAACTGATTTCTTTCATTCAGCATTTGTATATCCATAAAATGGATAATTTAACAAGCTTTTGGACAGGCTCCTTATGATTCTCAGATTTTAAAAACACAATAACCCTCCGGAATATTGAACACAAACATACAAAATATTTGCATAGATACAAAGGGAAATGACTGATGTTTATTTAAGTATATAATAGTGGTAAGTACAGCTAGAAAATACTATTTCAAACTGAAATAAAGAGGTCTGATATTTCTTTTTCCCTGACCTATGTATTTCCTCTAGCTTGACGCCCTTTCTGAATAGTGAAACATCCATTCAAATGGTCACATTTTTAGCCAAGGAGAAATGCAATTGATATCTGAGACTACACTTCGGAGGAAAGTTGAAAATTTGAATTACTGGTTAATCTTTTGAAAATTTCCACCTTTTATTTACTGGTTAATGAAATACATTTCTTACATTTCACTATCTGTATTTCTTAGTTGGTTTATTTTATAGAAGATTCCCATTTTCTAGATTAAGGTATTCATGAACATAAAGTATTTGTATCTCCCATGAAGGCGATTTTGCCTCAGTATCTAATTGTTGTTTGTCTTTTTTTCTACTATTTACAATATAATTTTCTTTGGAGATATATGCTGACAAAGGCTATTATAAGAGAATGTAGCTCTTCCAAGTCCGAGCTAATCAAGACGGATGGCTGAAATAAGGTGTGTTAGGAAAAAAGTTGTTTTCTGTTCAAATCAAGTGTATTAGGATCTAATGCTACCATATTTTGTTCTTGTTTAATGATTGCATATTAAATATTTTATGCTTTACACGTGACCTGTAGGTGTGGAAACACAATGCGCTACATTTGCCGACATACCATTGCACGCAAATATTCACATTTTTGTCAAGTACATTCCTTTATCAAATTAAATCATCATATTGTTTCATGTGAGCAACATTTCTATGAATGTTCTAAATTCTGTAGGAAATGATTGACATGGTATTGTTGAAATTCTTGCCATAAGTATTGTTCATAAGAATATTGTTTGCATGCATAATCCCATCCCCATGCTTGAGTTAGAAGGGATGGACAAACTTTGCTTGCATGTCACATGCAATACTATATTATTTAAGACTCATTTGCTCCATATATAAGAATGCATTTCTTCCCAAGAATCAAGCAATAGGATTCCTTTCATCTTCTATTTCCTATTACCAGACTTGCAAGTATTTGAGTTTGACTCTGCTTGTGAACCAAATGAGTCAAAATTACTTGGGTTGAGTCATGCTTGTGTTGAATGATTTTGACTCGTGAGTAACTGATTATGAGTCACCAACCTGCAGGACACACGTAAATGCCCAAAAACTGCCTTGTCTATAGATGCCCAGAATCTACTGAGCCCTGGTTATATTTTTTTCCTGCCTAGTTTCATGAAGGAGTACAAACATGATAATAAACAATCTGATAATCCCAACACCTTTATGGCTAATTTGAGAATCCCATAGACACTCCAAAGTTCCAAAAATCTCAAAAAACTGTCAACCACAACTTAAAATGTCTCCTATAGAAAAATGAAATCCTTGGGTCAAAATGCCTATAATGAAATCCAAAAGAAAGAAATCACAGTAAATGTATTCTAAATTTAAACATATTTATATTATATAAGCATCATTATAACCAGAGCTTCTTCCCCCTAAAATGTGTGCATATTTCCTAATTACCATTGAAGAACATCAAGTCATCTGCATGGTTACCTTCTTTTTCATTATTTTGTTTCATACTGATACTCCCTACTTCCCAGACCAGCATGATTTAGAAAGATATGTTATTCCCTCTAGTCAGAAGTAAACAAAAGATAATTATTGTGGAAGACTATAGCAAGTCAATATATTGACAAGCATCCTGTATATTTGAAAGAGAAAATGACTCGGTCATTTTTCACACTCAGACTCCCCTCTAGAAAGTATTTTTAAAGAGCCAAAGAATGGAATTTCATGCCAAATTTTATATAATAATTAAATATTTGGTGATGAAACAATTACTAGCTGTTCGGAGAAACAATAACTCAAACTTTTGATAGACTTTTGTCCCATAGAAGAACAAACAGATCCTTTGTAACCTTTTGAACTCCATCTATTTATCTCATTTCTCCAATGTGAAACTTCAATGTTAGTAAAGGCATTAGCTTTTGAGGTTTGAACATAGAATAAAATAACAAACAAAGGAGAGAAACTAATTGCATTAGTATGATATTTGGAACTTAGCACACATGCTCATTCTCTTATATGTTTCTAACTGTTTTCAGTCTGATCATGCCATACTGTATATACATCATAGAGTATCTCGAGCATCTGCTAGAGATTGTCTCGTTACATGGTGTCAAGGAATCTACACTATTTGAAGAATTTCCCACAATCTCCCCTTCTTACAAATATAAGGAACTCAATGTCCTAGCAATACAAACTGTGTGGAATGATTAGACCAAAAAATTCATATCTTGTTGGATAACCTGCCTATTATTGGCTATTCTAAATCTCCATGGATTTATGCTCCATGTATCCTTCTAATACTTTAGAAAAAATGAATAGGTGGCCATAGATTTTATTTATCTAAACATTGACATCCAACAACTTAAAAAGTGGACATGGCTCCTAATATCTGTTTAAATAGGTAAGAAACAATTACTTCACTGGTTTCATGTGAGGAAAGTTACCAGAAAATGTTCTTCATTTCGTTGTGATTTCTCGTACCTGTTTCTAAATATTTCATGTTAATCCATTGCATGTATATAATCTTTAAGAAGAACAAATTGCATGTCTACTGCAGTCCATCCAATTATATACATGACAACTTAGTTATATATTTTTGACAAAATTCTACTACATGATTAACAAGAATCCACTATTGATAGCTATTGTAGGTGAGTATAGAAAAATGATGAACACCGTTTTAGTATATCTTTTCTTCTAATCCCACTGCTTCACTACACTTTTGGGTAAATTTATTTAGGCATCACAAGTGGACTTTGCATTTCTGGATGTAGCCATTCAAATATCTAAATATAAATAGATAGTTATATAGATAGTTATAACTATCTAACTTTTGGGTAAATTTATTGAGGCATCACAAGTGGACTTTGCATTTCTGGATGTACCCATTCAAATATCTAAATATAAATAGATAGTTATATAGATAGATAGTAGGACACCTGACAGAATGTTAAATTCACTCCAAGGTCAAAATATATTCATTTAACATAATACTCCATTTGATATTTTTAGATAGAAAAGTAGTGGATCACCTACAAATTCAATATGAAATGCTCCTGATGGAAAAGAATCATAACTGTCATCCATTGGGACAGAGAAGATTGTGATATCAGCCCAAGTATCAATCTGCTTCCGCATGAAGAAGACATGTTTAGAACAAGTTAATTCCTGAAATAAACTTAGGGAATGTTTCAATACAAAGAAAAAATCCAAGGGGAATCATTCAGGTCACTCTCTAAAACAATAGATTTCATAAAATATAAATGAATGCAGAGATGGACTATTGAACAGACAAAATAGTTACACAATGCAACTATATGCAAACCTATCTGAAGTCCATCTAATCCATACGATATAGATAGTCACCAGACAAAATCAAGAAGTTCTCTATACGTTTGTTCTTGGAATAATCCTACAAGAGAAGTTGGAAAATATAAGGAAGGTAATCCAATCCATTAACAATTTAATGGGCATCCCATGATTATTCTACCTTGTAGAAGTCTCAAGTAATGTGTACTTACATGAAAAATCCAAGTGAATTGTTGCACTGCATCTGCAGCAGCTGATACCACTTCTTTCCATATTCACCTGGGGTCTGAGTAGCTGCTAGAGGCTGTTCTGCAAAATACATTAAGCACGCATATAGATAGGTCAACAATATAGAAAAGTCATAATACATGGAATTGAAATTGAATAGTATGAAAGTTTGAAATTCCTTCTAAACCAGAGGATAAAATGCCCATATTATAGAATGCATATTTATGTCAAAGTGTAAACCATCCTTGACCCATCAGAATAGGAATTGGATTCTTAACAGAAAAGAATCTCTCTTCCTAGATTTTGTCAACTTTTTGTTTCCCTAGTTGCAAATAGTGTTTTGCAATATAGGTAATGATGAAAGACTCATTTGTTCAAGGTGCTGAAGTTGATATTTTCTAATCGGATTCCAAACACATAAACTTCAGTTTTCTAGAATATTCATTTAAAGATCACCACACAACCCTACTATCTTTCTGCTGATCACATCTAATGTTTGCAAAGATTTAAAGAATGAAATTGTATTACAAAGGGTGAAAACGTAATGTACAACCTATTGAGAACTGGTACTCATACATCCACAAAGAAATCCCCTAAGTTTACATCATCCCCAAAACTGTATGTGTCAGCAAGATGGCGATTAAGGGACTGAGAGTTAAACAACGTCAAGATAAAAATCTTGTTGATACCATTGTTAATGCAATTACTGATTCATAGATCAATTAGCATGTAACATCCCCCAATTGGTACCTGCAAGATGGAATAAACACTATCACACATACCATCACGAGCAGTAAATATTGGAAAACTACACAACCAAAAAATTTAGATGACAAAATCAATAGTTTGACAAAAATGGATTTTAAAGTGAGTTTGCAGCTAGATGCACAAGCAACTAAAAACAGGTGTATTACTTGACTTATGCACTGCATCTTGTTTAGAACCTTGACATTTTTTCTGTGAATATTATTTAAAAAAAATGAATAGAAACATTACATCCCTGGGTCCGTAAGAGGTTGTTAGTAGTCCCTAATAATGGGATTGTCGATTGAAATTTTATAATCCAATTGGTCTTGAGTGTCAAAATAGTGACCTATAAACATGTTCTGACTTAGAAATGAGATACATTACAGAATGTCGAAGTCAACTAAATAAAGAAGCAAAACTTCTAATACTCAAGAATAATATAAATGAACCGACATAATATTAAAAATTTATATATGTATGTTACAGAGAATCCTATAAATGAATCATGAAGGATGGTGGTGTTCGTGATGATGCATTGCCTAAAATAGAATTATCCAAGTATAATTCATGGATTGCTGTAGATTTATTGTGGGTTCCTTAAAACCAGATCTTATTTGTTGTATGCTTAATTTCAAAATTTGGGATGTTAATGGTACATTACATACTTCAAATAGATTCCATATTAATATGGAAAAAAATCTTAAAACACATGCAACTCAGTTCTTTCATTCACCATTCATATATCCATAAAATGGAGAATTTATCAAGATTTTGGACTGGCTGCTTATGATTCTCATATTTTAATAACATAATAACCCTCCCCAATATTGAACACAAACATAGAAAATATTTGCATAGATACACGGGGAAAGGAATGATGTTTATTTACGCAACTAATAGTGTTAAGTATAGCTAGAAAATACAATTTCAAACTGAAATAAAGAGGTTTGATATTTCTTTTTCCCTGACCTGTGTATTTCCTCTAGCTTCATGCCCTTTTTGAATAGTGAAACATCCCTTCAAATGGTCACATTTTAGCCACGGAGCAATGCAGTTGATATCTAAGACTGCACTTTGGAGGAAAGTTGAAGAGGTATTACCGTGTATGAATTACTGGTTAATCTTTTGAAAATTTCCAACTTTTATTTTCTGGTTAATGAAATAAGTTTCTTAGATTTCACTCTCTGTATTTCTTAGTTGGTTCATTTTGTAGAAGATTCCCATTTTCTAGATTAAGATATTCATGAACATAAAGTATTTGTATCTCCCATGAAGGTGATTTTGCCTCAGTATCTAATTGTTGTTTTTGTTTTTTTTCTACTAATTACAATATAATTTTCTTTGGAGATAGATGATGACAAAGGCTGTGATAAGAGAATGCAACTCTTGCAAGGCCGATCTAATGAAGACAAATGGCTGCAATAAGGTGTGTTAGGAAAAAAGTTGTTTTCTCTTGAGATCAAGTGTATTAGGTTCTAATGATGCCATATTTTTTTCTTGTTTAATGATTGCATATTAAATATTTTATGCTTTACAGGTGACCTATAGGTGTGGAAACACAATGCGCTACGTTTGTCGACATAGCATTGCACGCAAATATTCACATTTTTGCCAGGTACATTCCTTCATCAAATGAAATCATCATACTGCTACATGTGAGCAACATTTCTATGAATGTTCTAAATTATATAGGAAATTATTGACATGGTATTGTTGAAATGCTTATCATAAGTATTGTTCATAAGAATATTGTTTGCAGGCATGATACCATCCCGATGCTTGAGTTAGAAGGGATGGAAAAAATTTGCTGGCATGTCACATGTAATACTATATTATTTAAGACTCATTTCCTCCATATATCAGAATGCATTTCTTCCCAAGAATCAAGCAATAGGCTTCCTTTCATCTCCTATTTTCTATTACCAAACTTGCAAGTATTTGAGTTTGACTCTGCTTGTGAGCCAAATGAGTCAAAATGACATGGGTTGAGCCATGCTTGTGTTGAATGAGTTTGAATCATGAGTAACTAAGTATGAATCACCAACGTGTAGGCCACCAGTAAATGCCCAGAAACTGCCGTGTCTATAGATGCCCAGAATCTACTGAGCCCTGGTTATATTTTTTTCTTGCCTAGTTTTATGAAGGAGCACAAACATGATAATAGACAATCTGATAACCCCATCACCTTTATGGCTAATTTAAGAATCCCATAGACACTGCCGAGTTCCAAAAATCTCAGAAAACTGTCAACCATGGCTTAAAATGTCTCCTATAGAAAAATCAAATACTTAGTCAAAATTCCTATAACGAAATCCAAAAGAAAGAAATCACAGTAAATGTATTCTAAATTTAAACATATTTATATCATATAAGCATCCTTATAACTAGAGCTTCTTCAGCCTAAAATGTGTGCATATTTCACAATTACTGTTGAAGAACATCAAGTCATATGCATGGTTACGTGCTTTTTCGTTCTTTTGTTGCATATTGATACTCCCTACTTCTGAGACTAGCATGATTTAGAAAGATATGTTATGCCCTCTAGTCAGAAGGGAACAAAACATAATTATTGTGGCATACTATAGAAAGTCAATATATTGACAAGCATCCTATATATTTGTAAGAGAAAATGACTTGGTCATTTTTCACACTTAGACTCCCCTCTAGAAAGTATTTTTCAAGAGCCAAAGAATGAAATTTCCTGCCAAATTTTATATAATAATTAAAGGTTTGGTGATGAAACAATGACTCATTGTTCGGAGAAAAAATAACTCAAACTTTTAATAGACTTCTGTCCCATAGAAGAGCAAACAGATCCTTTGTAACCTTTTGAAATCCATATGTTTATCACATTTCTCCAATGTGAAACATCAATGTTACTAAAGGCATTAGCTTCTGAGGTTTGAACATAGAAGAAAATAGAAAACAAAGGAGAGAAACTAATCGCATTAGTATGATTTTTGGAACTTAGAAGACATGCTCATTCTCTTATATGTTGCTAGCTATTTTCAATCTAATCATGTCGTATTGTATATACATCAGAGAGTATCTAGAGCATCTGCTAGAGATTGTCTCATTACATGGTGTCAAGGAATCTAAACTATTTTAAGAATATCCTACAATCTCCCTTTGTTACAAATATAAGGCACTCAATGTCTTAGCAATACAAACTATGTGGAATGATTAGAGCGAAAAATTCATATGTTGTTGGATAACTTGCCTATTATTGGCTGTTCTAAATATCCATGGATTTATGCTCCATGTATTCTTGTTATAATTTCGAAAAAATGAATAGGTGGCCATAGATTTTATTTATCTAAACATTGACATCCAACAACTTAAAAAGTGGACATGGCTCCTAATATCTATTTAAATAGGTAAGAAACAGTTACTTCACTGGTTTGATGTGAGAAAAGTTATGAGAAAATTTTCTTCATTTCATTGTGATTTCACATACCTGCTGCTAAATATTACATGTTAATCCATTACACTTATATAATCTTTAAGAAGAACAAATTGCATGTCTGCTGCACTCCATCCAATTATTTACATGACAACTTAGCTATATATTTTTGACAAACTTATACTACACGATTAACAAGCATCGACTATTGATAGCTATTGTAGGTGAGTATAGAGAAAGGATGAACGCCATTTTAGTATATCTTTTTTTCTAGGCACACTACTTCAGTACACTTTTGGGAAAATTTATTGAGGCATCACAAGTGGAATTTGCATTTCTGGATGTACCCATTCAAATATATAAATATAAATAGATAGATAGATAGATAGATAGATAGATAGCAGGACACCTGACAGGATGTTAAACTCACTGCAAGGTTGAAATATATTCATTCAATAGAATAATCCATTTGATATTTTCAGATAGAAAAGTAGTTTATCACCTACAACTTCAATATGAAATGCTCGTGATGGAAAAGAATCATACCTATAATCCATTGGGACAGAGGATATTTTGATATCATCCCGAGTATCAATGTGCTTCTCCATGAAGAAGACATGTTTAGAACCAGTTAATTCCTGAAATCAACTTAGGGAAATGATTCAATACACAGAAAACATTCAAGGGGAATCATTCATGTCACTATCTACAACAATATATTTCATAAAATATAAATGAATGCAGAGATGGAGAGTCAAATAGAAAACATAGTTACACAATGCAAATGTATAGAAACATGTATGAAGTCCATGTAATCGATACGATATACATAGTCACGAGACAAAATCAAGAAGTTCTCTATACGTTTGTTCTTGGAATAATCCTACAAGAGAAGTTGGCAAACATAAGGAAAGTAATCCAACCCATTAACAATTGAATGGGCATCCCATGATTAATCTACCTTGTAGAAGTCTCAAATAATGTGTACTTACCTAAAAATCCAAGTGAATTGTCACACTGCATCTACAGTGCCATGATACCACTTCATTCCATCTTCAACCGGGGTCTCAGTAGCTGCTAGAGGATGTTTTGCAAAAGACATTAAGCATGCATATAGATAGGTCAATAATCTAGAACATTCATAATACATGGAATTGAAATTAAATAGTATGAAAGTTTGAAATGCCTTCTAAACCAGAGGGGAAAATGCCCATATTCTAGAATGCATATATATGTCAAAGTCTATACCATGCTTGACCCATCAGAATAGAAATTGGATTCTTAACAGAAAAGAATCTCTCTTCCTAGATTTTGTCAACTTTTTGTTTCCCTAGTTGCAAATAGTGTTTTGCAATATAGCTAATGATAAAAGACTCATTTGGTAAAGGTGCTGAAGTGGATATTTTCTAATCAGATTCCAAGCACATAAACTTCAGTTTGCCAAAATATTCATTTATATATCACGACACAACCCTGCAATCCATTCTGCTTAACACATCTAATGTTTACATAGATGTAAAGAATGAAATTGTATTGCAAAGGGTGAAAATGTAATGTACAATCTACTGAAAACTTGTATTGGTACATCCACAAAGCCATCCCCAAAGTTTGCACCATTCCCAAATTTGTATGTGTGAGAAAGATGGTGATTAAGTGACTGAGAGTTAAACTATGTCCAGATAAAAATCTTGTTGACACCACTGTTAATGCAATTACTGATTGGTACATCAATTAGCCTGTAACATCCCCCAATTGGTACCTGCAAGATGGAATAAACCCTATCACACATACCATCATGAGCATTAAATATTGGAAAACTACACAACCGAAAAATTTAGATGAGAAAATCAACAGTTGGTCAAAAATGAATTTTAAAGTGAGTTTGCAGCTAGATGCACAAGCAGCTAAAAACAGGTGTATTACTTGACTCATGCATTGCATCTTGTTTAGAACCTTGACATTTTTTCTATGGATATTATTTATAAAAGAACCAATAGAAACATTACATATTTGGGTCCTTAAGAGGTTGTTAGTAGTCCCTAATAATGGTATTATCGATGGAAATGTTATAATCCAATTGGTCTTGAGTGTCAAAATAGTGAGCTATAAACATGTTCTGACTTAGAAATGAGATACATTACAGAATGTTGAAGTCAACTAAATAAAGAAGGAAAACTTCTAATACTCGAGAATAATATAAATGAACCTAAATAGTATTCAAAATTTCTATATGTATGTTACAGAGAATCCTATAAAGGATTCATGAAGGATGGTGGTACTGGTGATAATGCATTGCCTAAAACAGAATTATCCAAGGTATGATTCATGGCTTGGTGCTCTGAATTTCTAATGACAGCTTCTGAGAATGTTATTAAACTTGGACATGGGAATGACTTAGCTAGACCATCATTTCAGAGTGACTCATAAAATCAGAAAACTCATCACCAAGACTTGGGAAACACTCACAAAACATAAAAAGACATAAAATTTAAGTACGTGAAATTTCAGGCCTTCATTCTACTGCATATGGACTTAGTGGTTCATCCCTATCGATGGGTTTCCTGATGGCCATAAGCATAAAACAATAATTTGGTTCATAAAACAAAGTTACAAACCAGTTATGTCAACAACAATCATGAAGATGGATTCTTTACCCTTGGCTGACCAGCAAGCTCATTGTCAAAATAGGTAGCAATGTGGAATTTCAGCAATTGAGCAAATTCTGTAATAATATGAGCTGGAACCCCATTCTTTTCCTTCTTCTCCAAATTATTTTCATTATGCCTGATGATGATCAAATTTTACAAAACCATAACCTTTGCTTGAATAGAAGACTCTTGTAAGAAATGTAGTGATTTCACTTGTATGTTCTTGATCTAAGCCAAGCTACAAATAATAGTAAGTTCTATTTGTTGACAAGACATATTTTTTTGGTTTTACATGATTTGTAACCTTAGATATATATTGGTTATGTTGATTGTCTTAGATTTATCGGGAATGTGAGGGACAAAATATAGATCGTACTCTACTAAAAAATGTTTTGGGAATCTTTGTAGAGATTGGGATGGATAACATGGATTACTATGAGACAGACTTTCAATCAGCAATGTTGGAAGATAGTGCTGCTGCATGCATACTACTCTCGAAAGGCTGCTTCAAGGATTCTAGAAAATTCATGTCCAGATTATATGCTCAAGGTCTTCCCTAAATTCGGTTTTTGTCATGGAAATTTATATGTACACACACTTGTTGAAACGACCTATAAACTAAAGCAAAAATGTGTATCTTCCTATAGGATGAAGAATGCTTGAATCTTGAGAAAGAGAGAGTTAGTCATTACTTACATGGATACAGTGAGAAAAAGTTAATAGGGGTAATATTCCATTTGTAAGAGTTCTTGTGAGTGCATAACTTGATCTCAAACAGTTTTCTCATTTTTAATTTAAAATTCAATCACTCATGTCACAGAACACCAAAATTGTTTTGACTATTTTAGTTCAATCTTCCTCACTTTGTTTTTTGGTTTTCTTTTTGGATATTTATGTGTAGAAAGTAGAGCATGAACTCCTTTCCCAATATGAAAATCAGCTTATTTTGAAGAAACATTCAAGGCTTGATTCCTTGCTAAACGATAGGGAAGGTATGAATTTGATACATGGCTTTGTAATGTACAAATATGAAGTCCCTAGTATGTTTTCTTCTAATGAACATTATGAATTGAAAGTGATTATTCACTGCACTTGAATTGAAAGAGCAAATTTTCTTACCTTATTTGACTTTTAGTTTTATTGATTTCATATAATGATATTTTTCTCATATATTCAGGCACGCGAAGAGATATTCCATAAATTGGTTGACTTAATTGGTAGCACATCCATTACAGAGGTATTTCATTCTCTCTGGTAACATGAATGGATATGCCAGATAGGGAAAATTGTACATAGCTCCTAGGAATTAGTTTATCATAAATACTAGCTACTCGTAAGTTGTAATAGTAATAATTGTGTAGTTTGTAGATTGCTATCTATCATAAATTTGTTTGAATATCATCATTGTCTAGCAATAACAACTTCTTAAAGGGTGCTAGCTCAATGGTAGAGCACCTGCCTAATTATAGGAAGGAGGTTGGTGGTTCAATTCCTCCATGCCCTATCATAAATTTGTGACTACAAAAATGACTAAATTTGCATATATGCGACTATTAGTAGCTAATTAATCATATATTAGTCGTATTTAGATTAGCCATTAATATGGTATCATCTAGTAATTTATTTAGTCATATATTTGGTCATTAATTGTTACAATCAGTGACTAAATCCGTGACCAAATCAATGACTAAATCATTGACTATCAATGACTAAATAAATTACTAATAAGTCAAGTTATTAATGACTAAGTGAAATACGACTAGCTATAAGATAGTATAAATTAGCTACTATTAATCGCCAACTCAAAAATGGTCATTTATAGCGTGATTTTAGTCATTTTTTTAGTCATTAATTTCTCATTTTGTACTAGTGCATGGTAATGGGACAATATTATAAAATAAACATGTCTTAAACCACTAAACATGCCCTTTAAAGGGGATATTTACCCTTAATATGGGATCTATGTGCCATTATTCTATTTTATGCATTGGAGATTGTTCAGGAGGCGTTGACCATGGTCATATAGGAACCATTATGAATATTTCTAGACAAGAGATAGTTCTATAGAAACTATCATGGTCCAAGGATAGGTTTGGACATATTAACCATTGGCATTGGGTCCATTACAAGGTTATAGACGTTTAACATATTTAAGTCCATGGACATTTTTATTTGAGATTTGGGGTGGACTACCACCTATGTTTTTTCATCTATGCACTAGGACTGTAGAGATTTATTCTATGGAAGTCATTAAAAATTAGAAATAAACAATATATATATATATATATATATAAGTGCTAGCCCATGAATGGGTAACTAGTATCCAAGGATGGATAAGTCAAGTTTAATATTTCATATGCACTAAATCTCATAAGCGATATATCGCATATGCAATAAAACGAACATGCATTATATCGCATATGCAATATGTGTTATATAAAAAATGTTGGGTTGTGTGTTGTGGGCTAGGTTTACTGTAGCAAAGGACATAATTTTTCTAAACCCGCACATAGAGAGTTGTTCAACCTGCAATTTAAGCATTACTTACACAAATCAATAGGTTT
Source organism: Pseudotsuga menziesii (assembly GCA_001517045.1). NCBI lineage: Eukaryota > Viridiplantae > Streptophyta > Pinopsida > Pinales > Pinaceae > Pseudotsuga > Pseudotsuga menziesii. Next base: position 109,606 of record LPNX010374739.1, read on the forward strand.
TGTACAAGTTTGGGTTGATTTCAATGGGGAATATACGTAATATAGGTCGAAAGTCAGCGAGGAAGGTGCTTACACTGGAAGAACCTAAAAATAAAAAATAAAAAAAGAGGGAAGATTCAAGAAATTGTCGATAATTCATTGGATGAGCAAATAGTTCCCATTCCCGCTTAACAGATACCTGACGTAGAGGCTGAGAAAGATAATTCAACATTAAAGGAAGTTGGTTATAGGGAAGATGATATTATTGATCCATTATTAAACGGAAAATATTGTGAATATTTCAATAATTATGTTACTCCTGATGCAAATGTGACACAACAACAACGATTAGAGGTGGTTCAATCTCCTAATCGAAGTTGTGAGCATGTAGTGGATGTAAACGTCACTCCAACATTTCAAACGCAAAGAAATCTCGCAGCAAAATGAAAGAGAACTCCTAAACACATACAAGTGGACGAGAGCGAATTGAATTCCATGGAAGGTAAGGATGCTAAATGCACTATCCTTCGTCACTGTTCTCAAATAATGAAACAATATTTTTATAACAAATCCAAAGCCAGTAAATTCCAATTGTTTTTATCTTTGCTTAAATCTAGAAATATGGCCACAATTAGAAGAAATTTAGGCATAAGAACATTGAATAATATCGAATCAACTAATCACATTGCTAAATCTCTTACTACTACATTCACATCGATTGGTAAAAAAAACTCGTTCACAGGGCTGTAATGTGCCTCGTTGCGTATTGGATGAATCATTTGTATGTAGATGTGCAACAAAACTTCGTTTACTTAAATGGACATAAAAAATTGTTCCTTTACATCCAAATACACTTAAAAAAATATTCAGTAAGAAGATACAACCTTGATGTAGAGGGACAAATGGAAACATTATGGGAATTTAGCGGTAGGTTTCGCCACAAAGACATGAAGTTAGTCGAAGCCGTGAAGGCACTAGTGCACACGTTTTCGCACGATAACACTAGGAATTCTTCTAACACAAAGGATGTTTTAAAACACTCTAGGGGTTATATGAACAATGAGCCTCATGTTAAACATTATCTTGACATGACACAAACTGAATTTTTTGATCTGTTTAAAGTTTCCCATGTAGAGCCAAGGATTGGGAAAAGATCTTTTGAAAAACAGAAGGCTTGGTATGTTAGAATCAATACCATCCAGAACACTTGTTGTTGTATATACCACATATATTTTGATCTATATTATCATACATTTTCACATATATGACATTTTTTGCATCCTAACCATGTGTAGGAATGCTCAAGTATAGTACCGCCAATGTCATCCAGATAATTCATTAATAGCATGATATGTCCGAGGAAATATGGGAAAACACATTACTTAAAACAATGTGTAGAGGTTTCTTGCAACATTTGTGGAGGGCTATCATTATGGTCTGATTGCATCCATGAGAGAGAATATCAAGCATTTGGGAATGCAATTGTCAAGAAGCCAAACTATCAGTACGAGACATATCAGCTACATGATGGAAAAGAAAACAGGAAAATTAAATTTGTGACTTCATAGGTGACTTCATGTACATTAAGTTGGTGACTACATGTACATATTTTTATGTTGTTTTTTAACAATGTTTATTTTTTTACACTAGGTGCAAGTATGTGATTTTATTTCAGAGTTTCATGAAAATATCCAACTGTACATTCAACATGTCGACATGGCATGGTGGAAACATGAGCAATTCAGAATATGTCGGGACACCTCCCCTCTCGGAACAATACTATCAATGGTTGAATTTGCAGAAACGTACACCCTGCAACCACATAATGAAATATAAAGTCAATACTATCATTCAGAGCAAGTGAGCATAATGGTCCATATCATGTATCGACATGAGCCAGATAGCAATGAATAGAAACATGTGATTATAAAAGAAGGTCACTTCTACATGAGTGATGACTAGATCCATGACATCCATTACGTGCATCATTTATTTAAATTATTCTATGATCACGTGATAACTATTGTTACGGAGAAAAATTCCTATGGCTTGGGGTACCACAACAGACACAGTAACCGGAGAAATCAATTCATTCCCATATGCAAGAGAAACAAAACATCTAACACTAAAGAATCTCGAAACATACCTTATTCCACATGGTTGATGTAGATCCTCGTTGAGATTTTCCAATCTCGCTTGTATTAGCAATTTGTTCTCTCAACATTCAACAAACAAGAAAAGCATGATATATAATGGTGTTAGACCTACTCTAGCATATATAATCAATAACATAGAAGCATTTAAAAGAATCCATGGATTCAATATTCATTTAAATACACAATATTGGACAGGAAAAGATATTCTTACTAATATAAATTAGAGATTATAATGGTGACAACCTTTGTTGGCACCTCTGCGAACTGGAGAAATTGAGTCCTCTACCTAGCCCTCCACCACTTAAATCCTCCATCTCTTGATAGCAAGCTCACAAGCAAAGGCAAGCTTGGGAAGAACACAAAGTGCTCCAAGGGACAAAGGGATGTAGAGTCAAGTATAAGCTCTGGCAACAATGGACTATAGTTTTCTTGCTATTCAATTCCTCTCCTTTCAATGTATCCAAAAATCTTTGGCCTTTTGCACACATCCCGATGTACATGGGTTTAAGGGTCATATCTGCATATATACGCGAGAATAGGTTTAAAATTCGTGTATGGAAAATAATGCATGTTTTTAGGGATGATATTGGAAACATCAAATGTACAAAAATGGTCCATAGGGTCCAAAGAGTCTACAGAGGGATAGGGAAGGCCATAAATGTGTGATCCACCATGTGTGGTAAAATCAGCCGTAACAGATGCTCCCTAATGCGTGAGGTCAGAGGGGTGATACGATGGCTGAAATACATTACAAGTCCATCCCAGAAGTGGAGTGATGAAGAACCAGGTGGACGAACCAGCCATCCAACAATATAATACAATAATCAAACTCTGCCCATGACTGCAAGTACATACAACAGTCCTGGATATATAAGAGTACAATGGCCATGAATAGGCATGATACAAAATATGACATGTGTGGTCATCGCCACATACAATATAGATAGATCAGAATCTCCATGATGAATATATACAAATGATCATGATCTCCATGAAAGGTGAAGATATACAATGGATCAAGATCTCCATAATGGCTGAAGATATCTGACATACACTAGAATCAAGTCACGAGAGTTGAAATCTCATGAACACTGGCACGATCAAGGAGGTAGCACATATGAAATGCCACCAATCTGGAATGTATTCTACACAATCCGTTACGAGTACATATCCTACTATGTGAATAGAGGTGTCGAGGTCAAACATAGTAATCCATCGTTTGATTACCGGTCATTGATGTATACCATTAACAGACGCGAGATTACCCATCGATAATGAAAATGGGAATCAATGAACTAGAGTGAAAACTAACAAGTGTGAATAAATGTGTTGAGGTCGAAGACTTGAAAGAATCCATCGATCAGGGGACATTGATGTATTCCCAAAAACTGTTGATGGTGGGAGAACCTATCACTGATGACTGTAAGTCTCAAGACACTGAAAATGACTCTAGATTCCTATCCCAGAATAAATGATCTGAAGTCGATGGGATGAAATCTGCTCGAAGGAGGGAATTAAGGAATCCCTCATCATCCAACACGAGGTACTCAGCAAAGCTGTATAATGTGCAAGGACTTGATCATAATGTGCACGAACCAGTAGCAATACCGGGAATGGCCGACATGCAAAGTCAAAAGAAATGAGGAATGGCTAACTCAAGTTTCAACTTCCTTCGAACAAGGGCATAAAGGTGAATGGTCACTGAATGTAGGAAGCATAGACTCAATATACAAAACTGGGACATCTTTGTGACATAGGAGGCATCGATAGAGGCTCCATAGGGACTGGAAGCTTAACCAGCCGGTGGAGATAAACTCAGAGAAATGAGTACAACTCCTAAAGTCAAACGATTAACCCAACCAATGGATGTGATATACAGTGCTCTGTTCAAAGGTGACATGACTCGACTGCTGCCAAAGATAACATCTTTTCCTGTCCGTCTTTTTGTTTTTTTTTTTTGTTGGACTTTTTCAAATATTTTTAAAAGCTTGAAAAAGAAAAAAAGTACTTTATAGTTGCAGACTAGGAGGAGATGAGTGTCAAGGGGAAAACAAACTAGTTCCAAGTAGCAGAACGTACCTATGCTCAATGCAAGGAAACCTATGTAGGATAACAACACTCGGGGGAAAGTCCCCTCCTAGTAAAAAATGGGGAATCAAGCTGCAAAAGATATGTAAAATGGCTCTGCTTGGCTAGACATGAGACAAGATCAGGCTATATAGCTGATAATCAAATTCAGGGAGGCCGGTCATAAGGCTCAATAAGGCAAGAAAAACTCATGATAATGCAATTACAACTTGACATAAGGGAGTCCTGGGGAAAAAGGCCAGCAAAGAGATCAAGAGGAGTATGAGGCTCTTGCGCAAAGTCATGGCAATACTATACAAAGGAATCCCACACCCTAAAGGAAAAATGTTGGCATGGGAATCAAATGCAAAATAGGAGCTAACTAGGGCACCCATGTATGGTCAAGCTCTACCATTCACATCATGTCACTTCTAAAAGAAACATGGAGGTTCTATGACAATATAGAATGGGTTCATACCTAAGGTTATAATGAAACAGTCATAAGGTCATGCAAAGTGCAAATGGTTGTGAAACCTAACCTATATGCCAGTTTAGACATAATATTTGAAATCGGCATGAACGGGTCAAAACCACAGTCAAATGGCACTCAAAATGGCCTCCTACATCATCAAATTAGTCCAAAACGGTGCAAAATGGTGAGAAACGATAAAAAACTATAGAAAGTGGGTAAAAAATTTCAAAAAATTTCAAAAATTTCTATAAATACTAAAACATTCAAAAATTCCATATCATTTGAAATTTTTACCCATTTCAGCTCAAAACTTCAAACGCGAATTCAGGGAGCATTGTCCGGCGAAATTCGACACCCTTTGTTCTAGGTAACTCCTCATGTCCTCCTCTTCCGAATTCAGGAAAATTTTTACAGTTTCCATGGTCAATTTTATTTTCTAGGCCAATCTAAAGTAGGCATTTCAGCCCACACGGATATCAGGGTTTTTTACGCCTATAGGGCTAGCCACATGCAGAAAAACCTCCCAAAACTGCGTACATACAGGGCTTTTTTGCAAATAGTCGCATATGCGACAGTGAATAAGGATTTTTAAGGTAAACAATGACCAAAAATCATGTTTTATGTGTAGGATGGTTCTAGAATGGAGGGAGAGGGAACATGGTGATGTAGAAGAGGTTGTTCAAGCTGACTTAATGGCCCAACAAGCTCTACGTGCATGCAGTTTGTATAAGTTTTTTTGTCTTGGTAGCCTGAGGGCCAAACCAAGACTCCTATAGATGCTAGTGGATTACTGGGATCCTGACTCAGAGTCTTTTCACATTGATGGGATGTCTCTTAGTATAGAGATTGAGGAAATATACTTTATTATTGGATTATCCCAACGAGGAGAGGTGGTAAACCTATGATCTCGCGGGCCCAGAAGTGGTATGACTATTGATTAGTACATTGGGGTGTACTACGTTCTGGACACGAAAAAGGTTGGGAGTCAAATCTCGACAAACTCGATCCAAGTGCTAGGAATGAAGGCCATACTATTGGCACTCGACAGGATAACTGGTCTAGATTCACTCCACCAGGCCTCATGGCCATTGATGTTCTATGCGATGCAGTGTATGAGACCCAAAATTTACAACTGGAGCACTATGGTGTGAGTAACATGAAACAACAACTCAGTGACTACAAGATGGGCAGGGTGAGAAACTTTGGTTTCGGCAGCATAGTGAGCACGTTCTTCTTTGAGCGTGTACTGAGATAAGCCCTAGAGTGGACATTCCTCCACACGAAGTTCGAGATCCAGCCCAATGACATTGGGAAAATGTTATACGTAGACTAGGCGGAGGTAGGGTGGCTAACCCCTACCCAATGGAATTCTTTCCATGGTGGCGGCGGCAGATCATTTCCATCGATGACTACCCCTATGCAGGGATAGATTTATGGGGAGATCCGGACATGCCCCTACCACCAGGAGTGGCATATGGTTACATAGGTAATGAATCCCAAACCCTCTTTTTAATTTATTTGAATTATTAAATACTTTTGTCTTTTCTGATACATTGACTCAAAAGACATGTTTTGGTGTGACGACACATAGTGACAATCTGTCATGTGTATGTAGATGTTGGACCACAGCGACATGACGGTTTTCCTCATCATAGACGGAGGGGAAGAGGAGACGACATCATGGGTGCGGATGCGGAGCAGATGATCCAAAGTATCCACACAAAATTTATATGCTTGACACATAGGGTACCCATGGTGCAAGTCGAGGACTTTCCTGAGGCCATGCAGCACCAGGTGGTTGGCGTACCATGGACATGGGTTCAATTATTTCGATGGCTAGCTAGAGCCATGGTGTGCTACAATGATTAGAACCCCTCTTCTCCTCCTTAGGATTAGAGACCTGAGAGTGTTTCATTTTTGTACTACCATGTATTATATTTTGGTGGCTTGAAAACCCTAATTTTGTAATATGACACTTATGTATTATGACGTCACATTTTGGATGTTTAATGAAAAACTTTTATGATGATCAATTTTATTTATTTACATGTGTGTAAAAATGTATCTTTGTGGTATGCTTATGGTCTATGAAACAAATGCCAATCTAACAAATAGTTAGCATATGAGTCAACAACTTGATTAAAAATTCTTGAAACATGTATGTATGTTATGTTCCCAAATTGTTGTTCTAGAAATCTCAGACATAAGAATCTTCTTAATAATGTCGGATCCCTAATACGATACAAGCCATTAAGAGGTGAAACCACTAACTGGGAATCAAGACATACCTCAAGAGAGAGAACACCATGTTAAATGGAATCCTGCAATAACTCAATAACGACACTATATTCAGCAACATTGTTCGAAGAAGGCTATAAACATACGCCTCCAAAAGACAATACTTGACCCGTAGGAGTATAAATCAGCCAAGCAGTAGAAGCTGAGGATCCCCTAAGGGTTAAGTAATTTTCAGTGTTTAAGGAGACCTTTTGATATTTTCCATGCCCAAATTTTAATCCCTTGGAGCCCTTGGGACAATGACAAAATCCCTAAACACCTTGCAGAGTGTTTAAGTACCTCGAATATGTTTTTTGGTTCCATAGTTGTTTCTATGGTTCCCAATACCACAACTTATGCCCTAGTACCCTACAAAAATGTCCTTGGTGCGTTGAAGAAATTGCAAGAGTCCAAATGACCCTTTCAGTGGTCATTTGTGTTTTTTTGAGGTCATGGTACCCTAGGATAAGGTATAGCAACCCTCATGGTGGATCTTGACCCTTGGAAGTATCCTGGTGTTGTTGAGGCATTTGAAGAATCCCATGGAGCCCCTTTCTCGACTAAGAAGCCCCTCGACCCACATTTTATGGTGTAATGGTCATTTTCCCATTAAAGGTGATGATGTGTCCATTAATAACTTGATGAAGACTTGGAACCATTCATGAATATCTTGATGACTGTATATCCATTATTGGGATCATGGAAGCCTTGGACATGGTCATTATACATTATAAGTTCTGGAACCCACATAAATGGTGGCATGGTTACCCTTGCGCACTATATGATAATTGATGGTGCATTTGGAAATGATTTGCATCTTGGAATCCATACATATGGTGCGTTGTAAGCTCATGATTGTTGGAGCCATTTGATATGATGCAATATTTGGTCAAGATTCCCTCATCACTTGGCGATGGAGTCCTATGTGATGTGCTTGAATTCCATGGAAAGTATCTTGTTTAAATATTATATGATATCTTTGAAAGAGTCCTTGAATACCTTGCATGTGGTGCCTTGGGTCTTGAACCTTGGTGATGTATTTCCCTATTTTTGGTTATATGGATATTGGGATGGAGATGGATATATATCCCATGGAGGTTCCTTGATATGTTGAAGAATACTTTGAAACTCTTGTAATTGGTGGAATGGTCTTTCGCACCCTCATGTGTGGGGTCTTTGATGTCCTGTACATATTCATAAATTTAAGGGTATTAGACTAAGAATTTACAAATAAACCCATCATAGGTAGATAGCCCCCCTCAAGCCATTTCCGTTGATATGTGGAGTATCTTCTAACTCCTTATGGTTGAATATATATGAATTTTTGAAGTAGTTGTACCCAACCTTTTTGGGTGAGCTAACCAAACAAAAGAGAATTTAATTATTTGTAATTTTGAATTGCATATCGACCAAGTTTGAGGTAATAACTTTCCTCCAAGACCTATATAATTATAATATCAAACATTTCATTTTCTCATCAATTGGAATTTCGCAACTCTTCGAGAAAAATGAAAAATCTTGTGGAGGATAAATTTCTCAGCATCTTCACTAAAAAGTAAAATATTAAAATATTGAATTTGTTGACATTCTGTAGGAAAACATCATAAATAACTTCAAGCAAACATAAATAATTAAATAAAGTTATTTACAAAACAAAATTTTGAATTGTTGTGTTTGTGGTGTAGATCCTCATAATTAAATCTTGTTTGTGCATGTCCATGTCACAAATAAGGGCTTGCCAAGCCTTTTTGGTACTTGCCAACATGGAAATTCTCTTAACCTAGATGATAAGAAACTCAATTTGTAATGATATTAACAAACATTAACACCACCTAAACACTACCAAATATAAATTGTGCTCATATAACCACCTTAACACCATAAAATGTAAGTAGCCCCAATATCACCACTTTAATCCCAACTACTTATAATTGGTGTTATTACCACCACCTTAACATCACAAAATGTAAGTGGTGCTAAAAGATGGATTTTCTTGTTGCGGTCATTAGGAATTTTTTCACAAAGTAGATTGATCTAGCATCCTACATTAAGGCCCAGTAATTTAAAAAATATACTTTTAAGGTTTTCTCCTTATTTGTGGGTCAAGGGATAGGTTAAAGCTTAAAGGGGTTTCTGTAGGTAATCGATCCCCTTCGAATTTAATCCTATGATATATTAGGGAATAAAAACACATGTTCTTTAAACATTAGGCCCACACAAAATGTAAACTAAACCAACCATTAAAGATTAAAGAGGTAGGTGTAGGTACTTGAGCTCATTCCAATTTAATCCTATCATCTCTTAGGAAAAAACTTCACATATTCTTAAACGTGAGACCCACTCAAAATGTAAACTAAACCAACCACTTCATTAAAATATAATTATCCAAAGTTTCTTTCACAACTATATTTTAAGAGAAAAAAATAAAATAAACAAGACTAATGAATATAATATTTTTACTCTATTTCTAAAAATAAAAAAGATAAAAAATACTCTGTTTCTATATATAATGCGAGAAAAAAAGATGTTTTGGTTCTTTTCTGCTAAGTGATCGAGGTCTTAATATGTTGAGTCTGTGAGTGAAATTCACCACTCAAGTAACTTTCACCAAAAAAATTATATATATATAT
>LPNX010374741.1:0-75603 GCA_001517045.1 Pseudotsuga menziesii
TGCTTCACTAAATTTAAGAAAACAACTAAAACTCATTACTTCACCTTTACATACCTTGAGAAAAAAAGCTTATAATAAGTAGAGGTCATGATTCAATAAATTCGAGATATAACCAATCACAATGAACAATGATGACCCATGAAGAATGAAACTTATAATAGGGATTGGTTTAGTTTTACAAAACCCACACATAAAATAAAGAATCAGTAGGAACCTTAATCAACTTTCAACAACTTTCAACATTATGTCAACCTTACATCATGTAGTTTCAAAAGATATAATAAAGACAATATATGTTAGCTCTTGTTCAATTTTTTTTTTATGTTACACCTAAGTGTATTTGAATGTAAATTATTTTTTTTATGTTACCAAGTAGTGCATTTGAATGAAGAATTAGTGAATTTTTTTTATGTTACACCTTAGTGCATTTGAATATAAATTATTTTTTATGTTACTAATTAGTGCATTTGAATGAAAAAACAAATACAAAAGATATAATAAAGACAATACATGTTACCCCTTATTCATTTTTTTTTATGTTACACCTTAGTGAATTCCAATGTAAATCATTTTTTAATGTTACTAATTAGTGCATTTTAATGAAAAAGACAAATGAGGATGGTTGTTTTTTAGTTGGAGTTTTATGTGAAAGTAGTGTTTTAAAAAAAATAGATTTGTTTGCATATGGAAAGTAAATTTAAATTTTGGTTTTTAAATTTAAATCACATTGAAAATTCAATAAGATATCATTGACGATTAAATTATTTTATTTTTCAATAATTTTTTTTAATTAACAATAATCTTAAATTCTCTGTTTTCAATGGTATTTATCTTTTACAATAAATTTCCTAAATTCTCAATTTTCGCTTCATTTTATTGTGCAATTTACTCTTTGTCCAATCAGTATATAACAATCATTATATAACAATTTTAGTGGCTTATGGGCTTGTGTTCGAAGTTTTGATATTTTTCTACAAAGTCACTTTATGTAAAAACGTGTTGCAATACAAATGATTTCACTGTCTAGAATTACTGGATATAATTAGGAATCCTAATATATTCCAAATTCTATTTTAAAACTTGCATTTGTCAAAGCAGAATTACCAATTCGTTTGCGAGCTTGGGAATTACATACTGGGGACAAAAAAAAATGGAATAAAGAAAAACAAAACATGGTATTAAAATACATATTATATTGATCAATTTATTGCTGTACATTTTAGTTGCATGCTCCATGCTAATGGGAGGAATTCTTCATCAGCAATATGCCAGAAAATTGCATACAACACAGCATCCAACATCTTCTTTGAATTGTCACTGATTTTTGTTGAACAACGCTTGGACTGCTCCTCTAGGTGATTTTTTGGATTGTTCTTGGAAGGAGATTCGTAAAGTGCCCTAGCCCATTTGACTGCTGTAAGCAATATCCAAAATAACTGATGAAAATTCTGAACATTCACAAAATACCGAACAACGCTTTGCCCTCGATTTGTTTGGTCAGATCTTTTCTGAAAATGTGATCTGGAAAATACCTCGGGTCATTAGACTCCCTTAATCAAAATCGGAAACAGCTGATTGAAAATTCTCAAGGAACCCAACATCCAAAATAAGAGAAAACCAAAGCAGCTATTAACTTTGCCTTTCAATTTCAATTTCAATTTTCAAAGGAGATTTCAATAGTTCCAACCAGACCATGTAAGCATTTGCATGCTCGGAATAAGATCTTGACCGAGTTCAGGCTCATTTTAACAGAATGCACTCCATCTGATCTGTGTTAATACATATTTAGGAGCTCATCCAACTTCAAATTTGTTGGTGCTACTTCCTTTTTACCCAACATGGATGTTAGATAAAGGAAAGCAATTTCCTCACAAGGAATGGTGAGTCCCATCTGGTGATCAAATCCATACTCTTTCTCGGGCTTCTCCAGCAATACCCTGAACAAAGAATGATTCAAATAAGCTGTGGGGATGACAAATCTACTTCGTTCACTTCCAACATACACTGCACAGTGTCCCCTGGGAACATCCGTGGGCACAGCTCTGTATGATCGACCCATGACCTCATCTTTCAATGCAAAATACCTTGCCTTCTTTGGAGAAAAGCCATACCCAATTCGCTTATTGTTATGGGCAACATTGCAAATGGCTCTGATTATCTGCTTCAAAAGAAGAACTTGTGGTTTCCTCATCCTTCTTGCCATTGAATTTAGATGCAAAGCAACTATTTCTAAAACCTAGGGATAGAGCTTGTAGATTCATTCTCTCTATATAGCACTTCATAATGACATGATTGACATCCACAAGATCGAAATAATTCTCAAGAATCGTATATGATTTTTCACAGACAAGGGGATTTTCATGAATTTGCAATTTTTCAATCTTATCGCAGCCACTAGCATCCTCAATTAGGCGCACATATACAGTAACATCAGTAATGCCTGCATTTTTTTCAGTCTCGCTCAACCCTCTTCACCATTGGCTTTCCTTCCCCTCCACCGTCCTCCCCCTCTGCCGCTCCCCTCCACCTCCTCCGCCATCGTATTAAGGGAGAGCCACTCCCTTGGCCACCAGAAGGCCGCTCAGAATCGCGCCGCCAGTAAAGGGAGGCCTTCTGGTGGCCAAGGGAGCGGCTCTCCCTTAATACGATGGTGGAGGAGGTGAAATGGGGAGGAGGGTGGAGGTCAATCTCTTCTTTCCTGTATATCTATCCCTCCTGAAAGATTTTATCTTACTACTTGCCCCTTTCTTCTCTCTCTATTGAGAATTGTCCATCTATCGATTTATAGTATCTCTCTTCTTGCGAACGAACTGGATACTTTGAACTTGATGGGGCTAGCTTCCTTTCTGGCTTGCTTCGCTACTTAGCTAGGATGGATCAGATGGATGGATCAGATTTCCGGTATTTATTCTTGCTGAGGTGGGGTTGATCGAGTTATCGATTGATCGATGGACTACAGATTGGTTCAAGGCATGACCGGACGAAGGAAGATGGATTTCGTCTTGGGGTTTTAAACTGATTAAGGGAGATCCGCTCCCTTGGGCACCCAAAGGTCAGCCTTCACTGGCGGCACGATTCTGAGAATCGCACCGCCAGTGAAGGTCGGCCTTTGGGTGCCCAAGGGAGAGGCTCTCCCTTAATACAATGGCGAAGGAGGTGGAAAGGGGGGTATGGATGGCGGAGGAGGTGGAAGGCGGAGGCAGAGGGGGATGAGGGTGGAGGGGAAGGAGGGTGGAATGGGGGAGGCAGGTTAGCGGTGGGTGGGAGGATGGGAGGGGAGAGAAGGTACGAATGGAGGAGGAGCTGTGTGGGGGAAGGGAGGGAAAGGAAAGTGGAGTGAGTGGGGGAACGGAAGAGGTGGAGGGGCGCGGGGGGATAGAGGAGGGAGCGGCGATGGAGGAGGAGGTGCGAGCAGCCCTGGAAATTGACATTGCACAGAACTTTTTTAACAGTTCAGAACGTATTTGATAGATAAGCTCAAAAGTTACACGTCAACTTCGACGGGTATACAGAATTCAAACATGTAGATTTGACGTCTGTCAAATTTATATGCCCGTCATAATTACCAGTACTGGCTAGTGAGGTGGTAGTTGCAATTACATAACTCATTAGTCTACTAAATTTATAGTTCATTCAACCTTTGAGTGATTTTATAGAGCTTGAGAATCGGACCTCAATTATGTGGAAGGATGGCCGCTAGAACTTATGCCATGTTGTGATTCTACAGATTCCCTCAAAGATCTATGATGGAACATGAAATAATGCCATGTTGTGATATTACCGAGGACTTACTATTCTATTTTTGAAAAATTTAATGTAAGCACGATGACCAAAACTGGCGGTGCGGGCCGTGCAACCAGTGGAGGGTTCTTACTCCACTATATCTTATCTTGTTGTTAGTGGATGTACAGATACTTGAGCATTTTGATTGTATTGGCGCAATCATGCTTTGTCTATATCTATTTTTTTAATATGTACACACCTTCTAAGCAAAATATTTTTTTGATATGTTTTCTTTGTTAATTAAACAAAGTGAAAATTACAAAGTGGGGTAACTATGAGCCATATAAGTAGAAGTGCATTTGATCTTGATCAGTATAAACTGCAGCGGAACTGGAATTTGATTAAGTGTGCATCAAACAATAAACACCAACAGGAGTGAAATTTTGTATCTTATTAAGTGTGCATCAAAGAATAAACACCAACAATAGTGGAATTTTGTATCTTATTTTGCAAATACATGTTGTCATCTTTTACACACCGGCAGAGTAATTTTGTACGGTTATCTCTATATTTTGTACTTTGTTTTTCAAACTGAAATAGTTATGAATAGTAGTTTTCATTTTATTATTGAAAATGATTAAATGGATTGCATTTTTATATGAAAGTACACTTGTAATTTTGAATTAAGACTTCTTGAAAAAGTAACTAAATAAGCATATTAATTATTTTTTGGTATATTTTACTTAGAAGTAACTTATCACTTAGTTGTATTTGATTAAACAAAATGCAATAAAATGAAATAATGATGAGTTGAGCTGATTTTATTGTTATTCAATTAGTTGTATTTGATTAAGCAGAATGCAATAAAATGAATATTGATGAGTTGGGATAATGTTTTGCTTATTCAATAAAATGGCTGAATTTGAGTTTCGTCTTTTTAAGTATGAAGATGACTTCTGGTCTGTGCAAATCCCCACCCAAATTTAAAAATGAATTGTAACTGGTTGGTTCAAATTAAAATATTATAGTACACCCATCTTTTATATAATGAATGAGCAATGTGGAAAACCAGGTTCAGCAGGCTTAAATTATAATAAATAAAAATAAAAATAAAAACAACTAAAAAACAACTTGCATATATATTGACGTTCTATGAATTTACTTTAAAGTAATTTGATAGGAACTGAAAATTTGAAACCGTCACCAAATTTTAAATTGACAGTCAAATAAAATTTGAAATTCCAGGCCTGGGTGCGAGCCTAATATAATATCTCATGGAATATCAAACCCTATACAATCTCGATGGGAACTATGATTTAACTGCAAATGCGTTTTAGAGGACGTGTGGTTGTCACCATCTTCTTGATACGTTGAATGCATAAAAAAAAATACTTTTGAGCTGACTCAACCGATATCCATTAAACTTTGTTATGATCTTGTGCCATCCTTCAATAAAATGTAAACAATGTAAAGTCTATTTTAAACATGAATAAAGGGAAATCCGTCCAATTATTTTAAAATATATGATTTGTTTTAATCATGACGGCGAAATTTTTTAACCATGTCTAAACTACTTTAATAAAAGTCAACTTGAAACGTTGTAACATTTGTATGGTGGCATGTGGTAAATTCACATTCATTCATTACACACTTAAATTTAATAAAGTCAACTTGAAACGTTGTAACATTTGTATGCTCATATGGTAAATTCTCATTCATTCATTACACACTTAAATTTAAAGTTTGGATACATTGGATTCATAAAAATCATTGGGCCCGTGTCTCTTTTTAATATATAAAATCATTTTGAAGACTAATTAGCTTTTATGCGTATCTCCTTTTTTTGTGTTTGAATACACAAAGTAATAACCATGTTTCCCGAGTTACAAAGAAGTTCATATGGATCATTCCAAAAAGTTATTACAACTTTTTTTTACATAAAGTTTATTTACTTTATGATAAATATAAATAGAAAACAACTTTGTAAATTTCAAATTTTCAAATGTTAAAATCGGTTTTCCTTTATATGATTTAATTATAATTTATGTTAAAAATTTAAAAAAAAATAAAGAAAACTTTAATGAAATATGAGAGGCATCAAACAAATTTTAATGACTAAAGTATATGCATCATATTTGAAGGATACACCAAACCATCAAGTATTTGAAACACTTTCTAAATAAGCCAAATTTCAAGGAAAAAGGGACTCTGATTCTTCATCTCTAAGAAGAATAATCACTCGAACCTACGTGCTATTGAGACGAGTTTAACGGTCAGATGGGTCTTCAATCAGTTTCTTCTTCTAACAATATACTCATGTCTTTATCATCCATGAATTGTTTCTATATATTGTTTATAAATTGTACTCCTTGAATGGGGCAAATCAAGATTCTTACAAATACCTTAGTATTTTTCTTTAAGGTGAGCGAGTGTGATTAGGCTAATATTTAAAAAATAAAAGTGAATACTTATCAATCAATAATTTTGTTGTGATATTGTTATCTTTGCTCATGGTTGGCGTTTGGCATTTAAAGAAAAAATAGTTTTGTTGTGATATTGTTATATTTGTTCACTATTGGCTTTTAAAGAGAAATAATTTTTTTTTTGGGTAAAACTTAAGTGAATTATTAATTTTTATATATAAAATTAAATTTTTAAAAAAATTATTTTAAGTTAATTTTTACCATAACAACATAAACATAACAATATATTAAGAACAACATAACAATATATTTATAAGCTTGTATATATTGAACAAACAAATATTAAGGGAGAGGAATGTATAAAAAACTTATGACATTATTTCTTAACAAAAAAAACTTACTATTTATTAATGTGTTTAATATTTTTCAATTATATAGTTTACATGCATGTAGTTTAGATATCTATATAACAACTTTAGATTTATATAATTATTTTACAAGTAGTTTAACAAATTGTCACACATCTCAAAAATCCATATATAAAAAAAATTTATTGGTGTAAAGAGGTTAGTAGGAGGAAGGGTGTTTTATATGTTTTGATTTTTTTTTAAATGTATTGTTGTAAAGGGGTTAAGGGGAAAGGGAGGTTTAAATTTATTTTTAAATTTTTTAATTGTAATATTGGGAGGGCTAGGGGTTTAGGGGGGATAGATTACATTCAAGTAGGTTAAAAAAAAAAAAAACAATCAAACTACGAATTCTAGGAATTAACATTTTAGATTTTTTTTAGTATGATATTTGTAATTGAAACTCTAAAGGAGATTTTGAATATTTATATGAATCATTCATTATTATATGGTCTAATATATGATTTAATTATGAATCACATCACAATTTCTTAGATTTTATATTGTGGTAAAATTATTTATTAAATCTTTCTGTTTGTTTAAGGTGCAAGTTTAAAAAAAGATGTAATTTATCTTTTGGACAAAAAAATAGTTTTCCAATTTAGGGGTTGATTTTAAAGTTTTTGTAAACAACACTATGGGATGTTTAGGCCATGACTCTATTTTTATCCCCGAAAAAAAATTCATGTATACTGGTATCAACACTTTTCTATTTGGGGGTGTTTTTGGTGTTTTTTTGGTAAAAATCATCATTTTTATGCCTAGAGTTCTCATTCTTAGTATAAAATTCCCGTTTCATAGTATAAGTGGTTTGGGTCATGCAAGTGTGTTTAGGCAGGTTCCATGTGGGAACTCTAGCCATATGTTCACAATTGAGGAATTTGCAAAGCCGACCCCTATGTGCAGAAGTTGGACATTCACTTACTCAGCAAAACCCTAGCTTCCAAAATTGACTGAAAAATGATCCCTTGTCCATGGAACTAAATTAGAGGGCCACCCTAGAACTATCCTAATTTCCTAAATCCAACAGAGCCAATGCTTCGTCAATACGGGAAACGCTCATGATTCTATGGAACGTTGAATCCCACCTCCTACAAGCTTTTAGGGACACCTGTTGAATCCCTACCCAGGGCATAGAATGGAAATCATGCATCAAAAAAGGCTTCAAATGGGTTGTGAAAGTCTGTTTAGGCATGTGTTATGTGGGAAATCTAGCCACACCTTCACAGTTGAGAAATATGCAAATTTGAGCCCCATGTGCAAAAATTTCACATTCACTTACTAAGCAAAACCCTAGTTTCCAAAATTGACCAAAAAAATGGTCTCTTATCCATGGAACTAGATTAGAGGGCCTTCTTAGAACTATTCCAATGTACTGAATCCAATAGAGCCTATGGTTCATCGATCCGAGCAACGGTCATGATTCTATGTCACGTTGAATCCCACTTCCTACAGGCTTTCAGGGACACCTGTTGAATCCCTACTCAGAGCATAGAATGGAAACCGTGCATCAAAAAGGGATTATGGTGGTTCGTGCAAACATTTTTAGAAATATGTTATGTGGGAACATTAGCCACACCTTCATGGTTGAGAAATATGTGAATTTGACCCCCATGTGCAAAAATTTCACATTCACTTACTGAGAAAAACCCTAGTTTCTAAAATTAACCAAAAAAAATGGTCTCTTATCAATGGAACCAGATAGAGGGCCTTCCTAGCACTATCTCGATGTCCTAAATCCAACGGACCTGATGGTTCGTTGATCCGAGAAACGGTCATCATTCTATATCAAGTTGAATCCCACCTCCTATAGTCTTTCAGGGACACTTGTTGAATCCCTTCCCGGGGCATAGAATGGAAACTGTGCATCAAAAAGGGCTTCCGGTAGGTCATGAAAGCATGTTTAGGAACGTTTTATGTGGGAATGCTAGCCACACCTTCATGGTCGAGCAATATGCGAATTTGACCCCCATGTGAAAAAATTTCACATTCACTTACTAAGCAAAACCCTAGTTTCTAAAATTGACCAAAAATGGTCTCGTATCCATGGAACCAGATTAGAGGGCCTCCCTAGAACTATCCCGATGTCCTAAATCCAAAGGAGTTGATGGTTCGTCGATCCAAGAAATGACCATCATTCTATCGCATGTTGAATCCCACCTTTTACAGGCTTTTAGGGACACCTATTGAATCCTTACCCGGGAGAAAAAAATTATCGGAGTGAAGGAGATAATTATTGGATTCAAGGAGATGTCCTTATAGGATCAACTTCGAGATTCAAGGAAAATGCAATAAACATATCCCATATAGAGTGGTAGATAATGGTCTTGGGCTATAAGACATGAGTCATGTAGGTATCAATATAATACAACAAATCCATTGTAGAAGTCTATCGAATTTATCAATATATCAAGCACTCAATGTATCAAATTGTAAATAATAAGTGAGACCATGAAACGAAAATATATGACTACCACATACTTGACTACCTACTTTGGTCATTCGGCTAAACCATCGGGATCACCTCTAATAGCAACGGTATCATTTAGCCTCTCGTGCTCGGAGTAAGGCAACAAGTATCATGACTTTGATGAGTTCTTATTTGACATTGTTTGCAGCTGGAGGTTTGTGCCAATAACTAAGTTTGTATAATGGTATACAATTTGAATTGGTCTATAATATTCAAATACATAATCTTTTTTCTTTCGTGCATGGGAAACCTATGTCAAATATTCCCCTTTGATAACCATTGACCCAATTGGAAAATCATTGCCCTCGAAGTCACTTAATGAGACAATGAGGGTGTGCTTCCTATCCAAGCATTATGCCAGCCAGTAGTCAGTGTATCATTCATTGTCTCTCAGGGCAACCACTGTGTATATGTTCCCTGCATAAAATAAAGTGCAGACCTAGGAGTTAGCTAACTAAACACAACTAGTCATCAAACATTTCAAAGTGATCAATATAATAGTCGAACCTGGTTGTATGAGATTTGAAATGTGGTTATAGTCATGTCAAATACTCGACTGGCCCTCCTCCAACTAGGATAATTATGAAGTTATTTGTCGACCAATGGGGAGTGATACATGATCCCAACTGTCAACCCAATCTATGGATTCACAATTGTCCCATTCACCACTGCTACATAGATAACAAAAACAAGAGAGTTTTCTTGTCCACATTTCAACTATAGCATTGTCTGATGTCCTAACTGAATGGAATGCATGAGTTCTTTGGATGGTCTTGCATTCATATAGGTGTGATCGATCTACATCGACCATTTCCAAAAAATATATATGTACATGTGCCTTTTGAGATGATTGGTCTTCTTGCCTTCTAGCTCCCTACCCCATCACTGAAGAACACCATGCAACAATGGTATTTGCATCTCGGATGAGCGAAATAGTTGTGAATTTCATCTCTTGCCTACATAATGCAGTCTTGTTGCATGCACCTAGTCCATCATGTTCCCCTTTTCCATGTCTGGTCTCAAAATAGTTCCAAATATGTGGCACCTTGTGCCTCTTGTGGAGAATACACAACCATTGGAAGACACAGGAATTTTTGAATTTCCACGCACAACCATCAGACCAAATCCAACGTTGTTCCATATGCATATTGTTATCCTCCAAGTGTTTGTAGAACAATTCAAATTTGTGTTGTACAAAATCCAATTCATGACACATATCATCACTTATGTAAAAGTGATACTCCTTCAATATAACCCTATTCTCTTCAATACTATCTGCCCCATGTCTATACGTGATATGGACGATTATGCTGACCTGATTTGAGTGATAATATTGACTCTGAATCTCGTTTTTTGGTTGAAGTGTGTAGTTTTCTGAAAAATCAACAACTGATAATATAGTTCCAATAGGGAATGTATCCATGCACGCTCTAAACTACTCATCTTGCCAACGAGCCACATGTACATGCTTTACATACTATTGTGCCTTTTCAAAGAATTCATCCATGAAGTTGCATACTAGTACCTGGTAGATCAACAATAAAGGTGCAATAAAGATGTACAGATCAATAGGTTGTTACATATATGAAGTAGCAATAGATATCAATAGGAAACAATACCATTCAGAAACTTGTTGCTAACCTGAGAGGTGACCAATTGTATTTTTTTCCTTCCATCCCCTCCACCGATATCATACGTGACATATTTGAATGACTGCAAGTTCACTTCATGTCTCCCAAGTTCATGCTCATCAGTGACATGTATGTGTTTGTCCAAAAATGTCATTCCACCACACCTTGGGCATGTCCCATATACGTAAGGCCTTTGATAAAATGTGCAAATTTTTGTCCTTCTACACAAGTTGCTATGGATAAACTCTCTAGATGATGTCAATGGCAATGTAGTTGAGCATTCATGCACAAGAGTGTTATGCAAAACACACAATATATGTATATATGTGTCATAATAATAAGCATACTCAATGCGATATCGAAAACAACATGTGTTATGAGTTGTGTTTATTTTAACATACCATGGTTTTCATTTCTTGAAGGATCTTTGGCCCAAGTTAAGTTCATTATGTTCATGCCTAAACCTCTCATATAATCTGTTTGTGTCATGTCAAGAAAATGTTTAATGTGGGGCTCACGATCCCTTGAACCCATTATCAATTTTAGTACATCTTTTTGGTTGGATGAAGGTATACTATTGTCAAACCAAAACTCTTGCACCAGTCCCTTTACCACATCAATGAGCTTCATATCACAGCGTGGAAACCTATCAACGAAGGACCAAACATCTGTTTCCCCAGAGTCAAGTTGTTCTCTTCTAGAACAATACCTACGGAGTGCTTTGATATCCAATCTTACAAGTTTGGTTGTAGGATTAAGAAGGTGAAGGGCCCTGGTGCTTTTGTTCACGATTGATTGTGACAACACATGGCGAGCTACATTGCGATCCTTTGAATGAGATTTCTTTCCAATATTACTAGATGAATCTACCAAACTTTTCACAACATAAGAACTTGGTTCATAATTGTTTATCATCTTTATCCTTACGTTATTCCTAACAACAGTCATAGACCTAGATTTTAACAATGATATAAATAATCTACATTTATCTCCATCACATTTAGAATCGAAATAGTTGACAAGTATCTCTTGAGCTTGATATGCAATATTGCGTTTAGACAGCGTACCTTCAAGTGAACCAATGAGACTTTCATTGATTTGTATACGTTTTGGAGTTCTTCGGCATGAAGTTGCTAATGGAGGTAGGGAGGTTGGAATTGCACCCTGTACCATATCACCCGATTAGTCTGACATTTGAACATCAGCTTCATGTCCTTATATGTCTTCCTGACGGTCAGATGGTGGCAATTGGAAATCCTCTTGAGTGGTCTGAACAACATTGTCTTCTTCAAGCATACCTTCAGCATTCAATGTCTCTCTAAATTTGTCACTTGTATACCCACATTCAATTAAATATGCAAAGCTTTTAGGTGGCCTTGATGTGCACCTACGTTTTATTCCTTGATCAGTGCCATGCAGTGCTCATTCTTCTACTGATTTGGTGACCGAAGACCCCTCACGCAAATGCTTTTTTCTTTCTTGATGTAGATTGGTAGGAAGAACTATGGCATCCTCAACAATCGGAATTGGTTGAGTGTCCATAGAGCATCTTCGATTGGTCATGTCATTTATGTTCTTCTCTCTAGTTTCTTCAAGGATTTCATTGGGTATCCTCTTCCTTGCGGATTTTCTTGCTCGATTGCGTGAGTTTCCCATGACCATAATGATCAATGATATATATGGTTTCCTTTTCTAGCTCCTCAAAGGGAAACTACCCAGGCTTGGTTTCTTTCTTGCTCAATTGTGTTTAGATACTCAATATAGGGGGAAGATTGGGAAGAATGTAACCTTTTCTAGCTCCTCAATTCCATGAAAAACAATGGTAGAGATGCTCTATGGTGCTCCTCAATGGGAAATTCCCCAATCTTGGTAAATATCTTGAGCAACTGTGTCTACATACTCTTGAGCTAGGGGGAACATTGGGAAGAATACATTTCCTTTGCTAGCTCCTCAATTGCAAGAAAAACAATGGTAGAAATGTTGTATGGTGCTCCTCAATGGGAAATTCTCCAAACTTGGTTTCTTTCTTGCTCAATTGTGTCTACATACTCCACCATAGTGACCAAGTTAATGTTGCTTTTGCTAGCTCCTCAATTGCAAGAAAAACAATGGTCGAGATGCTCTATGTGGCTTCTTGCTCAATTAATGGATTCTTTCTTGGTCAATTCATTCTTTACTTCTTTCTCCTCAATGTATACCATGCTCCAAGCAATACTTAGAAACTTGTAGTGGAGATGCTTGATTCACAAAACAAGACTGTGTGAAAATATGGTGAAGAAGATAATGTTCACGCACTGTATGCAACCTAAATTTGTGCACGAACTATCAAACCTGTGAAAATGTGTTTAGAGTGTTTCTCAGACAATGACTGCTACTGTTTATAGTGAGGATAACCACCCACGTGTTATTGTTAACAAAAACGGGGGCGTGTTTTGGATACATAAACTGCGTGTGCGTTTTACTCTAATAGAATCTTGGAGCATTTAAGAAGGTAGTTGCACGGATAAGGGATCATTAAAGTTTTAGGGGGAATTAACAAGCACTCCCTTAGTATTTGCACCTTAAAATCCCCCCTTTCTTCAACCTAACTATATTGTTTTACAACTCTAGGTTTGTGTAATAAGGCAATACATGGGGATATGTGTGTGTGTGTGATAGATACGTTAGGGGGTGTTAGTGGTAATGGGAGACCTATGAATGTGTGTTGTGTGTCAGAGAGATAGGTTAAGGGGTGTTGGTGGTAATGTTTGACACAAGAATTTGTGTGTGTGTGCCAGAGAGATAGGGTAGGGGATGCTAGTGGTAAGGCCTGACATAGGGATTTGTGTGTGTGTATGATGATGATGATGACGACGATAGTGATGATGATGTTGATGTCGATGATGATTATCATGTTGATGATGTTGATGATGATGATGATGATGATGAAAATGATGACGATGATGATGAAGACGAAGATGAAGATGAAGATATTTATGATGATGATGATTATGAGGATGATGAGGATGAACATGATGTTGATGATGATGATGATGATGATGGTGATGATGATGATGATGAAGATGAAGATGAAGATGTTTATGATGATGATGATGAGGATGAGGATGATCATGATGGTGATCATGATGGTGATGATGATGGCGATGATGATGATGATGATGATGATGATGGTGATGATGATGAAGTTGGGGATGGTGATGATGTCTAGGGTGATGAAGTTGGGGATGATGAAGATGTTTATGATGATGATGATGATGATGATGATGAAGATGATGATGAAGATGAAGATGTTTATGATGATGATGATGAGGATGAGGATGGTGACGATGGTGATGATGATGGTGATGATGATGTAGATGATGATGAAGATGGTGTTAATGATGTTGATGATGATAATGAAGATGAAGATGAAGATGAAGATGTTTATGATGATGATGATGATGGTGATGATGATGTTGATGATGTTGATGTTGTTGATGATGATGTTTATGATGATGACGATGATGACGATGATGAAGATGAAGATGTTTATGATGATGATGATGATGAGGATGATGATGGTGATGATGGTGATGATGATGGCAATGATGATGATGATGTTGATGATGTGGATGATGACGATGATGATGATGATGATGATGATGAAGATGTTGATGATGATGATGATGATGTTGATGATGATGATGATGATGATGATGTTTATGATGATGATGATGATGAGGATGAGGATGGTGATGATGGTGATGATGATGGCGATGATGATGATGAGGATGATGACGATGATGTTAATTATGTTGATGATGATGATGATGATGATGATGATGATGGAGATGAAGATGTTTATGATGATGATGATGATGGTGATGATTATGTTGATGATGATGATGATGATGAATATGTTGTTGATGATGATGATGATGATGATGAAGATGATGATGATGATGATGATGATGATGATGAATATGATGATGAAGATGAAGATGTTTATGATGATGATGATGATGATGAGGATGAGGATGGTGATGATAGTGATGATTACAGCAATGATGATGATGATGATGATGATGATGTTGATCATGATGATGATGATTTTTACAACTGATTTTACAACACATGGTTAATCACACTTTTATGGACATCCCTGTCCCTCTGCAGACTCTTTGGACCCCATGGAATATTTTTGTACCTTTGATGTTTCCAATATCATCCCTAAAAACACCCATTATTTTGTTGTATGCAACTTTTAATCCCTTTCTCATGTATATACGTGAATATTATCCTTAAACTTGTGTACATCGGGATGTGTGCAAAAGGCCAAATATTTTTGGAGCTTTCCTTGATATGGATCTGAGTCACTTGTCTCTTGGCCTTCCATATGCCTCAAGATTGCTTGAATTTGACCTTCCATTACCCCATTGAAGCACTATGTAAGGAACCCTTTGGATACATTGAAGAAGAGGAATTGAAGAGAAAGAGAACTATAGTCCATTGTTGTCGTAGCTTTCTTGTACTTGAGTCTTCATCCCTTTGTCCCTTGGAGCACTTTGTGTTCTTTCCAAGCTTTCCTTTGCTTGTGAGCTTGCTATCGAGGGATGGAGGATTGAGGTGGTTGAGGCCCATGTGGAGGACTCAGTTTTTCCGATTCGCAGACGTGCCGACAAAGGTTGTCACTTATGTAATCTCTGATTTATTTAATAGAAATATCATTTCCTCTCCAATGATGTGCATTTAAATGAATATTGAATCCATGGATGTATTTAATTTCTTATGTATCATTGATTATATATTCTAGAGTAGGCATGAAACTATATCATATAGCATGCTTTCCTTGTTTACTGTTGTTGAGAGTAAATTTCTAAAGCAAGCAGGATTGGAAAAAGCTCAATGGGGATCTACTACAACCGACCAAAATAAGGTATGTTTCGAGATCCTTTATTGTTAGATGTTGTATTTCTATTGCATATTGGGAAGGGATTGATTTTTTCGGTTTCTCTATCTATTGTCGTACACCCCAAGAAATAGGAAGTTTTCTCCGTAACAGAATTAGCGACCATACTGGGGATGTTCCTTGTGTTTCTTTGGGGTCTGGGGCCATAATGTGCTTGATTTTATTGACTTGTTCTTTGTTTCTCCCTATTTCTGTGTCACATTTTATAGTATGTTCATACATTGACACTCCCCTGTATTGGTTTGACCCTTGGCCTGCTTTTTACCAGTGTCTTCTCTGTATATGGAGGTTTTGGGCTAGAATTCGCGTGCATACGTGGATTTTTGGCCAAAAGTTGCGTGCATACGTAGCTTTTCTTTAAACAGTCGTGTACATCCTCCCTTTTGGTTGAGTTTGATGTTGTGGGAAGTTGTTGGGTGGGTTGTGAGTGTGGTTGGGTCTTTCTAGGTTCTGATGTTGTCTGTTGGATGCTTCTTTTGTGACCATAGACCATTTTTTCATTGATTTTTCTTTAAAAGTAGTTTTAGTCATTTATCTTTTTTGTTTTTCCATTGGTGCATTACTCTCTTTGTCTCGATGTCTTGTTGGGCTTGTGTTTTATACTTGCTACAGAGGCTGAGAACTTTAAATGACTTTTATTGCATTTTTCATTATTTTATATTGAAAAATACAAAATAGTTGCATCTTAGATATGGATTTGAGGAGGTAATTGCATTGGATTGCTTGGATGAGATTTTTGTTTAGGCTTTCATATAGGAACAATTGCTTTGGCATTCAGAAAGGAAAAATATTGCACTTCATGCAGTAGCATACCCTCTTTTTCATTCTACACTTTTCATTTGGATTGTTTGTTAGGTGTGCATTGTACTCCTTGTTGTGTCATAACTTCATTAGTGGAATGACCATTACCCTTTGAGTAAATACAACCAATTGAAATTAGTGCATAATAAAATGAGTTAATTCTCCAAGACCACTAAACAAAAAAATTAGGTGTCTATCGAGGTGAGATAGTGAAATCCTTGGTATAATTAGTGTTTCTCATGACGCTCCTCTTACATGGGAGTTAAGCACGAGGAAGTGTCCACGATTGTGATTGGTATGACCCCTGGTCACTTTCTGTGAGCACCAAAGATATTTCTAGGATTGTATTCATATCTAGGGGCTCTTTCAAGAGTTCGTGCTTTGCTACCCTTCCCATATGGTCGATCTCTCCTGTGACTGTCTGCTTGAGCATTATTTATATTGGGGTAACCTTAGTTTCCTTACCTAGGTATCACAAGGGGTACTTGCAAAGGTTATTCTATAGGTGTCCCGCCAAAGTATAAGTCGGACAACATTGTCGCTTTATGCATTGAAGCTAAGGGCCACTATAATTGGATACATACTTCCGCTTGTAGTGTAATGGAGTTTCGAGCCTCTCCTAGGTGAGACATACTTGCTGCATTCGGGAGCTCGCATATCCTCCCCTTGGTTTGTATGTATTTTGGCTATAGATTTTCTTAGGAGTGTTCTCTTTGTGCGCTAGTTTTCCTTTGGGATCGTGGTTACTTGGGTATATTTATGCTCTCTTGAGTATGGGTCCTTTTATTTTTTTCCTTCCTGGTATCCTATCACCCGTCCTTAGTCCTAGTACAAACCCTGGTGTTGGACTTGGGGGCATCACAACCCCTTACCGTGCTCATAGATTTGGGAGTGGTCACATTCCTCCATCTACTCCATTTGTGGTGGATGTTGACTCCATTCTCTCGGTACTTACACCGGCGGTCACCCTCATGGGGGTGGTAGTGGATGCGTGAACGTTGGGTCTACAACTTAATTTCCTTTTTATGTCCCATCGTTCACCACATTGTTTCCTTTGGGTGTAGTTCTCATGATCATTCCTCCCTATATCCTATAGTTTGGATTCTTTATTGAATATTTTGGGTTGTTTTGGACTAATATGGTTGTCATGTAGATTCTAGTTTTTGTACAGTCTCTCTGAGGTTTCAACCCATTCGTTCCTATCACAGGTATTATGTCTGAACTGGCATATAGGTTAGGATTGCATATCCTCTTTCATTTTGCATGACCTTATGACCCTTTAATTTTAACCTTAGGTATGAACCCATTCCATGGTATCAAGGAACCTTCATGTTGTTGTTAGAAGTGGTAATATGTGAATGGTAGAGCTTTCCTATACATGGGTGTCCTAGTTAGCTCCCTTTTGCATTGGGTACCCATGCTGTGAGTCCTCTCTTAGGTCTAGGAGTCCCTTTTAGTCCCATCATGTCCTTGAGTAAGAGCTTCATACTCCTCTTGAACTTTATGCTAGCCATTTCCTTGAAACTCCCTTGTATATGTCAAGTTGTAATTGCATTATCATGAGTTTGCTTGCCTTATTGAGCCTTATGATGACTTCATTGACTTTGATTTTCAGCCATATAGCTCGAGCTTGTCTCATGTCTAGCCAAGCAGAGCCTTTTTATATTTATTTTGCAGCTTGATTCCCCATTTTTTTACCGGGAGGGGACTTTCCCCTGAGTGTCGTTATCCTACACATGTTTCCTTGCATTGAGCAGGAATGTTCACTGCTTGGAAATAGTTTTTTTGCACCTTGACACTCGTCTCCTCCTATATTTGTAACTATAAATCAATTTTATTCCTTTTCAAACTTTTCAAAATATCTAAAAAAGTCCAAAAAAATAAAAAAACCAAAAGGCCGGATAGGAAAGGATGTTATCTTTGATAGTAGTCGAGTAGTTTTTCCTTCGAACGGAGCATTGCATATCACATTTGTTGGTTGGGTTAGTAGTTTGACTTTAAGAGCTGTACTCGTTTCTCTGAGTTTATTTCCACCGATTGGTTAAGCTTCCAGTCCCTATGGATCCTCTGTTGATGCCTCCTGTGTCATAGAGATGTCCCAGTTTTGTATATTGATTCTATGCTTCCTACATTCAGTCACCATTCACCTTTATGCTCTTGTTCGAATGAAGTTGAAGCCTGAGTCGGCAATCCTCAATTGTATTGACTTTGCATGTCGGCCATTCCACATACTATTACTGGTTTGTGCACATCTTGTTTGAGTCCTTCCACATTATACATCATTGTTGAGTACCTCGTGTTGGTTAATCACGGATTCCTTAATGCCCTCCTTCAAGCGGATTCCATCCCATCGACTTTGGATCATTTATTTTGGGATAGGAGTCTAGAGTCATTTGAGTGACTTGAGATTTACAATCATCAATGGTAGGTTCTCTCTCCATCGACAGTTTTGGATATACATCAATGTCCCCTAAATGTGTTCGACCTCAACACATTTATTCACACTTGTTAGATTGCACTCTAGTACATTGATTCCCATTTTCATTATCGGTGGGTGATCTTGCATCTGTTAACGGTGTACATCAATGACCGATAATTAGAATATGGACTACTATGTTCCACCTCAACACCTCTATTCACATAGTAGGACATCTACTCGTAGCGGTTTGTGTAGAAGACTTTCCAGATTGGTGGCATTTTATTTATGCTACCTCCTTAATCGTGCTAGTGTTCATGAGATTTCAGCTCTCATGACTTTATTCCAGTGTATGTCAGATGTCCTCAGTCATTATGGAGATCTTGATCCATGGTGTATCTTCAGCTTTCATGGAGATCTTGGTTCCTTGTATATATTCATCATGGAGATTATGATCTATTATATATTGTACATGGTGATGAATACACATGTCATAGTTTGTATATCATGCCTATTCATGGCCATGGTACTCTTATGTATCCGGGACTGCTGTATGTATTTGCAGTCATGTGTAGAGGTTGATTATTGTATTATATTGTTAGATGGATGGTTCTTCCACCTGGTTCTTCATAACTCCACTTCTTGGATGGATTTATAATGTATTTTTACCATCATCTTACCCCTCTGACCTTACACATTAGGGGGCATCTGTTACAGCTGATTTTACCACACATGGTTGATCACACTTTTATGGCCTTCCATGTCCCTCTATAGACTCTTTGGACCCCATGGACTATTTTTGTACCTTTTATGTTTCCAATATCATCCCTAAAAATGACCATTATTTGTTGTACACGGATTTTAATCCCTTTCTCGCGTATATACGTAGATATTACCCTTAAATCCACGTACATCGGGATGTGCGCAAAAGGCCAAATATTTTGGATTTTTCCTTGATGTGGATCCTAGTCACTTATCTCTTGGCCTTCTATATTCCTCGAGATCACTTAGATTTGACTTTCTATTACCCCATTGAAGCACTATATAAGGAACCCTTTGGATACATTGAAGAAGAGTAATTGAAGAGTAAGAGAACTATAGTCCATTGTTGTCGTAGCTTGCTTGTACTTGAATCTGCATCCCTTTGTCCCTTGGACCACTTTTTGTTCTTCCCAAGCTTGCCTTTTCTTGTGAGCTTGCTATTAGGAGATGGAAGATTTAGGTGGTGGAGGCCCAGGTGGAGGACTCAGTTTCTCCGCTTCGTAGACGTGCCGACAGAGTTTGTCACTTATGTAATCTCTAATTTATTTAATAGAAATAACTTTTCCTGTCTAATGATGTGCATTTAAATGAATATTGAATCCATGGATGTGTTTAATTGCTTATATATCATTGATTATATATGCTAGAGTAGTCCTAACGCTATATCATATGGCATGCTTTCCTTGTTTACTGTTGTTGATAGTAAATTGCTAAAGCAAGCGAGATTGGAAAAATTTTAATGGGGATCTACTACAACCGTCCGAAAGAAGTTATGTTTCGAGATCCTTTAGTGTTCAATGTTGTATTTCTCTTGCATATCGGGAAGGGATTTATTTTTGTGGTTTAACTATCTATTGTGGTACACCCCAAGCCATATAAAGTTTTCTCCATAATAATTATGATGATGATGATGGTGTTGATGATGTTGATGATATTGTTGTTGATGATCATGATGAAGATGATGATGGTGATGAAGATGAAGATGATGATGATGATGATGATGATGATCAAGATGAAGATGAAGATGATGAAGACGATCATGATGATCATGGAGATGTTGATGATGATGATCGATGATCAATGATGATGGTGATGATGAGCATGAGGACGGTGACGATGGTGATGATGATGATGATGATGAAGATGATGTTGAAGATGATGATGAAGATGAAGATCTTTATGATGATGATGATGATGAGGATGAGGATGGTGACAATGGTGATGATGATGGTGATGATGATATTGATGATTATGATGACGATGATGTTGATGATGTTGATGATGATGATGATGATGATGATGGTGATGATGATGACGATGGCGATGATGATGTTGATAGTGATGATGATGGTCATGTTGATCATGATGATGATGATGATGATGATGATCAAGATGAATATGATGAAGATGATCATGGTGATGTTGATGATGATGATCAATGATCGATGATGATGGTAATGATGATGATGATGAAGTTGGGGATGGTGACGATGTTTATGATGATGATGTCGGGGATGATGAATATGTTTATGATGAGGATGATGATGATGATGGAGATGATGATGATGATGATGATGATGATGATGAATATGAATATGAAGATGAAAATGTTTATGATGATGATGATGATGAGGATGAGGATGATGATGATGGTGATGACGATGGTGATGATGATGATGATGATGACAATGAAGATTATGAATATGAATATGGCAATAAGGATGATGTCTATGATGATGAATATGATGTTGAGCATGGTGATGATAAAGATGATGATGATGATGACAACAATGATGATGATGATGACAACGATGATCAATGATCATGATGGTGATGATTATGATGATGAATGACGATGACGATCGTAATGATGATGATGATGACGACGACGACGACGACGATGATGACGATGATGATGATGTTGATGTTGATGATCGTGATGATGATGATGATGCCAATGATGTTGATGATGTTGATGTTGATGATCGTGATGATGATGATGATGCCAATGATGTTGATGATGTTGATGTAGGGGCGAGAGAGGTAGGAGGAGGAGGGGAGTTAGTGATAGGGAGAGGAGGATTGGGGATTAGTAAGAATTAGGGGGAAGAGGGGGGATGTTAGTCATAGAGGGTGACCAGTGGATGCGTGATGTGGGTGTCTATGTCTGTGAGAGAGAGAGGGGGTTGGGGAATAGATGGGGGGGGGGGGGATAAGTGTATTTGGATGAGTTGGGGAGCAAGAAAGAGTGGAGAGAGAGGTTTTCGATGTTAATAGTGAGAGAGATGTGCTAAGGGGATGCATGTGTGTGTGTAAGAGGAAGAGAGAGAGAGAGAGGGGTGGGCAGGAGGTTTAGGGAAGTGGGGTGTTAGGAAGAGAGAGGAGGGGGGGTTAGTATGAGTTAGGGGGAAGAGGAGAGTCATGGGGGGGACATAAAATAATAAAATTATTGGCATAATTGACCAAACAAGAACTCATTCTAGTATTTAAAAATGTTCTCCTGTTTTTCTTAACTAAAACGTGCTCCCATTTTTATTAGCTAAAACGCGCTACCATTTTTCTCAGCTAAAACACGCTTATGTTTTGCTTTACCAAATCACACTCCTATTTTGTTTAAATTCAAAAATATATTCCCTCCAAATGATAAGGCCGAGCCTCCACCCATGCTTTCATGGAATTCTTATTCCTATGTGTCTGCCTCGTATTTTACTTCGGATTCAACATGCCTATGCCTTGGAGTATGATAAACCATGGCTAATTCAACATTATATCCAAATTTTCAATATGCTAGTGTTTAGTGGTTTGTCTGATTATGCTGCACACATCCATTTTTTATGAGATTTTAGAAACATATATGTTTTTTTTTGCAAATTCTAAATATGTAAATTTTAACAAGAATACATTATTTTTTCTATTTTTTTCTTATTTATCTTCTGTCATCACTCCTCAACTCAAAAAAAACACTGCTAGTGTTTCATTCATATCTCTTTCATTTCTCAACCATTTAAAAAACAAATTGCATGGTACACTAAAGAACACCAACCTCTACATGCTATAAAAAATCGATTTCCAAATAATTGCATTAAGGCATTCAAACGCCGCACCCACAATTAACGTACCATTTTCGAGGTTTGATCTCTTAGATAATTAAAAAATATATATTATTTTTATTATTGAAAAAATAGTCGTGCACTAGTACTATATGTTCTCTATATGTATACCAGTTTTTGTAAGTTTAGTCCATCATTGCGACACTCAGACACTGCACCCACAAAAACATATACCTTATAATTTCTCCCAAAAATAAAAAGTGCCCATTAAAAAATATCTAAATTTAGATAGTTAACAACATTTTCAATAGAAAAAAATTACATATTTGGAAAGGTCATTCAATTTCCTACATTTCTTATCTTTTACTCATCGCAAGATTCATTTTGTAAGTGTCTCAAAATATCCATGCAAGTTGATGGATGTCTGTTTTTTCAGTTTTGTATTGCATCTAACGCGCCAAAAGAGACCCTCAACTTTGTGCACTCACCCATAATCAAACTGTTGAAGATTAAATTGAATTTTTACAACTATCACTAACTCTACTTATCACATGTTAATTGAGATTTTTTTTGAAATTATAAATTACTATCTTTGTACGAAACCCATATAATCAATTTGGACAATACACTTGTCTCATTCTTGTTTAATCTTAGACGATGCTCATACAATCAATCTAGACAGTACACTTGTCTCACTCTCATCTGTAAATGAAAAACTATAGATGGTAGTCCACCCCAAAATTATAAGATATATATGCCTTTGGTTTAATTAAATGTTAAATAAATTAATTTTAAATTATCCAGTAACATTGTTTTTAAAAAATGATATTTTATATTAGTATAAATTAATGTTAATTTCTTATTTATTAAAAGTCAAAAAATATTTTTTTTTCAAATTAAAATTTAATCTAAATATTATTTTAAACTAATAAATGTATATATATATAATCAATTTTCATTTTATTGGGTTAGGAAACATAAATTATATTAATATGAAAACTAATTAGTAAAATAATTACAAAATTAATATCTATAATTTTTAAATAATTTTTAATAAATTCAAGATAAAAACTATAAATTTAACTTTACATAAAACATGATTCATATATAATATTAATAAACATTCAATATTTGAATCATGATAATGTTACTAGCAAATTAATATTTGAATGGAAAGAAGTATAATAGTCAATTTGGATAATCCCTTTACGGGATCATTACTTCTCGATCTATAGAAAGTTTAAAATCTTTCTGAAATTAATAATGTAATAACACAATTTATCTTTCTTATATAAATTATGAAACTTTGTCTTTTATATATATATATATATATATATAAGAGTTTCATAATTATGAAATACACAATATGATAGGAATAGAGTTCAAGTTAGAGTTAAGCTAATAGTTGTATCTCATAGTTAATTTAAAAGTTAATATGTCAACAATTATTGTTCAAGTAAAAGTCATGATTGGAGTTGAAGTTAAGCTCATAGTTGTACATAATAATCCAATAGTTGTATCTAATAATAGAATGGTTGAAGTTGAAGTTTAATTTTTTCAAATAGAATGAATGTGACTTATCATAGGTTAACTAATCTTTTTTTGTTTTTATTTTTTATTAATTATGAAATTTGCACAATGAATAATACACTTCTCTCATTCTCGTCCATACATGAAAAATCATAGATGGTAGTCCACCCCAAAACTCTAAGATATAAATTCCTACCGATGAAAATAGGTGCATGAGTTTATTAGGAGTTTATTAGGAGCTTCAACTATTTTATTAGGAGTTCGACTCTTACGTGACTATACATCAAGCATACTCCTAGATGCCAAATGCAGTTGGACTAAGCTTTAAGTGATTAGAGTTGACGTTAAGCTGATAGTTGTAGAATCATTGGTGTTAAGATAATAGCTAAGCTATTAGTAACCCAATATAACTGTGATTAGAGTTGAAGTTAAGGTAATAGTTGTATATAATAATTAATGGAGTTAAGCTCTTAGTTGTATTTAATAATCGAATAGTTGAAGATTAATTTTAATTTTTAGAACAATCACTAATTGTACTTATCACACGTTAATTAAGATAATTTTCTTTTTGAAATTTTTAATTTTATTTATTTTGGACGATGCCTATAGAATCAATTTGGAGTGTCCCCTTGCCTCATTCTCCTTTAATTTTGGATGACACCAATAGAATCAATTTGGAGAGTACACTTTTCTCATTCTCGTTTGTAGATGAAAAGGCATAGATGATACTCCACCAAATTTTTTTAAGATATATACACTTATAGGCATGATAAGTTTATAGAAAAAAAATTAACAACAACAATATTATTAATATTAATATGTTCATAATACACCGAGAGGCATATATTTGATATATTAATAACGTTTTTTTTCTGAAGAATGTGTCAATTATTTGTATTTGATAGTTAATTTAATATAACAACCACTTTATTTGTGGTTGTTAAGGTCATAGTAGTATCATCATTTGAATTAAGTAAAGAGTTATATCTAATAGATAGTTTAAAACATTAATATAATGTTATGCTAGATGGATTTTGACGGTCAGATGAGTTTCACATTACCATGCCACTAAGTACAGTCGTCACATGAGTTCAAAGCAATTTATTCTAGGAGTTCAGAGGAGTTTACTAGGATTTCAATTGTCACATGAAATGCACATTACTTCAACTCCTAGATGTAAAATTTAGTTTGACTAAACCTTGTGCACATTAGTTAAACTAATATCTATCCAATATAACCGTGATTAGAGTTGAAGTCAAGCTAATAGCTACATAATAGTTGGAGTTAATCTAATAGTTGTATCGAATAGTTAATGTAAAAGTTAATTAGATGCGGTCATGCTTTGAGTTGAAGTTAAGATAATAGTTGTATACTTAATGGATTTAAATTCATAGTTCTATCTAATAATCAAATGGTAGAGGAAGTTTAATTTTTTCCAACTATCATAAGCTATACTTATTATATGTACTAAGCTATTTTTTAATTTTTAAAATTATTAATTATGAATTTTGGACAACCCCATAGAATAAATATGGGCAATACGCTTGTCTAATTCTTGTCCATAGATGAAAAAGAATATATGGTAGTCTACCCCAAAATCCTAAGATATATATGTCTATCAGCCTAAATATACATAGAGAATTTACAAATAGAATTGGATTATAAGACTGAAGTTTCATTTTATTCAAAGCTTGAAAATTTAGATTTTAGGTATTTATTATCTTTTAAGCAGTAAATGATGTATTGCACTAGTTGTTTGTTGATATTTTGAAAAGTAGGTTAATATGAACAACATGCAATAAAGTTGTTAAGAAGGGTTAAACATAGTTTTTAACTTAAAACTTCATTATAAAAGATTAGTTTTTTAATTAAATCTTCATTATTAAAGAGTTGATTTTTCATCAAAACTTCATTGTTGAAGTTCATAATTTTAGATAGAGCATTCTTTGATGGGGATTTAAAAACCAAAAACATCAAAAAAATAGTGCATGACAAATAAAGATAAATCCAAATTCCTTGGATTCATCAGTCAATACTCAAAGATTGGATTTGAAAAGGAAATGAATGAGATTTGACATTAAATCATTAAGAAATTTGGCAACAAATAAGGAGAAGAGCTAGCATTCGAGTTAAACGTAAATAGTTGCATTTGAGGGATAACTAAGTTTACTAGCTCACCCTTAAGTTGCCACGTCAAATATCAAACAAATCTATCAAATCACATGATTGGTACCACCATCTCATCATATCATTCAACTATTATATCATCAAATCATCATATCTCCACTAGCAAATACAAATAAAACACATTACAAAAAGTAGAATTTGAAAAATTCCATGAAATCATAGATCAATACCGCATTATCGTTTCACCAAAACAATATTAGTTTTTCTATTAGTATTATGGGATCAGTGAAAACTTCAAAGAACAAAAACCTTAAATATATGTGACATTATTACGGGATAATTATAAAGGCGATTACTTCAAAAATGTTTCCAAATCAGTGTGGTATCACACCATGTGGAGAGTGTGCTACATCAAATTTTATGTACCGATGGAAGTGAATGGATGTGGAGTGAAACATCGTGGTATTCATAGTTTATGCCACCAGTTTGTAGCATGGATCACGCAGGTAATCAAATAGTTTATGGAACGTGAAGTAAGAATCACAATTTCGTGTGATGAAGGATAATAAGGACTATGATGAATTCACCAAAAAACAAGAGGTCAAAACAACCTCAACATCACTGGAACTGATCAAGATTATCCTTCAAATAAAATGACACATTCAAGCCCGAAACAGTTATGAAGCCAGGAATCATGAAAGAAAAGTGTTAGATCAGCAATTTCTCATCACTCTACAAGATCTTGTAAACAAATAAAATATTATTGGATGATATTCAAATCAAAATATCATCATGTGATCATACTAGGAAGCCATTCCGTCCCCAAAAAATTTGTTTTGAACTAAATTTTGGTGAGAGATCACATTGTTTATGTATCACGGGACATTTAATATTTAATTTTCTTATGGCTCCTAACCTCCATTAAAAAGACTCAAAATCTTAATTAATATGTATATGGAAAACCTAAACATGCCATGCGAGCTACACATTAGATTGATTCTCAATTGTCGCATGGAGGAGTTTATTAGGATTTTGGAGGAGTTTACTAAGAGATTGAATGATTTTATTATGAGTTTGACTTTACACCACTGCACATTAGCTAGACTCCTAGATTCCAAATGTAGTTA
This sequence comes from Pseudotsuga menziesii, assembly GCA_001517045.1. NCBI lineage: Eukaryota > Viridiplantae > Streptophyta > Pinopsida > Pinales > Pinaceae > Pseudotsuga > Pseudotsuga menziesii. The sequence continues at coordinate 27,416 of LPNX010374741.1, forward strand.
AAGTAAGCCTTAAACAATTAGACTTGAAGTTAAGCTAATAGCTGTAAAATCATTGGAGTTACGCCAATACTTGTATCTAATAGTTATACAATATAACCATGATAGATTTGAATTTAAGTTAATAGTTGTAGAATAATTGGAGCTAAGTTACTAGTTCTATCTCATTGTTAATTTAAAAATTAAAATATCAACAATTGTAATTAAGTAAAAGTGATGATTGGAGTTAAATTTAAGCTAATATTTGTATCATCAATGGAGTTAAGCTCATACTTGTATATAATAATCAAATAGTTTAAGTTTAAGTTTATTTTTTTCCAAATATCCGGAACTTTACTTATGAGATGTTAACTAAGTTGTTTTTTTTTACTTATTAATTATGAATTTTGGACGAGACCGATAGAATCAATGTCAACAATACACTTGTCTCATTCTTTTCAATAGATGAAAAAACATAGATGGTATTCCACCCCGAAATTCTAAGATAAATCCGCCTATCGGCGTAACGAGATGCAAAAGTTTATTAGGATTTGAGAGGAGTTTATTAGGAATTCGAACCATTTTATTAATAGTTCGTCTCTTACATGAATCCACATTAGCTAGACTCCCAGTTGGACTAAGCCTTACGTGATTAGAGTTGAGGTTAAGCTAATAGTTATAGAATCCTTGGATTTAAGCTAATAGTTGTATGTAATAGTTAAGCTAATAGTTATCGAATATAATTGTGATTAGATTTGAAGGTAAGCTAATAGTTCTAGAATCATTGGAGTTGAGCTAATAGTTGTATCCCATAATTGATGGAGTTAATCTTGTTATAATTGTATCTAATAATCCAAAGTTGAAGATTAAATTTAATATTTACAACTATCACTAACCGTACTTCACATGTTAATTAAGCTACTTTTATTTTTTTGAAATTATTAATTATTAATATTGGACTACTACCATAGAATCTATCTAACACTACACTTGTCTCATTCTCTTTTAATTTTGGATGACGCCCATAGAATCAATCATTCTCGTCCCTAGATGAAAAGCATAGATGGTAGTCCACCCCAAAATTCTAAAATATATATGCCTATGAGGATAATTATGTAAATTGTTTTAATATTTTAAAAAAATATAAATTTTGTAAATTATACATTGAAAAGTTTATAATTAGAAATTAGAATAACCAAATAATTTACTTTAAATTGTGTTATCTTTATTAAGTTTTTTTTAATTAGGTTTGATGTTATTAATTTATTTCATAGAAATATTAATAATAACCCTAATGTCGAGTAAGATAAAATAATTGTTTACTTAATCGAAACCATTTATAGAATTAATTGTTTTTCTAAATATCTTATAAATATGAAATCGATATTGAAATTAGGTTATTAACCTTAAAAGTTCATAATTAAATATTTACCATTTTGAAACATAAAAGAACTTATTAAATTTAAGTTCTCATGGCTAATTATTAAAAAATTTAATTACTTTTCTATTTTTGTTCACAGGTACAAAATATTTCCATACAAATTTGAAAATTTCACATACATATTGTGACAAAATATTCATGTTATTTTACATTAACGAAGATGTGTTATAATGAATTGTCTTTTTATGCTATATTGCGTGGTACCTTTTGTTTCCCTCTTTACTAACTATTTCAAATTAATAAAAAAATTAGATTTTAAAATTCAATTGTTGAATTAGTATAAATTATTTATACATTCTCTTTATTTCTAAGCTCACATTGGCTCGAAACTTGTTTGTGGTGGCCACTGTATTCGCAAATAGAGTTAAGTAATTTAAACACGCTGCCAGATCCTAACCACTCCTCAGCTGATCTGTTACAAAGAGCCTATAGAGTTCGAAGATCCTTATGGGACCAGTTAGTTCGAAGATCCTTACGGGCCCGGGCCCGGGCCCAATGTCTCAGTCGGAATGGGGCCTGGGCGCAGCTGATAGCTGATAATTCTCTTCCTTTTTATTTATAGATAAAATTATATGAGTATATCTTATATATAATGCTTTCTTTATTATTATAATATTTAAAGTATTATATTTATATTAATTTCTTCCACTTTTGATTATATTGTATAACTCACTAACTAAGAACACCGTTTCCTTTTACACTTTATCTTTTAATTAAAATTTGTGTGCTTGAAATTTTGAAGCGTGTTTTGATTTTTTATTGACATATTTCTATATAGATAATCCTCATTTGTTAAAATGGTTTCAAATATTCCGCTTCAGAATCAATAGAATGTCTTTAATTATATTCTAAACCTTTTCTGAATATAATAGAATACTATATGAATATAATATGCTAAACCTTTTCTGAATATAATAGAATAGAATACTATATGAATAGAATACTATATGAATATAATATTTGCAGTTCTTGTCATCTTCATTATATGCTCATCAGAACCATACCATATAAAAACGTACTTAATGGAGACATGATCAATCAATACATCCTTATCCTCTTGAGGTGGACATAATAGGAACCTGAAAATGATATGGGTGATTTCCCAGGTGTTTTCATGATGTATTCAGACAGAGATGGGCTCTATTTATGGCATACTCTACACGTCCTCTAGGTGATCAAATTTTGGATCACAACCTTGAGTATAGTTGACTATATGTATGGTTCATACTGTTCCATAATAATAAAACACAAAATGATTTCTTGAAAGTTTTAAGTTAAATAATTATTTACTCACTAAATTTGAAAAATAGTTATTTAACTAATAATCTAAACCCAGTATAAGAAAATGTATAATTTAATAAAACATACATTATTAAGTAAAATAAAAAATTCTTACCCAAAAACAAATTCCAAATGTCACAACAAAATTAACACCTCTCTAAATTCATCCCAAAATCTTAATTGAATAATTTTAGTCAAAAGAACTTGTTATCACTAGCATTAGTAATGATATACATATTGATCATTGAATCCATATATTTCATCAAATCTATTATGGTCATGAACATATCAGCACTAGTGAAATACTTTTAGTCAATACATTAGTGGACTTCAACATATTAGCACTAGTCAAATAACTTTAGTCAATACACTAGTGGACTTGGTAGTTAGTCTTCATTTAGCCTTATCTGATTTTATCTTCATTCAAATTTTGGATAACTACGTATAATTGTCTATATATAGTTTATGATGATAGTAATAAAATAAAAAATGTTTACTATCTAATTTTATTATCTAAATCTTTAAATTAAGTTATTTTTTACTATCTAATTTTGAAAATTAGTTTTTTACTAACTATCTAAATTCTAAATCTATTAAAACAAATTTCAATTTTAATAACACATACACTATTAAGTAAAATAAGAAAATTATATCTAACAAACAAATTCCAAATCTTACATATAAATTAGCACCCCACTATCATTACCCATTTTTTTGCTATCACAAAATTGGTCTAATTATGTCCTAATTTAATCAATTATGGAGAGAAATGAGTAAATGATGTGATTTGAAATGTTATTACATAACCATATTTTATATAAATCATTAATGTGTATAATATACTATTTTTGGTTATATGGAGATGTATATATCCCATCTCTTTAAATTTTATCATATAACCAATTATAAATCGTAAATGTGTATAATATATTTATGGTTATATTAATATGTATATATCTTATCTCTTTAAATTTCAGCATATAACTAATTAAGAAAAAAACTATTTCCTTGATCATTAATTTCACTTACTTTACAAATGCTATTCACTCTTCCAAAAATGAGTTAAACATTAATTTCACTTAATTTGCAAATGCTAGCAACTATTCCAAACATTCGTTAAAGAAAATATATTTAAATTAGATAGACACAATATACTCAAATAACTTTAGTCAATACACTAGTGGACTTGGTCATTAGTCTTCATTTAGCCTTATTTGATTTTATCTTCATTCAAATTTTGGATAACTACTTATAATTGTCTATATATAGTTTATGATGATAGTAATAAAATAAAAAATGTTTACTATCTAATTTTATCATCTAAATCTTTAAATTAGGTTATTTTTTACTATCTAATTTTGAAAATGAGTTTTTTTATTATCTAAATTCTAAATCCATTAAAACAAATTTCAATTTTAATAAAACATTCATTATTAAGTAAAATAAGAAAATTCTATCTAACAAACAAATTCGAAATCTCACTATAAATTAGCACCCCACTATCATTACCTATTTTTTTGCTATCACAAAATTGGTCTAATTATGTCCTAATTCAATAAATTATGGAGAGAAATAAGTAAATAAGGTGATTTGAAATGTTATTACATAACCATATTTTATATAAATCCTTAATGTGTATAATATATTTTTGGTTATATGGAGATGTATATATTGTATCTCTTTAAATTTCAGCATATAACCAATTATAAATCGTAAATGTGTATAATATATTTATGGTTATATGAAGATATATATATCCTATCTTTTTAAATTTTAGCATATAACCAAGTAAGAAAAAAACTATTTTCTTGATCATTTATTTCACTTACTTTACAAATGCTATTCACTCTTCCAAAAATGAGTTAAACATTAATTTCACTTAATTTCCAAAAATTAATTAAAAAAAAATTTCCAAACATTTTAAAAAATTAATTAAAGAAAATGCTAGCAACTATTCCAAACATTAGTTAAAGAAAATATATTTAAATTAGATAAACACAATATACTCAAACATATAATTGACTTATAATCTAGATGTGTTATGCTTTCACATAATGTGCAAATGCATTCAAGGTTATTCTCTTCGTATTAATATACATAACATATGTCACCTATGATAATATTATTAATATAAATATAATACAATAATATTTATTACATAATTTAGAAGCTTAAAGAGAAAAAAAGAAATAAAACAAGATAATTTTTTTTCAAGAAAATATTAATTTTTTATTGCTTTTTAATATGGATAATATCCCAATAATCCACATCTCATTTAAAGAGAAAAAAAGAAATAAAACAAGATAGTGGTTCGATTTGTGGAGTGGTTAATTTGGAGGTGTTTGTTAGGATTTCCAACTATTTTATTAGGATTTCTACTCTTACATGACTCCACATTACCTAGACTCCTAGATGCCAAATGCAGTTGCACAAAGCCTTAAGTGATTAGAGTTGAAGTTTATCTAATAGCTGTAAAATCATTGGAGTTAAGATAATAGTTGTATTTCAGAGTTATCCAATATAAATGTGATTAAAGTTGAAGTTAATAGTAGAATCATTGGAATTAAGCTAATGGTTGTATCTAATAATCGATGGAGTTAAGCTCATAGTTGTATCTAACAATCAAACTATTGAAGATTAAAATTAATGTTTACAACTATCACTAACTCTACTTATCACATGTTAATTAAGCTTTTTTTTTTTGAAATTATAGATTACTAATTTTGGGAGACACTCATAGAATCAATTTGGACAATACACTTGTCTCATTATCGTTTAATCTTGGATGATTCTCATAGAATCAATCTAGACAGTACACTCAGTCTCACTCTCGTATGTAAATGAAAAAGCATTGATGGTAGTCCACCCAAAAATTCTAAGATATATATACCTTCAGCTTAATTAAATGTTAAATAAATAAATTATAAATTATTTAGTAACATTGTTTTTAAAAAAATGATATTTTATATTAGTATAGATTAATGTTAATTTCTTATTTATTAAAAGTCAAAAAATATTTTTTTTTCAAATTAAAATTTAATCTAAATATTATTTTAAACTAATAAATGTATATATATATAATCAATTTTCATTTTATTGGGTTAGGAAACATAAATTATATTAATATGAAAACTAATTAGTAAAATAATTACAAAATTAATATTTATAATTTTTAAATATTTTTAATAAATTCAAGATAAAAATTAGAAATTTACCTTTACATAAAACATGGTACATATATAATGCTAATAAACATTCAATATTTGAATCATGATAATGTTACTAATAAATTAATATTTGAATGGAAAGAAGTATAATAGTCAATTTGGATAATCTCTTTAGGGGAAAATTACTTCTTCGATGTATAGAAAGTTTAAAAGCTTTTTGAACTTAATAATGTAATAACACAATTTATCTTTCTTATTTAAATTATGAAACTCTGTTTTATATATATATATAAGAGAGTTTCATAATTATGAAATATACAATATGATAGGAATAGAGTTCAAGTTAGAGTTAAGCTAATAGTTGTATCTATTAGTTAATTTAGAAGTTAATATATCAACAATTATTGTTCAAGTAAAAGTCATGATTGGAGTTGAAGTTAAGCTCATAGTTGTACCTAATAATCCAATAGTTGTATCTAATAATGGAACGGTTGAAGTTGAGGTTTAATTTTTCCAAATAGCATGAATGTGACTTATCATACGTTAACTAAGATATTTTTGTTTTTATTTTTTAATAATTATGAAATTTGCAGAAGGAGCAATACACTTATCTCATTCTTGTCTATAGATGAAAAAGAATAGATGGTAGTCCACCCCAAAACTCTAAGATATAAATTCCTATCAATGAAACTAGATGCATGAGTTTATTAGGAGTTTGGAGGAGTTTATTAGGAGCTCCAGGGCGCTCGCACGAAGTTGGCTCCACTTTTTGGTGCAACTTAGGAAATCAGAAACGCACTTCCGAAGTGCTAATCAAGAACGCATATGCGTTATTGATGGTACATTCAGAATAACCCGAGCCCAATCACAAGGCTAAGGTTCGTGAAAATGTATCGCGTATACAATATATCACATATGAATTTTGTAATGTTAAATATCGCATATGCGATATGCAACATTACAAAACGGAAATGCGATATATCGCAAGTGTGATATATCGCATATGCATTTTGTAAATGTTGCATATCGCGTATGCGATATGCAACATTTACAAAACGCATATGCAATATATCGCTTTGTAAATGTTGCATATTGCATATGGTGGTACGAGGAACCAAAAAAACAATTTATTAATAAAGGATACAGCTTTGGTGGTTTTCTCCCTCTTTGGATTTCCATTTAAAATCATTATGTATTGTGCATTATTTTGAATGGTTGTTGAATGTTTTATTAATGTGTGATTATTACTTGAAGTGATGAAGTTAAAATTAGTAGAAGTGTCTAATACCGATTCACCCCCCCCCATATCAACATCTATAAATATTCAAACAATTGGTGTCAAAGCATGTTTTATTCACATAGTTTGACAACTAGAAGACATATCCCATAGACTACTCATGGATTTTCAATTAGTATATCCTCAAAAAGTTCCCTTTTTAAATGGAATACCATGGAGCATAAGAATAGAGGCATATATGCAAGTTGTTGAGCTTGACATTTGGAGTGTAGTTCATAATGGATACACAAATCCAAAGAATCAACCAAAAGGTTCAATAACAAATAATCTACACAAAGACAATCCAAAGAAAATAAATGCAATTTTGAATGGCCTATGATATTGTGAGATAAACAAAATGGGACAATGGAATTAAACTACATAGCTCTGGGAGAATATATACTATCTTTATTCAAAAGAAAGTCTCTCAATAAAATGAGGTACAACCCAAAACAAATCATGAAGCCATTGAGAGAAAAATCAAAGTCTCCAAAGATAAAGAATACTTTGAAACCGAAGAATAAGTATATCTAGAGGAAGAACTTATTAGTTCTCTATGTGAACTAAGGAAAGATGAAAGAGAAAACTAATCATTAGTGGAGCAATTGCAAAAGTATAAAGATGAATATTATATTTCAAAATAAGGCACTAAAAGATTAGTTTTGGATGTTATGCAACCAAGTCCCATAAATAACACACAAATAGTAGAAACATGATAAAAGAGAGTAATCCATGCCTGAATAATGAAGAACACAGATAAATAACAATCCTCTTTAAGGGAGGAACCTCCTTATACAATGTAATTATGTACCCAAGACAAGACAATATGCAATGCTTACTAATATGAGAATATCTCCTTACTATATATAGGAGACATATGTGTACAATAACAACTAATAGACCCAAGCCTACATCAATAATATGTAATAAACTGCCATATAGGAGGTAAACTATGCCACACTATAGGGGGAACTGTGCCCAATAGGGGGGAATGTTCCCAACATTTAGGTCTTAACATTGGATTGAAAGAAAAAATTGAAAAGACACAACAAACCATGACAAATAAACTAGAGGAGAAGGAAAAAAATTGCAAGCAAGATGATGAAATTATCTCCCCAATAAAGGAACTAAAAAAAATACATAAGAACCATGAATAATTTGAAACTACCATTGTTGGTGTAAGAAAAGTCAAATAGTAGATCTGCCAAGAAAATTGATGAAGACCTAACAAGTCAACTTCAAGAGAATAAATAACTTTTTCAAATGAAAGATTTTGAGATCCTTTCTATATAAAAGAAGATTTGGATAAGATAGTTTCCTAGTTGGAGACAAATTCAAAATTTGAGAAGAGCACCATGATTTGGGATAAAATATTCGGTTGTTAATTATCTCCACATGAAAAGCGTAGTCTTTGTTTTGACAACAATCATAAAACCGTTGAAGAATTATTCAAGTGAATTGAGGAGAAGACTAAAATCAACACAAATGCCTTTAAAATCCATAATTGAAATGAATACACCATCATTGAATGGAAGCATAATCATCCAAGGTATGATACAAGTAAGCACAAGAGGGATGCACTTCCCATGAGACAACATACACTTAGTTAAAAAAAAACCTTAGTTCCTTACTTTTCAATATCGCATATGCGATATTGAAAAGAAAAAAAATAAATAAAACAGAGGCCACAGGCCCCTCAAATCTCATTTTCATAGGATCGGGACAGTGAAAAACCGCAGGAGCGAAATAGCGCAAGTACGATTTGCGTTTTACCTTTTCGAGGTCGAGTTCAAGGTGGATTGCTCCAATGGCAGGTAAATGCTAGTTCAATCCTTTTAATTTAGTCTTCCATTCTGTAATTTTTTTCATAATTTCATTGTTTTCATAATTATTTTGAACAAATTTAAAAAAATAATTGAATGTGAACAATCAAATAATGATTATAAGTAAAATAAGTTACCGTTTTTTGTTTAAATCTTAACAGACAACACAAATGAACAACACAATGTGGAAAACCCACCCTCTAATAAACCACAACAACCTAACCCGCAACCAAACCCAAACCTGGAGGGGGAACAAGATAGAAATGCACAGATTATTGCATGCTTGGCGTCATTGAGGTGCCTTAGCTCATCTATTAGAGGGGGGGGGTCGTTTGAGAGATTCTTTAGCTGATGCTTTGGACACAATAACAAACATAATTTCTGATGCCCAAAGAGCTCTGTACAACATTACCTCGTACAAAGAATATAGGAGGCAATACTACTCCAATGTATTGACCCATTAAGATATCAAAGCCCTTAAAATTACAAAAGACCAGTTATTTTCATTATTCCAGGACCCTAGCACCGGATTGGTTCCACCCACCAATCGAGCACACATTTCCACAGACTGGTGCATTGAACCAAATATAAAGGCCAATTGGATGGATTGTTGGTATATGGTCTTCAATGAAGACCCCCATGGGAATAGGGACATCCCATTTTATTTCCTTAGGAAGTTGTATGCAAAATTCATCCTAGGGAAACATGTTAACTACTTCAATCTCTTAGGAAACTAGGGTGTTGGTCATGGCATACCCCAAGATAGGGAAGGTGCCAGCACAGATCCCAACCGTTTCCCACCATGCACACCAAAACCCCCTCAGGTATATCCTCCTACAGGTCCTGTCATTGAGTATACATAGGAGGCATTATTTTACATGGCAGATACATTGCTTGAGCATGGAACTGATGTCCAAGGCAATGTAGACCAAGGGGCTAGCACTTCTATGGTGGGTCCATCTACAGATCACAAAGGAAATGCAGAGTCTTCAGAGTGTCATGTTACTCCACACCCTTGCACATCATGTGGAGGCATATGCTATGGCCCTTCTTCCGACTTCCAAGACGATGGATTACTTTGCTTTGTAAGTAAAACTCATTATTTTAATATTATATTTTTTTTCATGTCAAAATATTCAATTGTTTCGCAATTTATTTCTATTTAATTATCTAACAATTTATGTGAAAAAATATACAACTAGTGTCCCATGTCACAGAACAGTTCCATAGTCCGCCGATCAACGTCGAGAACATTGATGTGGCTGCCAATATTGCTTATGGGTTTGGTTCTTCACCAATAGTGGTAAGAACTATACTTGTTAATTTGTCATCTTTATTTACATATTTATAGTATATATTGTAACATTCAATATGTATCCTGTTTTTGATACTTGACATGTTTTATGCAGGTTGCCTAGGATGAGTATATTGTCTCGCAGCCTATTCCCTCTCATGCAGAGGTAGATTTGCAGACACAGGTATTATTTGAAATATGATTTTAATTATGTTTTGCTTTCTTTGGAAAAATCATTTTGTACCTTGTATCACTTTGACATATGTTACTTTATGCAAGAACCTATTGTGACAGTGGTGCTTGAAGAGCACCAAAGCGAGGTTGTTGTCAACCCACCTCTTCCCCCCAAACATGTATGTATGTTTCACTTTCTTTGGTAGTTCATCATTTTCCTTCCAGGTAGTATATATGTCTCTAATTCACTATTTTATATGAAATTGACATATATATGCTACTTTATATGTAGGCCCCTAGTGAGGCACCGGTGCATGAAGAGCACCAAACCGTTGGCCCACCTTTGACAAGCCAGCACGTATTTTTATGTAGATCGCTTTCTTTGTACGTTTGTGTACATATATTGATTGTAACATTCCATATGTATCCTAATTTCGATATGTAACATGTTTTGTGCAGGTTTCCCAAGATGAGTATATTGTCTCGCAGCCTATTCCCTCTCATGCAGAGGTAGATTCGCAGACACAAGTATTATTTGAAATATGCTTTTAATTATATTCTTTTAATTATGTTTTGCTTTGCTTGGAAAAATCATTTTGTAACTTACATATCGCTTTGACATATGTTACTTTATGCAGGAACTTATTGTGATAGTGGTTCTTGAAGAGCACCAAAGCGAGGTTGTTGTCAACCTACCTCTTCCCCCCAAACAAGTATGTATGTTTCGCTTTCTTTGGTAGTTCATCATTTTCCTTCCAGGTAGTATATATGTCTCTGATTCACTATTTTATATGAAATTGACATATATATGCTGCTTTATATGAAGGCCCCTAGTGAGGCACCAGTGCGTGAAGAGCACCAAACCGGTGTCCCACCTTTGACGAGCCAGCAGGTATGTTTATGTCTAGATCTCTTTCTTTGTACATTTTTTTACATATCTTTCTCTGATTTGGTGCTTGAAGAGACCCAAATTGGTGACCCTCTCCCCCCCAAGGTACATGTATATTTGTTGATATTGGCATATATATGTGTGTGTGTGTGTGTGTGTGTGTGTGTGTGTGTGTGTGTGTGTGTGTGTGTGTGTGTGCAGCCTGATAGTGAGCAAGTGGTTCAATAAGAGCACCCAATCAAGGTCACTGTTAGTGAGGCACTGGGACCCGTGATTACTTACTCACGTACAGTAAGTAGAAATGTTATTTTGGTTTTGGAATTCGAACAAATGTACATAGAATTTTTAAAGGTTGGTAAATTAACTTACAAATGTTGGTTTTTCTGCAGTCTCCATTGATGGGACCTATCCCTCTTGTTCAGCGATGGGGATCACCAATGAGCAGTCGCAAAAGAAAGCTACACTTCTCCGAAGACTCTGGTAGTGGCAGCAAAACGGGGGATAACTAGAAAAAATTTATAGGGGGCATACATAGATGTATCTTTTTGTTCATATGTACGCACAGATGTACTTTTTGATCCACTATTTTGTATTATGGCCATGTGGCATGGCATTTTTTGTAAAACATTATTGCTATACATATATAATATAAAGCAAGGTTCAAATTTATACATATATATGGTTGACGTGATCTTGGAACATGATATCATGGTTGACTTGGTCTTGGAACATGATATGTGTGGTTCACCTATGCGATATAATGATATGTGTGGTTCGTGCATGTGTGCTAACTTAAATGAATTTCCAATACTTAAAGGAAGAAATTAAATGACTCATCAACTTTTTAACATCATACAATTCTAACATACAATAACATACCCTAATTTACACACAGTAACACACACTAACATACTCTACAATTCTAACATACACACAATAACATACTCTACATTACCCTACGATGCTATCATACCATACTATGATACAATAACATGTACCATAACATAACATACTAACAATATGTACCATTTAATAGTAAGTCATGCATGCATGTGTAATATATACCATATCATACCCTACAATACCCTATGATACTAAAGTTCATTGAATACCATACTAGCATACATCATGTACCCTACAAACCCTAAATTGGTTGAAGTAAACCCTAGTTCGTGCATGCAAATTTGTGTTCATGAAAGCCTAGTTGGTGCATGCAAATTTGTGTTCATGAAATCCTGGTTGGTGCATGCAAGTATTGGTGATCTCATGTGTTTCTAGTTCCCTCTCCTAACTTGCATGATTGCTCACTAAACCCTAGTTCCATCTCATACCTTGGTANGGCTTAATGATGCCCTACCTCTTCAAACATGAATTGCTCTTCATGCTTGATTAGTTGTGAAAGATTATGTAGGAATAAATCATATTTCCAAGTTGTATCATTTGCTATTAGGTTCTACCACTTGAAGAGGAATTTCGTAATTTCTTTAGACATATTCTTTCCCTTTTATTTCTCCTACAAAGACAATCTTGTTTCTCCACATGATAATGGTCCTTTTTCATAAATTTATCCATAAATGGTACCAAAAGTGGTACTTATATATTTTCTTACAATTTATTGTTCTAACCAATTTTGGATCACCACAAATTGAACTTCTAACTAAAAAAACATGATATTCAAGTTGACAGATTTTATGAAGCCCTTAGTTGGGATCTTATTTGCTAAACAAGTTTGCACCTATTACAAATTCGTCAATTCTATACTTCAATTGCTAAAAAAGTACATTATGTACTAATGTATGTCCTCTCCATGTTCTCATTAATCCCTTATAATTTGGACCTTCCAAGGGAAAGTTACATCCATGCTACCAAACCCTACTATTTTTTATCTTTTAGGTGAGTGGCATTGTATGAATTGTAACTTCTCCATTTTTTGCTAATAGGTCTTAAATTGGGACATTAAATACCCTAATTTGGCTTCAATCCAATTCCACTGGTAACTCTCAATTTGGATCTCATAATCTTAAGATATAATTGTTCTACCAAAACCACATGTTTAAGCCTAGTTTGAGGTTGAATAGATAAAGACCCTAAATTGCACAACGTATAACTCCAAAAATATAGCAAACTAGATTCTGAAATTTTTACCCAATATACTTAGTTATGTCCTATCTAAACCTTGAGAATTTCATGCAATACGACGAATCCAAGAAAAATGGAAATGGCAATATGGCTAGTTTAAAGTATCCAAAACCATTATTATCCATCTTAATACCAAATTTTATGGACCAAATAGCCAAATCATCATTTAATAATGACACGCCTAAATCTAATAAAATATGAATGATTAGGTAGCCTCTTTGAGGGGGGAATTATTATGGCAAGATTCATTATGGGTAATTTTTATCTTCTTCCCTTGTAGGGTGGTTAAGGCCCAATAAGGAACATAAGGGTGTTTGCATAGAGAATAGCTAGGTTCTCTACAACCTAGTATGGAGGAGATGTTGTCACATTATGTTACATAATGTAACATTCCCAAAAATAAAAAGGAACAAAAAAATTCATGTCAGATCATAACTTATCAAAAATAAAAAGTAATTAAAAAATCCATGTCGGCACATAAAATAAAATAAAAATAAAACCAACAGAAATCCATCTTAAACTCAGATATTTTAAGCACCTAGAGGGATCCAATTCCTTGAGGTGTAATTTTTCTTATCTTAATTTTTTTACAGATCAAGAAAAAATTTACACCTTAAGAAATCAGATCCCTCTTGGTGCTTAATCGATATGGGTTTAATATGAATCTATGTTGGTCTGGCTACCAATGCATCCATGTAAATCATTTTATAATAGTGAAATTGTAGACAAATAAATGGGAGGAAGAATCCCTCATCTATCAACCTTTAGTATGTCATTCTCTAGTTTTGATGTGGTAATCTAGGAGAGGGAAACAATGAGATCACCTTGTTCTTAAAAACACATGTACACTCAACAACAATAGCATGGTTGCACCAAAATTATAGAATGTAGTTAAGAATTTATGTGAATAGCGTGATATAATATAATTGAGTCCATTACTTCCCATAGTGAGAAAAACATGAGATGCAAGAAATTAAATAAATATGGAGAGAAAGAACCCTATTACGTTAGCAAGATAAAATGAGATTAATGTGGGAAACCATTATTAGTGAGCAAGAATTGACTCTCCAACTTCCCTTCTTTTCAATTGATCCTCCTAGACTTCTCTATTCTTCTCTTATATTTCTTAGTAATTGGTGATCAAGGAGAACGGTAAAAATCATAATGCAAATAGGAAAATTAGAAGAAGAATTATACCAATGGGTAGCATATGTGATGCTTCTCGAACAAAATATTTGCTACAATATGGACTACATAAACTTTCACTTTTCTAAGATGTTTAACTCTTACCTTAATCCTTGTATATATATAGGTTTCACTTAGGATTTGAATCCATTAAGGTGGGGACATGGAGAATTTAACATAAACCTCAAATGATTATCAACCTAATTATGACCAGTAACGATCCATGATGAACTAGCATTCACATTTGCATATCTAGTTGCCTCTTAGAACTCAATCTAGTCATCATTCACTTTTGAACATTAACAGCTTGAATTTATTAGTAATGTCCACATTGTCAACTCATTTTTCATTTGATTACCTTATATGATCTCTTTCTTGAGGATTTTGAGTGCTTTTGTGATTAGTGTAAGCTTTAGGGGGGAATGTTAGGATATTAAGACACGTAGGGGTTAGTTAAGGTCAACTTGGTATAATGTATCTTTAGGTAAAGTGTGTTTCTTTAGTATGCATTTGTACATAGTGTATTCCAACTATCACGATATGTTCTAGAAGGTGTGATACGAAGTTTCATTCTCACCTCAATATTAACGACCACTGATCCATGTATTAACACTCAATCGGTCCATTATGTCTATTTAAAAGAACATGGAGGCTCATTTGCTCGATGATTGATTGTGAGAAACTCATTGCAACATTATTTTTCTTTTGCATAATTATATTTCCTCAAGTAGTTATTTGGTTGGGGTCGTGGATTTTTTCCCTCTTCAAGGGTTTTAACCACGTAAAACAATAGTGTATTGATCTATGATCTGTTTGTGTGAGCAGATGCTCAAGGTGTTTGATCTCTTGGAAACATCTTGTGTTACTCGATAAAAGTTAAGCGTCTACAGATTTGGCTATGGTTGGGAGGTTTGTGGAGATTTCTAAATCAATCGTTGGACACATTGAAAGTTACATAAAATATAAGTATCTGACTTGTTTTTTTCTGAATATTTAAAATATAAGTTAGAAATGATATAAGTGTTGCATGTATATGATATACATAGCTATTTTTATTATTGCTAATTTATATAGTTCGAATGAAGGAAACTAGGACGTAAATTATTTTATGATATTTACGATGGTTTAATAGGTATATGTATATGAATATGGAAATAAGTGTATCATTGAAATACAAGTCACTACTAAAATGGTCAATATCCATGCAATGGAACATATGATATGATTGGGAATTTATGAAGAAACTGAGTATGTTCTATATAAGTTTAAGAAAGGAAAATTTTAAAAATATTAAGACTCTTTTCACAAAACTTTCATTTCTATTCTATGATAAATATATAGAAGAATTTTATTATTTGTTTATATTTATCGTAGAATGAGAGTTTTGTGAAAAGAGTGCTCACATTTTTCTTATTTTCATTTCTAGCATTTTGGTACGACTAAAGGAAAGAATTTTCTCTCTCTTAATTTTTTTTAATTAAAAGATGAAATCCATAACTATAAAATTTATGCATTTTGATGATTAAAGGAGAATTTTTCTCTCCCTTATTTTTTTTTAATAAAAGATGAAATCTATGACTATAAAAATTATTTTATGTATATGTGTTAGTTAGCAAGAAAAACTAGAAGAAAAACAAAAGAAAAGAAAATTTATGTATATATATACTATTGTAAAAGTATTTTCCTCCCCATCTTAATCAATTAAGATCCTATAGTATATAGTCGAGAGATTCTTAAAAACAAAAGAAAAACCCTAAACATTGAAAATACAAATTCTAATAGAATAGAGCTTTATATATATATGCAATAACATGTTTCATGTTTTATAACATAATAACTACAACATAGATAATAATCTCTTCAACATAAGAAAAATATTAAAGCTCCATAGAACAAATATTAAACTATTATATAATCATTCATGATTGCATACGATGGAAATATAAAGTCCCTAAAGAGGAATATTGGCCTAATCTTGAGTTTAAAGAAAAAATACTAATAAATTCTTTTCTACAGGTTATTTATATAGATCTAGGAACATAAACTAAAGAGATATAAAATGAAAATAAAATCAGCAAACAATTAATCATGTAACAAATGATTTACCATATATTATTATACAAAAACTAGAATTAGGAAGAAATGAATGCTGTATTTCATTAACTTGAACGAATGATGGTGAACATTATTTATAATAAGGAAATTCGAATTAGTGTTGGAGGCAAGTTGAATTTCTCATGTAGTACTTGGAGGTCATTTAGGATTAACTATATCTAGATAACTTCAATTATCCATGCACTCTCACTCGGACTAATTAGTTTAACTAATTATGGGACTCACTGAGCACTAGTTTAACTAAAGAATTGCATGCAAAACCTTAAACCAACTCAACTAGAGAACTAATGAATTAACTGGAGATATAATGACTGTTATGGGTTAGTTAGGGCCAGTTAGGGCCTAGATTAGTGGAGCATATCTATTCCTTAACTAACTGCCACCTAAAATCAAGGGAAAATCCCCCAAATTAGGTAGTGCGCCCCAAAATTGAGGAAGGCACCCCTAAACATAGGATTTTAACTTAGGGTCGATTTAGGTGGTCGATTTTGATGTGATTTGGATCATTAGAGTCATTATAACATGGTATCGGTGGCTAGGTAGAGGGTTATATGCTCTAGCATCCCCCCATAAGCCTAACTAGGTGAGAAAAAACTAAGTAAAAAAATGGGTCTTGGAAATTTTTAGCCGTATTAGAAACCCATGCACACAAAAAATTATTTGAAATTTGGGAAAGAGGGAAAAACCACATGGGAACCCCCCCTATAAAAGATAATGTTAAAAAGTTAATCTACTCATAAAAAAATGTGTGAAAATTGGTAGGTAATAGGAGAAAAGGTTGTAGCTCATGAGATTGAAAAGACATACTGGAGGTCTTCATCAATGAGAACTTGATTTAGGACAATTTCTCCAATGGCTTCTTCAATTTTAACTTCATTTGGGACAAGTTCTTCAAAGTCTTCTGAATCAAGGATGCATGGAATGGACATTGTTGAAAGTGCACACATGCAGCTGGATGTGACTACTTTATGGTTGCACTCCTTATCTTCCTTTTCTTCAAATAAATTTTTTTCCTACAATATTATTCTTTATGTGGTCCTTTATTGTAGTAGGACACCATGGAGGCTCCTCTTCAGTATTTTCATCATCAGAATCGAAATCTTCATGAGAAATCCTTTGTTTTTACTCCTTTTTCCTTTATATGGTGTATTTTGCTTGCTTTCACCCTTGTTCTCCTTGTTGGTTGCAAGTACATTCACATTTGAGGTCTTTCGGAGGCCCATTTGTGAGATCTTGTATTCTCTTGAAGGAGGGAGGTAGAAAATGAATCCAAAAAAGGCATTTTATAGGAGTCTCCAAGAGCTAATTTAGTAGAATGGAAAGCAAAAAATATGTTGTGATCAAAACTCAATTTGGAGAGAATAAATTTGTAGATCACCTCTTCTTCTAGGCCTATAAAAGGGTCTTCCTCAGCTGAGTGGTGGATCATTGATGTGTATGTCCTCGTATTCCATATGTTGTGAAACTTCTGTGGCCTCTTTCATCCTCTCAATGTATGTGAATATTTCCTCGTAGGGCATGTGTTGTGAAGCTTATGGGGCCTCCTTCAACCAAAATGGATCTATCATATAAACTATGTAGAAACTAAGTAGGGGAGATAAGATATCCATGGTTGAAAATGGGCTCTTTGATGGATGAAAAAATACTTCTTGATGGTTGTAAATGAGCTCTTTGGTGGATGTGAATGCACTTCTTTGATGGTTGTAAATGAGCACTTCTTTTATGGCTTCCAATGATCATTTTGATGGCTATATATGAGTACTTTAATGGTTGTAAATGAGCTCTTTGGTGGCTAAAAATTCATTTTTGATGGATGCAAAATCCCTTCATTAACCTGCAAAAGCTTGATCGCTGACAAAATCACTAAAACACTAACTAATTTAGTACCCCCTACTGCTCTATCTAATTTAGTACCCCCTACTGCTCTAATAAGATATGAGATTTGAACATATAGTTCTAAGCATATAAACTAAATATATATATAGTGAAAATCAAATCAACAAACAACTAATCATGTAACAAATGATTTATCATAGATCATTACACAAAAACTAGAAGCAAATAGGAAGAAAAGAATGATGTATTTCATTAACTTGAATGAATGAGGGTGAACATTATTTATAACAAGGAAATGATTTATAATATAGTGCTTGGAGGTCAGTTAGGCTTAATTAGAGGCAAATAACCTTAGTTATCTATGCACACTCACTTAGACTGAGTTTGATTAATTATGGGACTCAAAGATAACTATTTTAATTGAAGAAGTGCATGAAAAACCGTAAATCAACTCAATAGAGGAGATAATGACTTAACTAGAACTCTAATAACCATTATGGGTTAGTTAGGGTCAGTTAAGACCTAGATTAGTTGAGCATATCTAGTCCTTAACTGACTGCCACCTAAAATCAAGGAAAAAAACCCCAAATTAGGGAATGTGCACCCAAATATAGGCGTTTAACTTAGGGTTAATTTAGGTGGTCAATTTTGATGTGGTTTGGCCCAATAGAGTAATCATAATAAGGTCTAGGTGGCTAGGTAGAGGGTTATATGCTCTAACAATTTAAAAACTCATAATTAAGCCTTAAAACACACACTTGAGATGGAGGTCAGTTAGGCTTAATTAGAGTCAAATAACCTCGGCTATCTATGCACACTCACTTAGACTAAGTTTAATTGATTTCAGGACTCAAAGATAACTAGTTTAATTGAAGAAGTGCATGAAAAACCACAAACTAGCTCAATTGGGGAGGTAATGACTTAACTGGATCTCTAATAACTGTTATGGGTTAGTTAGGGTCAGTTAAGACCTAGATTAGTGGAGCATATCTAGTCCTTAACTGACTGGCACCTGAAATCAAGGAAAAATCCCCCAAATTAGGGAATGTGCACCCAAATCTCGGAGTTTAACTTAGGGTTGATTTAGGTGGTCAATTTTCATGTGGGTTGGCCCATTAGAGTCATCAGAATAGGGTCTAGGTGGCTAGGTAGAGGGATATATGCTCTAACAATATAGAAACTCATAATTAATCCTTAAAACACGCACTTGAGATGGAGTCGATGATAGAGCTCAATAAAGACATTTATGTCGCTCAACAACTTATACGCTGATTTTTCTAAATTGGGATTGTAAATAACTTGCCTTGTAAAAAAATGAAATATTTAGTGGTATTCAATAATTTTGTTATGGACGAAATTTTAACAATGCTATTGGATTTTTTATTAAAACCCAAAGTAGGTAGAGACATGTGTTTTTAAGAAATGAATTGAGTAAAGAAACAGATTCAATGGATGGATGATAAGTGAATTAAAACACCTTCTGAGACAGCAACAATAATAGAGATTAAAACATAATTTTCCTATGTAAAAAAAAACAAAAGCAATAACCAGGAAATGTCAAAAAAGGGTTGAATAGAAGAAATTTATTACCCTTAACATAAAATATTACCCATTGATTCGAAATGGATCAATAGATATTTTTTCGCCTACTTGGAGCTTTCAGGTTTGAAATATTGAATGAATTGGCTTATAAGGACTTGTTATGGGCAACACTCATTTTGTCGATTTGGGTCCAGAACCTTTCGAGGCCTGCTTAAGGGTCTAAAAAGAATTTTTTTGGGTAAAACAACCCATTTATAGATCCATGGGACGTGAGGTGATTCTACACTCCGAGACCTTTCCAACAGTCCAAATACTTCCTCAATCAGAGTTTGTATGCAAAAGTTATGCCTCTCGTAAGTTGGAATATCTAATTGATCACCATGGTACTGAGTGGATTCCATATCAACTCTCATTTTTCACACATGTGGAGCCATTCATGTGTGTACCATCAAAACATTTCTAGAAGGAACAAAACCCTAACCCTAATCAGGAGTTTAGACATGTTAAAACCCTAAAATTAACCCAAGACAATTATTGGGCTATGTTACCTATCGAGCCACTAGAAGAAGAAGGGGTCCATTCTTTTGATGTTTTGTATCATTCAATAGCTGAAAAATAGCATGGGAGTGAAGGATGGAGCAGAACAAAGGAGATAGGAGATCTTATAGTAGCCATTCTATCTATAAAGTCATAGGTAACTTTATAGAGAGTACCATTTCCTTTGTATTTGCATTTTGATATGAAGAGAAAGGCATAGTCCTCATTTGTGGTTGGGTTTTTCTCCATAGTGGGTTTTTACCAGGGTGCACCTTATGTTATTGTGTGGATTGTGTACTTATTTTCTGTAGTTTCTCTTTCAATTTCATTGTATTTAGTATTTTATGAAATTAAATTATCACAATGAACTAAGTTGTAAGATTCGTTGGGATGAATTGATGCAATGGAATATCCACGAAAATTTCTCTTTCAATTTCATTGTATTTAGTATTTTATGAAATTAAATTATCACAATGAACTAAGTTGTAAGATTTGTTGGGATGAATTGATGCAGTGGAATATCCACAAAAATTTATGTATCATATTGGTAACAAAGCATTTTTTATTTGGGTTCTATGGGTAATCATAGTATCCAGTAGTCGGTGAAAACAAATTCTCCAAACATTATCCATGGTGGATGAGTATGTTCAAGGATTTGTGAATGATTATGAACAATGATTTTCAAAATTGGAAACACAAGTCGTCAATATCTCACATCACATATCAATTCTCCTGGAATCTCTTAAGAGAAAGTTTAGACCTTTTGGGGATTTTGGAGGCTCTAAATCAGATTTCATATTTGAGGGGAAATCAGAATATTAAAATGACCAAGAAAAGGAGACAACAAAAGAGCCCAAGAGAGAGAAGTCAAGATCCAGTCCTAATAGTCCTTCCCAGTCTCTCTTCAAGATGGAAGTGAAAGTCGACATCAAGTTGTATCAAGGTGAGATCAATGCTCTGAAACTAAATCATTGGGTCCAACATATGGAGATTTATTTTATCATCCATTAAATAGTCGAGGATAAAAAGATCTCATTTTACCAAATAAAGTTAGAGGGCCATGCATTAACCTCATGGGAAAGCCACATGGAAGAACTTAGGTTGGAGGGTGATCCTCTAGTAACTATGTGGGAGTAATTAAAATACTCATCAATTCCCAATTCTACCATATTGTGTATATAGAGGACCAATGGATCCATTGTCATTACTTCATAAAAAGGCAGGGGCAGAGTGTGCAAGAATACACCATCGAGTTCAAGAATATGGATATCATGTTGGGTATCTCACCCAAGAACCCAAATGTACTCCTCAAGTGTTTAGGGGGGTTACATAGTCGCATACAGAGGTAGGTGATGCTATTCAATCCCAAGTCAATTGATGAAACCTATGTACAAGCACAACACCTGGAAAACATAGGCCAGAAGAAAGGACAACCAAGCAGTTCAAAATACAAGGAGAGCCAAGATGCTACCGAGGAGGGTAATGAGAAGTGGAAAGGAAAGGAGAAGAAGACTACAACCAAAACACATAAGTGCAAGGATAAAAAAAAACATTGTAAGCATTGTGATATCGATGGTCATATTGAAGAAGAGTGTTGGAATCTACATCCATAGTTGAACCCCAAGAACTGCAAAAAAGATGCCAAGAAGAAGAACCTTCTAGCCATCCACAAAGTCAAGAAAAGAGTTAGAAAGCAGCTCAGATGTGGATGAAAATATGTTATGTACAACAATGCAGAAGGAGGTGAATCTAAGCAACTTTCACCCTAAGGAAGAGAAAGATATGATGAAACTCTTCCACATAAAGAAGACCAACATTTATGCTCTATTTGATTATGGTTCACAAGTAAATCTCATAGGAGAGGATCTGGTACATAAGATTGGATTTGAAGCACATGGTCATCACAGTCCCTACCCATTGGGATGGGTAAACAAGGATGCATAAATCAGAGTTATGAAACAGTGCAATACCAACTTTTCCATAAGTGCATAGTATGTTGATGGAGTAGAAGTAGAAGTAGTACCCATGGATGTTTGTGGTGTATTGTCTGGAAGACCCTATGTATATATGAGGGATTCATGAGGATATACAACCAATTTGTGATGTTTCTCCATGGTTCCAGCATCGAGAAAACATTTAGCAAACATTTTCCAAGAATGATCATGTGTATTGAACAATGGCTAGAGGAGGATGGCCATGGTGTAGCCCTGATTAGTCATATGTATGAGTCTTGAGATTCTCATCCTCGATTATTCATGTGTATTGACTAAGAGTCAAGGAAGGATAGTTGTCACATTGCATATTCTATGCTTATTCTATATGGGCGTGCTCTGTGATGAAGCAATCTATTCTATATTAGAGTGAGTTGACTTGTCTATGTGATAGGGGATCTCATCCCCTTATGGAATATACAAATTCTAATATAATGTTGAATTTTACATTAGCTCTAAGAAGTGTATAGGACTTCTTAGAGTATGGTCAAATCAATATTATAGCTCTATAGGTGAATTTCATTTGCATGTGAGGAGATCAACAATAACTAGGATAACTTTTCTATAAAGAAGAAATAACCAAGAATTCAAGACAAACCATTAAAGAAGTCCTAGATGGCATTGAATAGGTCCCAAAAGAAAATGAAGACAAGAAGACAAGTTAGCTTGAACATAAATAAAAGATGAATATAAAAACTAGCAAGTAAGCCCCAACGAATGTGTACAAGTCATCCAAATTGAGGAAATTTCAAGTGAACACAAGATTATAAATGAAGTGCTATGACACTTCATTTATACACTCACTCATCACAACTTCTTCTGTCTCCACTTGTGCGCACCTCCAAACAAGGCCTACAAAAGGCAAGAAGCATAATTTTTGGGGTTCTCTTATTAGCTTATTCTCTCTTGGGAGATTTTCTACCCTTGTTAGGGTTTCTTGTGGAGGAGGGAGAACCTCTCTTGCGCTAGGGTTCATCTTCATGATTGGTATTGTACTTGAATTGGATTCATTTCTTCTAAGAAATTTTTGTGAGGTTTTCTCCCTATTGGTTTTCCCAAGGTAAAATCTTTGTGTATCTTGTGCATGGCAAGCTTTCTATGATCCTTGTTTCTGTTGCAGTTTGAAGTTGATATTCTAAATGTGTAATTATTCAATGAATTTGTAGGATGAATTAAATGCTTGAAGAATCTTTTTGAAATAATTGTTAAGAATTAAAAATTGGATTAAAAATCAACACTAAAATACTAATACCACTTGATCAAGGATGGAAAATCCTTCTTCATTAACGTACACAAAGGTAAGTCAAAGATATCTCTATTAAGTACCAACCAAACGAAAAAATTGAACAGTTCAAGTAGGAAGTTTGTATTGTTTTTCTTACGATAGAATCAACAAGAAGGTGGATCAGTAAAAGTGAAGGCATCCCTGAAGGGATGTAGAAAATAGTAGAAACAAAAGCTGGAGAGCCTTTTGAAGGCATACATAGAAGTGATATAGTTAGTGTCAAATTATCCATTGTTAAACATCAGACTATATAGATAATCAATCATAGAAGTAGGTAAGTGAAGAAGCAGTTGCAATAATTTTTGGAGCAAGGCATGATTCGACCAAG
The DNA here is from genome assembly GCA_001517045.1 of Pseudotsuga menziesii. Taxonomy (NCBI): domain Eukaryota; kingdom Viridiplantae; phylum Streptophyta; class Pinopsida; order Pinales; family Pinaceae; genus Pseudotsuga; species Pseudotsuga menziesii. Next base: position 51,695 of record LPNX010374741.1, read on the forward strand.
CACCTCACCTTATGGGTGACCTATCATCATAATACCCAAGAAGGATGGGACTTGGAGGATGTGCATCAACTACATATACCTGAACAAGATCACACTCAAGAATCAGTACCCTCTGCCCAAGATCACTACTATGTTAGACCAATTGTAGCATGTCAAGTACTTCACCAAGTTGGACCTCAAATTGGGATACCACCAGATGCGAATGAAGGAAGAAGTCACCTGGAAGAACACCTTCAAGACTAGGAAGATCTATATGAATGGTTAGTAATGTTGTTAGGTTTATGCAATGCACTAGCTACATTTTTGTGTTTGATGAAAGATGAATTATGCCCTTTTTATATTCATTTGTTACAGTATATCTAGATGGCATACTAGTTTATAGTGATACCTGGGAAGATCGCATCTCACATGTCAAGAAAGTGTTAGAGACTCTGAAAAGGAACCATAATCTGGATAATTTGAATAAATGTGATTTCACCCAACAATCTTGGTGTATTTGGGGTATGTGATTAGTGGAGGAAAACTCAAGATTGATCTTGCAAAGATTGAGGCCATCACTAAGTGGCCTACTCCTATAAATTTCACTGAAGCTAGGATATTTTTGGGGGCAGCACAATACCTTCAGAAGTTGAGAGCTTCCTTTTCGACTATGGATTCACCCCTCCATGCCATAGTAGCCAACAAAAAGTGGTATCGATGGGGGGAGAATCAACATAAATCCTTTGAAGAGCTAAAGCAAAATATCAATCGGACACCAGTTCTTACATTGCCTAATTTGCAGAATCCTTTCAAATTGGAGATAAATGTAAGTGGGTATGCCATGGGAGAAGTTTCGATGCAAGGAGGAAAGATGGTATGCTATTATTCTAAAATGTTTCATGGGGGAGTCCTAAACTACCCTACCTATGATAAGGAACTCTATTCCCTGGTTAAAGCTATTAAGAAGTGGAAGCACTATCTAATGGGAAAGGATACCATCAAACACACTAATCATTAACATTTATAGCATTTACAAGACCAAAGTAAGCTACAACAGACCATACATTATAGGTGGATAATATTCTTACAACAATTCCATTGCATCATCAAGTATAAGAAGGGAAGTACAAACAAGTTGGAAAACATGCTCTCAATGACACCTACAACTAAGATTACAGTTTTGGGGACTCTTATGCATATGGAACATTTTACCCATGATGCATACAAGGATGAGTACATAGAAGTGAATACTTCAAGGAGGTATTTCAGCAACTTCAAGGCCATTTCCATGTAGAAGAAGGTGACAACAAGGCTAACTATCATCTCCAAGATGAGTTGTTCTACAAGTTGAACAAGCTATGTGTTCTTAAAGGTGAGAGATTGTAGCTTATCAAAGAGGCACCACCTCAAAATTGTAGGGCATTTTGGTGTAGGAAATACATTTGCAAACTTACAGAAGTATGTTTACTAGCATAGAATGTAAGAAGATGTAGCTCAGTTAATCATAGGATGCGTAATTTGTTGTACAAGCAAGCCCAACAATAGGAAGCAAGGTTTATACCATCCCTTACATGTTCCTATGAGACCATGGGAGTGCACCTCCATGGATTTTGTGGGGATTCTTCCAACCGCTAGGAAGGGACATGACTATTTATTTGTGGTATTTGACAAATTCAACAAGATGTGCATTCTTATGCCTTGCAAAAATACCATCAAAGGACAAGAAGCAACAAACACATTCTTTGAATGGGTATAGGTTCACTTTGGAATATCAAGGAGTATCATCACATACATAGATACCATATTTATTAGTATATTTTTTATTACACTTTAGGAAAAGATGGACACTAAGTTGAAGAGATCTATAACATTCGATCCATAAACATATGGATAGACATAAGTACTCAACAAGACTTTGGTACAGCTTTTGAGGGGATACAATTAGAAGCATCCAAATACTTGGGATGAAAATGTGATCTACATACAACACTCTTATAGCATAGTAGTCCACATTTCCATTGGGAAGTCCCCTTTTGAAAATTGATTTGGATACTATCCACCTTCACCTCTAAATGTTGGGTATGGACACCAAGGGGGAGTAAGGGAAGACACCATAGGTGAAGCACTAAGAGATAAAAATTTAATTGATAAGATTAGGAAGATCCATTTACAAGTATAGGAAGCATTAACGAAGTCACATGAAAAGTATAAGTCAAGACAATACCAACATAAGGTTGAGAAATCATTCAGGGTAGGAGACAGAGTATGGTTACACTTGAATAAGGAAAGAATACAAGACCCCATTAAGAAGACCGAGTCTCTAAAGTAAGGTCCTTTTGAGGTACTGTATAAGGTCGGAGATAATTCCTATAGATTTAGTCTACCCCCATACGTGTGCATTTACTCTTTAGTTAATGTGGAAAATCTGAAACTCTATGAACCTTCCATGTTGGATAAGGGTCCTAAGCAGGTCTTACCTTATGTAGATGACTTAGCACCAAAGGCTCAAAAAAAGTTAGTATAATACAAATTTTTACAAAAGAAGTCTATAACTACCAAGCAGGGACAATATGAACTCTGGAAGGTGGTTCTAAAAGGACAACTTCCAAGCAAGGCTAAATGGTACTCTAAGGAGAAGGTAGAGGAAAATTTTCCTCACTTCATTTAGTCAAAGATTTTGGGGACCAAAAGCATTCCAAAATGGGGAGGTGTGATCCAATATGGATCAATATATAATTTTCAACTACTTGAAGCTTTCAGGGTCAAAAGATTGGATGAATTGGCTTATAGGGAAGGACTTATTTTGTAGATTTCGGGTTTGGAACCTTCTAGGGATTTCTTGAGGGTATTAATGTATTTTTTGGGTGTAAAACAACCCATTTCTAGCACCATGGACAATGAGGTTATTCTACACTCTGATACCTTTCCAATGTTCCAAATATTTCCTCAATCAGAATCTGTATGCAAAAGTTATGCTTCCCGCAAGTTGACATATCCAGTTGACCACTATGGTACCGAGTGGATTCCACGGTAGCTCTCATTTTTAACACATATGGAGCTAGTCTCATGTGAACCTTTAAGAACATTCTATAATTACCAAAACCATAACCCTAATCAGGAATTGAGGCATGCAAAAACCCTAAAATGAACTCTAGATGGCTATCGAGCTATTTTAAATACCAGGATGCTAGAAGAAGAAGGGAGCCATTCCTTTGATGTACTGTAATGTTCCATAGTTGACCAACAACATGGGAGTGTATTATAGAGAATAATAGAGGAGATAAGGGACCTTGTAGTAGCCATTATGGTTGTGGAGTCATAAGTAACTCCATAGAGAGTCCCATTTCCTCTGTATTCACATTTTGATATGAAGAGCAAGGCATATACCTCATTTGTGGATGGGTTTTTCCCCATAGTGGGTTTTTTCTTCTTGTGTTATTGTGTGTATTGTGTACTTATTTTCTCTAGTTTCTCTTTCAATTCCATTGTATTCAGTATTTTATGAAATTGAATTAACACAATGAACTAAGTTGTAAGACTTGTTGTGATAAACTAATCTAGTAGAATATCCATGAAAGTTTATGGATCACTTGTTAACTTGGAGTTACAGGTAAATCGCTAAGCTTTATGAGTAAAAAACTCTCAAGGTTGTCATACTATGTTGAATTTCAAGTTTCTAAGAACCATCTAGAATAACGTATCCTAGTCAAGGCAATGAACCATCTAGAATAACATATCCTAGTCAAGGCAATGATAGGTTAAATGTCATTTATAATCAGTAATTTAAAAAAATATAAGCCATGATATGATCTTAAAATCTAAAACGATACCTAAATATGAGAGAAACTAATGTCTTTGTTTGCAGTTGGTCATTGGTTGTTTAGATGTTTGAGGATCAGTGAGGTCTTCTATGACTTTGATGGCTTCTTTAATGGGGATCATCTAAACAAACAATCTGAATCCATCAAATTTATGAAAGAGTTTGAGGAAAACAATGTGCTTCCCTTTCTTGATACATTGGTTATAAAAACACAGGATGGGGGCATAGCCCACAAGGTCTATAGGAAGAAAACTCACACATAGAAATACCTTCACGCCCTCTAACATTATCGCCCGAACCAGAAAATGGGTGTTCTTAACACTCTAATCACTAGGGCCTTAAGGGTTTCTGATAAAGACCACATAGATTCTGAGAAAGAACACCTATACAAGGTCTTCCTAATCAATAGTTATACCCCATCTCAAATCAGCAAAGCACTCGCAATAAAAAAGGCCCACGAGAATAAACCGAAGGATTCCTTCAAATATAAAAAGGTGGGTGATCACAAGGCATTTCTTCCTTACAATAAGGGATCACAAGCAAAATAGCTAAACACTTGAAAAATAAAAACATTGATTCTATGTTCTCACCACCAAATAACATAAAAAATCTCCTCTGGTTTGTGAAAGATCCAATAGACCCTAGTCTAAAAAAGGGGGTCTACCTAATTCCTTGTGAATGCAGGAAAACCTACATCGGTGAAACGGGATGGTCTATTCGAACTAGGGTTAAACAAAACTGCGCTGACATATGTCTAGATAGAACTCATAAATCAATGTTAGCGGAACACTCTCATAACACAAAGAACCCAATAAAAATAGAGGATATGTAGGTGCTAGCGCATGTTGATAATTGGTCAAGAAGAAGAATCGAGGAGGCAATCGAGATAGTTAAGAACCTAAGTTGCTTGAATAAGGACAATGACTTGACCATCAGTAGATCCCGATTACCTAACCTAACCAAACTAGATAAGAAATACAAATTAAATTATAATTATAATTATAATTAAAAATAAAAATAATAATTAAATTATAATTAAAAATTAAATTATAATTAAAAAAATAGAATTATAATTGGAAATTATAATTAATTCACTAAACTAACTATATTATTATCAAACCTAATATTTTTTTTCCTGAGAAAAAAAGCATAATTTTATTTCTTCTTTCGACTAACAAAATTACATTATTCAGATACACAGCAATGTGTATTCTATAAAAAAACCTGAGTAGGTCCAGAAAAAGTAAATACATCATAAGCAAGATGTGTGATCAATCCCGGTCTAGTGTGTCACAAAATATCTCATATAATATTCAGCCATAATCAGTCAAGAACTGAACAAAAAAGACATACATAATATGTAAATATCATATATCTGTCATGGTCTACAGATAGACACATAATAGTGCAAGAACTGTAGCAAAAAACCAGCAAGTAATAGTAGTGCCAAAAAATGAGCTCATTAAGGAGCCACCCCCTCAATGAACAGACGATGGTAAAAATTGTGAACAGTGCCATCAAACTGCTCATAGATCTTCCACTATCCCAAAATCAGTAGTAGACCCTCCTTCGAGGCCAAGTCTGCCTCCTGGTTATTCTCCCTGTAAACATGGCTGCAAGAGTATGAATCAAACGTATCTAAAATATTTGAAACAGTAGAGAGAATATTATATAGTCTCAGATTTCTGCAAACTTGATTCTTCTTGATCCAGTTGATCACATTCATAGAATCACCAAAAAAATTTAGAGAACGACACCCTTTCTCTGCTGCAAAGATGAGTACAAGTTTCAAGATGAACAGTTCAACATAATTATTGTTTCCTTCTCCTAGTACCATCATTATTTTGAAGGAGTGGCCCTCTCTAAGAAATAGGATAGCACCACCCCCACATCTGTTTTCTTGTGCCACTCCATCGAAGAAAGCCCCCAAGGAACAGTCTTGTCAATCTCCACCTCTAAAATCTCCCTCTGGTTTTTTACTCTGATATGTTGTGGAAAGGCCGTGAGGATACCACTGCCTAGAGTGGCCATGATCTCTGGAGTACATCATTTCTCAGAGAAAATCAAGTTATTCCAGGCAATCCACACTCCCCATATAACAAGAAGGGAAATTGCTTTCATTGAATCTCGAGTGATATTTCTTCTCCAATTTTCCCACGCCTGAAGAATGTTTATGCCAGTCTAGTTACACAATACTCCATAAATATTAGAACATTCTTTCCACACAGCAATGACATACGGGCACCTCAGAAAAAGATGAACAACCGATTCCTTCGCACCTTTACATAATGAGCACCATCTCGGTCCTTGAAAACTCCTCTTTTGTAAGTTATCCCAACATGGAGCCTTGTTCTCCAAGACACAACACATAAATAACCTAGCTTTTGGTGGGTAGTTTATTTTCCAAAGAAGCTTCCACCACCAAACTGCATCTCGATCCACCTCATGTTCACTTAATTTAATATACCCTGCCTTTGGTGTATATTTCCCATTCTGTGCAGCATCCCAGATTAAGACATCTTCCCTATCCCTAAGGATAATTTGATCTTGAGATAGTGCCCCTAAATTCCTTTCCAGATCCTGAGTTTCAAGTTCATCAAGCCCCAGGTCCCCAGCCCAAATCCATGATTGTTCCCACCTGACCATCTGCAGTGGTTCCGCTAGCTGATGGATGAAAAAGATACCATTTTGTCTTAATTCCAACACGGTATTATCCATAAGCTTATGTTGTCGTAAGCACCCGGTCCATGGGTCTTCCCCAATCCTGAGTTTTCTTCCATTCCTAATCATTCAAGCCAGCCCATTTCCAATGACATCAAATTATTTGACAATAGCTTTCCAAAAAATAGAACCCCCAGCATGAGATTTTTCTGGGTGCCTAATCCAATCCTCAATCGATTCAGGACTAATAGACTTATGAATTATCACATGAGACCACAAATTTTCCATCTTCAGAATTCTCCATCCCCCTTTGGCCACCAGTGATTTAGCAAAGACGAAGATATTTTTGAGTCCCCACCCCCCTAGTCTATTTGGGATATCAATATTCTCCCACCTTACCCATGGGGTCACATGTGCTTCCTGCTTACCACTCCAAAGGAAACGAAAGCATATTCTACGAGCCTTTTCCAAAATTCCTTTTGGAATCCATGCCAAAGACATCCAATAGACAAGAATGGCCTCCAAAACAGCTTTAACCAGGACTAGTCTGCCAGCCCTGGATAACCATTTGTGGCTCCACATCTTCAGATGCTTCTCCAGTTTCTCAAGTAGCCAAACCCAATCCTACTTCTTGTAATCATTAGGTTTTAGGAAAAAACCCAGATATTTCAACCCTTCATCCAACCTTTCAATATTGAAAGGAAATAAAGTCAAAAGTTCATGCTCCTCAACCACATTTAACAGATGTGTGGTTACCGAATATTTCCTAAAGTTTATATTCATGCCTATTTCTTTTGAGAAAAGCTTCAGGATATCATCCAGAGTATTAAAATCCCCGATTGATCCGGAGCATACAATCAAAACATCATCCACGAAGAGTAAATGGGTAAGCTGCATGTTCTGTGAAAGTTGTATACCAGAGAAGGTTCTAGTACGATTAGCTTCCTTGATGGATCTACTTAGGCCCTCTGCCACTAACAGAAAGAGGAGGGGAGACAATGGACAGACCTGTCTCAGCCTACACTCCATGTGAAAGAAATGGGATGCAGCCTCGTTGATCAATACCGAAAAGGACACAGTAGTGATGCAGCTCATCACCCACTTGATAAATGCAATATCAAAACCTAAATGTGTTAGCAACAATCGAATATAAAGCCAGCTTAATGCCAACACGGTATTATCCATAAGCTTATGTTGTCGTAAGCACCCGGTCCATGGGTCTTCCCCAATCATGAGTTTTCTTCCATTCCTAATCATCCAAGCCAGCCCATTTCCAATGACATCAAATGATTTGACAATAGCTTTCCAAAAAATAGAACCCCCAGCATGAGATTTTTCTGGGTGCCTAATCCAATCCTCAGTCGATTCAGGACTGATATACTTCTAAATCATCACATGAGACTACAAATTTTCCATCTTCAGAATTCTCCATCCCCCTTTGGCCACCAGTGATTTAGCAAAGAGAAAGATATTTTTGAGTCCCCACCTCCCTAGTCCATTTGGGATAGCAATATTCTCCCACCTTACCCATGGGGTCACATGTGCTTCCTGCTTACCACTCCAAAGGAAATGAAAGCATATTCTACGAGCCTTTTCCAAAATGCCTTTTGGAATCCATGCCAAAGGCATCCAATAGACAAGAATGGCCTCCAAAACAGCTTTGACCTGGACTAGTCTGCCAACCCTGGATAACCATTTGTGGCTCCACATCTTCAGATGCTTCTCCAGTTTCTCAAGTAGCCAATCCCAATCCTGCTTCTTGTAATCATTGGGTTTTAGAAAAAAACCCAGATATTTCAACCCTTCATCCAACCTTTCAATATTGAAAGGAAATAAAGTCAAAATTTCCTGCTCCTCAACCACATTTAACAGATGTGTGGTTACCGAATATTTCCTAAAGTTTATATTCATGCCTGTTTCTTTTGAGAAAAGCTTCAGGATATCATCCAGAGTATTAAAATCCCTGACTGATCCAGAGCATAAAATCAAAACATCATCCATGAAGAGTAAATGGGTAAGCTGCAGGTTCTGTGAAAGTTGTATACCAGAGAAGGTTCCAGTATGATTAGCTTCCTTGATGGATCTACTTAGGCCCTCTGCCACTAACAGAAAGAGGAGGGGAGACAACGGACAGACCTGTCTCAGCCCGCGCTCCACATGAAAGAAGGGGGATGCAGCCCCGTTGATCAATATCAAAAAGGACACAGTAGTGATGCAGCTCATCACCCACTTGATAAATGCAATATCAAAACCTAAATGTGTTAGCAACAATCGAATATAAAGCCATCTTACCTTGTCATATGCCTTTTCCAGATCAATTTTTAGGACCACACCCTTCATATTTTTAGTTTTCATGCTATGTAAACCCTCCTGAGTAACCCCAATGGCCTAATGAATCATTCTCCCCTCCAAAAAACCAAACTGTTCATCAATTATGTGTTATGATAGAACCCTTTTCAATCTGTTGGTGATCACTTTTGTAACCACCTTATAGATACAGTTACAAAGTGAGATAGGTCTGAAATCATTCAAGGAGGTAGGATTGTCCACCTTAGGGATCAAGGAAATGAAGGTGGAGTTTAAGCTAGTCGGGATCCGCCCAGAGATTCTGGTATCCTCTACAACTTTTAAGAGATCCTGACCCAGTAAATCATAGAGTTCAAAAAAACAATTCAACCGTCCAGCCATCCAGACTCGGACTTTTGTCCTTTTGAAAACTCTGTAGCACACACTTAAGTTCTTCCTCCGACACTTCATCCATTAGGGCTTGATTATCTTTCGCCTCCACAAACCTAGGGAAGACCTGAGCTATACGAATAACTTCCACCAGGGTAGCATGTGTTGGGGTTTTATACAGATTCTTGAAATGTTCTACCCCTGTAGAGGCCATGCCATCAAAAGTGTCATGCACATGACCATGTTCATCTTCGAGACTCCACACAGTATTGGCAGCCTTTCTCCCTCTGGCATATGCATGAAAAAATTTTGTGTTGCCATCCTCACACTCCAGCCACGTAGCTCTGCTTTTCAATCAACTTATCTCCCCTCAAAAGTGAATGGTTAAAAATAGTATCCCATAAAGGAATTCTATTTAGATACGGTCCATAAATATTAATAACATGAAAAGTGTCCACAAGTTCCAAGGCTCTGAGAGTAATGCCCAAAACCAATTCCATGCCCCACACATTCAAAACCTTGACACTCCTTGTGTTCCAGCCTATTTCCAATCCACCCGAGCATCCTCTAACATCCAAAGTCTCAAAACACCATCCTCCAAACCAGATTTCAAGCTTTGCTTTTACCTCTACACCTACCCCCAGGTTTTCCTGGAGTAACATAATCTCAGGGTGGTCTACCTCTACCACCCGCTGTAATGTTGATCTTTTTTGGGGACCAGCAAGACCCCGACAGTTAAAGGATAGAATCTTCATCTACCTACCCTTCTTACGGGCATTCACTACTCTAAGTGCCCTATCAATTGAAATCTATTTTCCTTCCATTACATCCTTCTTAGCACGAGACTGTGCCATCGCCAAATGTGAAACTCTGCCCCTCCCCCTAACAGTAGCAACAGGGTTTTTACCTAGTCCTCTTGAAGTGCCTTTTGTGCATGAGCGAAGGAAATAACCCGAGTCAATGGATTCGATAGGGGAGTGGGACGAATCTATAAGGATAGGTTCTAGAACCAGCCCAGGGGGAGGTTCCTCAACTAAAGCAGTAGAGTTGGGTGACCGAAGCTCAATTGGATTCATAGTTAATTTATTTAGCCCCTCCACCGAATCAATACCAAAAACATTTAAATGTTTTGCAAATAAATTAATGGACGAAGGTAGAATATAAGAAGAAGTACCAGGTGCTCCAACCAGAAAGGGTTCTCCAACCATTCTGACCCTCTCAGCTTCTTGCATCCTCACCGATGGATCCACTTCGGCCTCACTGCCTTCCACATACATGATTTCCTGACCAACAAGAGAAATTGGCAGAGACGAGGGTTCTGTGTTTTCCCCCTCACTGCCTGACAACGAGCTGCTACATTCCTTGTGACACCCATCCTTAACACGTGCCGCCAAGGGACAGTCTACCGCTGGGTGACCATACACATGGCATCTTCTGCAACTAAAGGGTATGTTTTCATAGTCCAGTGTCTGATTGTGGGAGTACTCCTTCCAAGTAATCTTCATGTTGGGGCGCACGCCTTAACGGTCACTAATTTTGGTAACTCCGTGGTTTTTATGGAAGCTTGTAAGCGGAGTTGCGACTCAAAATAGTCTTAGGGGTGTCGGGGTTGAGTCAAAGCCCTCTTTTTTGTAATTGTCCATAAAATTTGGGTGTAAGCCCATGATTTTGTAATAGTGCACTTGTATAAATAGGCATTCACGTAAATATGTCAAGATTATCTAATGAAATGAGGATCATCTGATGTGAAGAAGATAGATCTAATTTTTGGTTTTAAGGTCAAGTCCCAGCTGTGTGCGTGGACGACCTCTGCAGCTGTGTGCACAGAGGGTTTTGTAAGGAAAGGAACTACAGCTAAGTGCACAGCTTAGAGATTGTAAGAAAGGAACTGCACCTAAGTGCGCAGTTAGATTTGAAGGACGGATCTGCTGCTGAGTGCGCAGATCAGACTGTTGTTTTGAAGAAGTGGAATAAAAGCGCAGTTTTGTGGACGTAGCCCCTACACTGGGGGTGAACCACGTTATATCTTGTGTTGTGGTTCTTTTGTGTTGTTTCTGTTATGGTTTTATTTTATGCATTGATAAGTAGATAATTGAAAAAGTAAGATAACTATTAATATTAGCTTCGCTATGAATTCCCAGTTAAGGGTTAAGCAAGAAACGTCTTTTATCTAACTGTGAGGCTAATTAAGTGAATATCAAAGCTCTGTTTGGTATAAATATTTGTTGTTAGGGATAAAGGTACAATAATATCCCTCTTTTGCTTGCAAAAACCTGGTTCTGCGGCAACCCATAGCTGTTTCGATTGAGACTGCAACCTGTTCGCAGGTTGTTGCCGAAAGGGCCAACACTGTGGGTCTGTTTGTTGGTGCGAAGTTAATGGTATAAAACCCGGGTCTGCCCTATAGCCCAACAAATTGGTTATGTTGCCGGTTGAACTCAGTATCTGCTCAAGAGGGATTTACGCCGTACCTGAAGGGCTATGTTTTGGAGGCCCTCAGTAAAAGAAATCAGTGATTGGGTTGAAGCTACCTATCAGAAATTTGCTAAACAAGAAAATAAGGATCCTCGTTGTAGCTCAAACGAATTCTTACAAAGGTACATTTTTGCTGATATTTACGAAATTTTCTTTGGTAGTATCTGCATAGAACTGCACCAGTGGTTATCAAGGCTGATAGAACGAAGGACGAACTTCCAAGAAGATCAGTTTCCTGACTAGACCCCAGCAAGAGTTAATATATTGAAAAGAGTGAATAACACGATATCGCGCGCTGTTGATTTCTGGACAACGCGAACCCTTGAAGCTTTTGTGACTGAATTTGCCATTGACACAAGTACCTCTTTTAGAAAAGCTGAAAGGCAGTTCTTCAAAGGACCAAGGGGTAAGTACCTAAATTCATTTAGTCTGCAAATTAAAATGCTCTTGGCTGAGAAGGGCATATTGCTTATAGAATCAGATTGCTAGAATTATTTTTACTAACCTATGTTTGGAAGTGAAAGTAACTTCGACGAGCAAAGTGGTTTGCTGCGAAGTGGTAAAAGATACAAGAGAAACTTAGAATCCTATACCCTAGGTCAAAATACCGAGTATGCGCCAGAAGACCCTGAATCTGAAGAAAACCCTTTTGTTAGAAATCCTCCTATCACCCCGCAACAAAGATCTACTACCCCTGGGAACCCATCACAGTCTAGTAGTAACCCTAGCCCGAGTATTCCGGTCGCAGGTCAGTCTACCCCAGTAAGTTCTCCCCCCCCTCAGTTCGCTATGGCCCATATGACTGATGATATCAAGCTCCCAGTTTTCAAAGGAACTGGATCAGAGGATCCATAACAGTTTTGGTTTTTATGCGAAGCTGTGTGGACAGCTAAGAACATTTTGGATCAAGATGTAAGAAGAGCGCAGCTGGTCAATTCTTTTAGAGACCGAGCCTTGACTTGGTTTATGAAGTTTTCCAGTACTCAGAACCATGTCTTGGCTGATATTAAAGCAGCAATGATTAAATATTTCAAGAATCCTAAATCAGAATCACAGTGTATAACTGAATTGAAAGAGATTCAGCAGAGACGAGGTGAATCAGTTTGGGATTTTGATCAGAGGTTCAAAGTTTTCCTAGATCAAGTTAGTTTCACTATTGGACCAGCGCAGCATAAAGAATGGTTCATTGCAGCCTTATTACCTCATATCATAACGCCACTCATGCAACAGAAGGTTGCTGATCAGCAAGAGGCTTTGGAGATTACCATGAAACTAGAGACAACCCCTGTCGAAGATAATTCTCGCATAGCACAAATACAAGCACAGTTAGCAGAAATGGATTTGGAGCTGCGTGACATGAAAAAAGGGAAGTCTATTCGTGCAGAGGTGTGGTGTACATGATGTAGGACAGAAGGTCATGACAAGGAACAATGTCCTGCGCTAAGAAATTACCCGAATGCTGGTGCGCCGAACTCATTTAACCCTAATGTGTTATATTGTGAGATTTGTAGAACAGCTGGCCAACATCGACCCGAAGACTGCTATTTGCTACAAAGATATGTGCAAGTCCCTAAGAATCCCTATTGCAAGTTCTGTAAGTCAGTGGGACACAACGAAGAGGAATGTCGCAGCTTTGACCTTATGCGAGAGCAAACATATGATGCTTATAGGGTACAAAACGATGCACAAGGCAATGATGGATATGGTTACCGTGGTAATACATCAGGTCGAGGTCCTTTTGGAGGTCGTGGTCATGGTGGTATTCCTGGAAGAGGTCGAGGCCAAGTTGTGTACTATAACTGTAACCAGGCAGGTCATCTAGCTAGAGACTGTCGGAACCCAACTACGACATGTCGATATTGCAGAGTAGTAGATCATGTCATTGAGCAATGCCCGCAGCTGATAGCCAAGATACAATAAAGAAATAGCGCTCCTCCTTAGAATATTCAGATGATTATTGCGGAGCAAAGACCTGTTCCAGCCATTAACGTTGTTACAAGGAGTGGAGCTACGACACAAGTGCAGCATAAGGAGAAACAGGGTGACGAGGCTTGGGTTTGTAAGACCCCAGAGAAAGTGCCAACCTTCGATGTGGATAGAGAAAAAGAAACCTTTATGGAAGCCAAAAAAGACTTTGTTGATCCGAGCACAACAGTAGCACCTGCGCAGCAGCATCAACAGGAGTCGCAGTCTCAACAAGCTTCGACAGAGAAAGTAAGTACACTGTCGACATTTTTATAGAGTTGTATGAAGCTCTTATGAAATCAGAATGCTTTAAATGATTTACAGAAAGTTATTGCTTCTTGCAAACCCCAGCGAAGTTCTGGTATAGCAAAAACTATCAATAGAGTTAGAAGAACTGGAAGAGAAATGAGATTGCATGCTCAGATAGGAGAGTATGACATGACTGATATCATTTTAGACCTGGGATCAGAAGTCAATGTCTTAACTAAGCATACATGGGAACAAATGGGAAAACCCACCCTTGAATGGTCCCCTATACAGTTGAGATTAGCCAGTCAGCAGAAGATTGTGCCCCTAGGAAGATTCTCTAGCATCCCAGTAGACATTGATGGAGTCAGTACCTTAACAGATTTTGAAGTCATTGAGATAATTGATGATAGCAACCCCTATCCAGCCTTGCTAGGAATTGAATGGGCAATAGAGAATTCTGCATTCATTAATCTTAAGAACAGACATATGACTTTTGAAGGAAAAGGCTTGAGAGTCATAGTCCCCTTGGACCCTTCTCAAGGAGAAAGGTACACAGATCCAGTCAGAGATGAGGATCGGGATGTTTTGGATCACATCTACAACATCACAGCTAAAGAGGAAGACTATATTAACCCTACTACTGAAGGTATAATGGAGTGGAAGTGTGATAGTTCTTCCATGACTGATTCAGATGAAGGCCTAGAGAATTGGCAGCATAGACTTTATGAGCTACATGAACATCGGTGTGCAAGAATTACCAAGTCTCTCAGATGGCTTGGCTCACAGATAGGAGTCTTACCTATTTTTGATGGCTTGGTAGGCCCCGAAGAGTTTATTTTGCAATTTTCAGAGCAGGTACCAGATTCATAGAAAATGAAAACTCTAGATTCAGTATTTAGAGCCACAGCTGCCAGATGGTGGAATGGTCATAAGAAGTATATTCAGAGTTGGGAAGCTTGTCAAAAGCTTCTTCGCCTCAGATTCATAGATCAACCTCAGGAGGTGCACAGCAGGTTTAATGGTTAGACTAGCCCTCAAGAACATTTGGAACCGTGTTATGATGCATGGAAGCATGTCCCTCGCGAAGAATGGGTACATCGGTTCATGCACACCCTGGAACCTGTCGCGAAGAATTGGTATGCAGAGGTGGAGCTTCGCCAGGGTACTGTAAGTTGGGATAGTCTTGTTGATAGTTTTGTGCTGACATTCTCTATTAATGAGGTTTGTCCCACTTTGGACGTAGCTGTTAGGTTGATCCACACTAAGGTGTTTGATGGTAAAGAAACAGCCGAATACCAACCTGATTGGAAAGAACAAGAAGCTAATGCAGTAGAATGCTATAACCTCGCAATTGATGAGGATGATGACCCACACAACATAAACATTCCTGATTCAGAAGGACACTACGAAGTACATGGACCAGCAGTCAAAGCGCTAGAAGTGACTCAGCCCTTGAAGACAAGGCAAGTAAACATTGGGTCAGAAGAAATGCCTAAGTATGCTACTATTGGAGATTATTGGGACGAAGAAACGGTAATCAAAATGACCCAACTTCTCCATGAGTATCAGGACCTATTCCCGATGAAGTTCTCAGAAATGAAAGGTATCCTTGGTGATATAGGAGTGATAAAAATCCCTTTGAAACCTGATACGAAGCCTGTGAAGCAGCGCCCTTATAGGCTGAACCCTAAGTATAAAGAAAAAGTCAGGAGGGAGCTTGATAAGACGCTCCCAGCAGGAATCATTGAGGCTATGGAAGACATTCTGTCGCAGGTCGAAGTTCGGTTGACGCTTGGGTCAGGAAGGGTCGAAGGTCAATATTGTGTCGAAGGTATTCATTGGGAAGTAGCTAAAGTTAGTGGTTGGGTCGAAGAAGAAAGGTCTATCGCAGCCTAAAATGTGACTGATGGGACAAACTAGATTTGGTGGTACCGGCACGTGAGTTTCCTTAACTGCTCGTAATGATGAGATCTTGGGGAAAACCAGCACCGTGTGAACAGGATTTACCACCGCTCCAGCAGATTTGGTGACCTTAATGCACCATGATGGCAGATTTTGTCGTGGGATTCTATAAGAAGCCTGCGACTCCTGCATTACTCATTTTCTTGAGTTTACAGTTAAGACCATGTCGAATGATTGCGAAGTCCAGGAAATGTTACGAGAGTTTAGGGAGAGAGGTCTGCAGAACCTTATCAGCAATCCACCGCTGCATCCACCTAAGCAGACATGTTCAACCAAGAAGAAATTTAAGGCAAAAGTTCGCTCTAAATGGAACGAAGAAAGGCACATTCCCTCAGGAAAAACCCTGGAGGTTCCCGAGATGTATCCTTCTGGCTCAGCAGAATGGAGGCATGCTGTTTGTCTTATGCAAAAATACATTGGCATGCAATGGTAGGGGTACCGTCTGTTAAGGACCCAAAGTTATGGATGGTCAAATGTTCGATAGGACATGAACGAGAGGCAATTCGAGGGATGGAGTCGCTGATAGATCTGGAAGGCCCAATGATTCCCCTGACCATCATAAAGAGTGCGAAGGAAGTCAGCAGCATAAGAAACATAGGTAGTCTGCTAAGGATGAAAGGATGAAGGATCAATCAAGCTGCGGCCATGGTAGAAGTAGCAGAGGGGATGATGATGATGATAAGCATATAAGGGAGCAGGAAAGCAGGAAAATTAAAGATAATGGTTACAAAGATGCAGACGGATACAGAAATCAGCAGAGTGCAAAAGCAGCTAGTAGAGAAGGAGCAAGCAGTCGACAGCAATTTACTATCTTCGCCAACAAGATTCTCCCACCAGACAAGCAGTAGAGTGTCTCGGGACGGGACACTGGTGAGTCTTAGGGGCCTGTTAGGGCGCGCGCCTTAACGATCACTAATTTTGGTAACTCCGCGGTTTTTATGGAAGCTTGTAAGCGGAGTTGCGACTCAAAATAATCTTAGGGGTGTCGGGGTTGAGTCAAAGCCCTCTTTTTTGTAATTGTCCATAAAATTCGGGTGTAAGCCCATGATTTTGTAATAGTGCACTTGTATAAATAGGCACTCATGTAAATATGTCAAGATTATCTAATTAAATGAGGATCATCTGATGTGAAGAAGATAGATCTAATTTTGGGTTTTAAGGTCAAGTCCCAGCTGTGTGCGCAGAGCGTTTTGTAAGGAAAGGAACTGCAGCTAAGTGCGCAGCTTAGAGATTGTAAGAAAGGAACTGCAGCTAAGTGCGCAGTTAGATTTGAAGGACGGATCTGTTGCTGAGTGCGTAGATCATACTGTTGTTTTGAAGAAGTGGAATAAAAGCGCAGTTTTGTGGACGTAGCCCCTACACTGGGGGTGAACCATGTTATATCTTGTGTTGTGGTTTTTTTGTGTTGTTTCTGTTATGGTTTTATTTTATGCATTGATAAGTAGATAATTGATAAAGTAAGATAACTGTTAATATTAGCTTCGCTGTGAATTCCCAGTTAAGGGTTAAGCAAGAAACGTCTTTTATCTAATTGCGAGGCCACTCAAGTGAATATCGAAGCTCTGTTTGGTATAAATATTTGTTGTTAAGGATAAAGGTACAGTAATATCCCTCTTCTGCTTGCAGAAACCTGGTTCTGCGGCACCCCATAGCTGTTTCGAGTGAGACTGCAACCTGTTCGCAGGTTGTTGCTGAAAGGGCCAACACTGTGGGTCTATTTGTTGGTGCGAAGTTAATGGTATAAAACCAGGGTCTGCCCTATAGCCCAACACTTCATAACCCCAGGAAGCCCATTCCTGATGTTGATACTGACAAGAATCTGGACTACCCTCTTTAGTTTAGTGACCTTAAGAGAATAATCAGCCTCCAGAAAAGAACCCAACAAATTCCCAATGTGCACAAAATGCTCCTTGATCCAGAACGGTAGCGAAAGGCCCGAAAGCCTAACTCATGTCAGTAAAGCGTCCACCCTTTCACGGCTCGCGTCGAAGAGAGGGTGCCATTTATTTAGTAGAAATGACACTTGATAAAAAAAACCAGTTATGATTTAGTACCCACAACAAATATTCTTCAAACTAAAAATTGAAGGCGTACCATCCCCGCGCCAATCCTTCCACCTCTGGAACAACCCCCATCTCCCCCATCCAGCATTCTTCGACCCACTTGTTCACAGTCTTGATAGAGAGCAATTTCCCCATGAACCGCCCAACCAAGGTGAATTTATCCAACATTTCCATCCTTTCCCAGCTAATATCCTCTCCCACAACGTAGTTAACAGTCGAACTCATCTTTGGCCAATTTTTTTGCACTTGCAGTGTCCTTTCAAACCCGCACATCCGTCCACCCCACCACTGGAATCAGAAAGGTCCTTGGCCACCAAAATCGAGTAGCCTCTTTGTTCTCTCACCCCAATAGTGCTGCCCACAAAACCCCAATGCGCTACTACCTCAATAGCATCCTCCAAGCCCCTACTGGGTTCTTCTCCACCACACCACAAACCCTCCATCCGCGCTGCCTGAGTGCCCTGGGAAACAACGTCTGCCGCTGTGCTCCCACCAGCGACCTGTTCCTGTCCATCTGCGAACACACCAACTTCCAGGAGAAATAGTTCCTCCGGCAGCTGTAAAGGCCCAGGAGAGGACAATAGAAATTTTGATTGTGATAAACCGTCTCCCACAATCGGCGAGGGATTGCTCACACCTAAAACCTCCAGCCATAAATGCCCATTAGCCTCCACCTCAGCATCCATACCTCCCAACGGTGAAATCCTATAAATACCCTCCTCCAGAGGGTCAAGAGAGTAGTCCACTAGGTCTTCCTCCGTCATAGTGCCACAAGACACAGTAAACCACAGTAAAAGTGAAAAAAAACTTACCACTCCAAATAGAAACTTGTCAAAGGTAGATATACCCTGCCTCAAACCGCACAAAATCGCCAATCGTGTGTCCTCTTCCCCGACCACAGTTCAGGATCAACTGCCTGCTAGCCTGACCGTCACAGGCTGCAGGCCATGCCTGCGACCAGCAGGGAAAATTCAAACCCTAATCATCCTCCTGCCAAAACCCTCTTGCACCGCCCGTCCCTAAAACCATTATCAAACCTAATATATTAACTAATGAACAAAATAAAAAATTTACTAATCAACTAATCAAATTAACTTATTATTAGAAATCAAATTAACTTATTATTAGATTACTTAATTTATTAATCCAAAACAAATCAATATTACTAAATCCTATTAAATTACTTAATTTACTAACTAAGATATTAATACTCAAAATTATAAACAAACCTAATTAGTATTAATAACTTACTAGATCAAATTATAAATCAAAATAAATTAATTACTAAATTAACTAATAAATTAAAATTAATAAACTTCCTATTAAAACTTAAACTAATCAAAAGAACATTGAAATTAAAAGAATAATTAAATTGTTAATTAGGTCATAATATTAAACAATTTATTAAAATTTTAAATATGGTAATTAAAGTAAACTTAAAAATTAGAAATTAAGAGCAATTTAAAACCCTAAAGAACTAATAACCTAGTTGGCACCATCCAAAGTAGGTTGTTCTGTATTAATACATTAATGGAACCTGAACAAATTTCCTAGGCATCGCTATTGTCCTGAAGATGAGCCACACATGGCTCGAAACGTCAACATCAACTCCTCACTCATCGCAAACTCTCCACCAAATGCCATGAATCTTTACTGCGGAATCTCAACAAACTTAATGATCCTCATTGCCTTGATTAGGTCTTTCTGATGCTTCTCCTTAGATTTATCTTCTTTCGGTTCTGAAACTTCATCCTTGATATACTTCTCAAGATCATTCTCTCTAAGAATGAGACCAATCCTATATTTCCATGCTAGGAAGTTTTATATGCCTTCCAGCTTGTCCTCAAGCTTAGTGCTTGGGGCCATCTTATCCAGGAGGTCACTAAAAATTGAAATTTCTCAAAATGAAAAGTTGACCTTACCTAGAGATGCGCTTGACTGAGGGGAGTTGGTTGGTCCACTTGGTTTCTGGAGACCCAAATATTCACCCTTCAAAACTTGCTTGCGAGGTTGCAGTTTCTACATATTTTTGGTTATGGTTTTATGCAGTTTTCTAGTTCAGGGCCAAACTAGGGTTTGGATTTCCCAGAGATTCACCCACTCAAAAAATTCGATCTAGGGCTCAATAGATGCGCTCTAGGGAGGTGTAACTTTCTATGCAAGCAGATCTTCAAAATTCCAAACTTTGCAGAAACCCAAATTTCTTTCGGAGGGAGAGGAGAGAGAGTTTCACCTTGTGAAAGTTGTTATATTCAGGCTAGCTATGATACCATGTTAAGATTTCATATGCTTAGCTAGATATCATTAGTGTTTAATCCAAATTCACAACAGTAGCATATGCAGAATCACTAAAAGAAACACAATCATAGGATAGACACAACATTTATCCTGGGAAACCCTCAAGGGGAAGAAAACCCAGCAAAACTTCCTCTATATAGATGTATAAGATAAAACCCTAAAAACAAGTATTCTCCTCCTTGTTGGTATCTCTCTCTCTCTCTCTCTCTCTCTCTCTCTCTCTCTCTCTCTCTCTCTCTCTCGCTCTCGCTCTCCTGTGTGCTACACAAGTGTGTGTATGTGTGTTCTTATGAGGATCATAGCTTCTCTATTTATACACTTTAAGTCACTTGACTTTTACCCTAACAAGTCGGCCCCACTAAACTGACTGGACCGACTTCACCTAGGAAGACTCAAAACAATATTATATTATATTCATTAGGGCACTATTGACCCGACTTACAATGGAGGCTTTACCTCATGACTCTATGATGACCAATAACGTCTCGACAGAGGAATATAACATCTCCCTTGGGGTACATCAGTAAAATACATTTAGAATATCCTTTGAAGTTACAATATTTAATATCCCTGTTAGTATTGACTTTTCACTTTGAATAAAATTTACTTTGAACTTTTCACTTTGAATAAAATTTACTTTGAACTTTTGGTTTTGGCATCCCTTATAGGATTGGTTTTGGCTTCCCTTATAGTATTGATTGTTTGGCATCCCTTATAGGATTGGTTTTGGCATCCCTTATAGTATTTCAACACTCTTAAAAGTTTCACCAAGGACAAGAGTCTAGGGCCAGATGATTGGATGACTGAGTTCTTCTTATCTTTTGTGGACATTCTGGGAAAAGATATGTTGGATATAGCAGAATTCTCTAAGAAAAGAAAATTTTATGAGTGGAAGACTTAATGTAACTTTTCTAACTCTGATTCTAGAAAAAAGAAAACCTAGTTTCTTTTGGTGATTATAGACTAATTGCCCTATGCAGTTTGATTTACAAAATGGTAAAAAAAATCATTGCTTTGATACTAAAGCCATTTCTATCTGATAGAATTTCAAAGGAGCAATCTAGTTTTTTAAAGAATCGACAAATTATGGAGGCGATCTGAGTCACTTAGGAGTATCTACACTCTGTGAAGACTAAAAAATGAAATCCTTTATTATGAAGATGGACCTCGCAAAGGCCTACGACAAAGTTGATTGGGGGTTTTTACGACCGGTACTTGTTCAAGTTGGTGTTCCAGTGGATGTTACAAACTGGATACTTGCATATTTGTCTTTTGCAAATTTTGTTGTTTTGGTCAATGGAGTTCCAACAAATTTATTTCCAAGTTCGTGTGGACTCAGGCGGGGCTGTCCTCTATCGCCGTTGCTTTTTCTGTTGGTAATCGAAGATTTTAGCAGATTAGTCTCTGATGTAAATTTAAAAGGCAAATTTTCAGGTATGAAACTTGCACCTGTGTTTTTTTTTAACACACATGTTATTCATTGATGATGTTGTTGTTTTTGGGAAGTTCTCTGTGGAAGAATGGAAGTTTCTATATAAAATCCTGAGAATTTTTTGTTTAGCATCTGGAATGGAGGTCAATCCCTAAAAATCAATTTTTTATTACAACAGAATTTCTGGAGAAGAAAAGGAAGCTATCACTTTTGTTTGTGGTTTTGATATGGAACCACAAGAAAATGGTTTTAATTATCTTGATTTTTTCCTAAAACCAAACAACTAGATGAATTTGGACTGCTTGTGGTTTGTCAAAATAATTGACAAAAAAATAAGTAATTGGGTGTATCAGTTTCTGTCCCTTGGAGGGAGACTAACTTTGGTCCAGGCTATGTTATGAATTGTGTCTGTGTAATGGTTTTCTCTTATGATGGTGCCCAAGTCAATCATCAAGTCTATCCGCTCAAAGATCTTTAAATTTTTATGGAAAGGAGTTGGGAATGGACGCTCTTTTCATGTTGTTGCACGGGAACGTCTAGTGCTAACAAAAGGTAAGGGAGGGTGGAACATTACAAACTTAGATTTGTTCAACACTGCTCTATGCATTAAAAGTTTATGGAAGAACATTACATGTTCAAGCCTATTGAGTAAGGTTTGCAAAGCAAAATATTTTAAAAATGTGAAATGGGTAGATTGGCTCAGATTGGAAACTTTTGATAGTAGCAGGTTCTCTGTAATATGAAACAGTTTCTTGAAGAACTTCTTATGGATAAAAAAATGGATTTCTTGGGACATTGGTAATGGAAAACATGTTAGAGTTCGTATTGACCCTTATGTGGGAGATAAGGGAAATTTTAAGTTACCAGAGGAGATTCTCAATCATATAGATGTTTAGACTTGGCTACTCTGAATATAATCAAGCATCCTCCTTGGGCGGTCTTGAAAGGGAACTATTGGTTCTTGTTGAAAATATTTGGGATTGACGGGTATTTGGGTAGATATCTGGGGCAATTATATACACAACCTAAATGTGGCAGGAATAAGATTAAATTCTGAGGAAGACAAACTTGTGTGGTCTTGAAATAAGGTTAATGGGCAAATAACAACAAAATAGGTTTATTCGACTATTTTTCATTCTCCCCCCATTGGCAATGTCAAATGGTGGAACTCTAAGTTATGGAAGTGGTCCCTCCCTTTAAAAGTAAAATGATTTTTTATGCTTGTTAATGGAAAACAAAATTTTAACTTGGCAAAACATAAGAAAAAGAGGGCGGATGGGATCGGGTATTTGCCCTATTTGTAAAGATGGGGAAGACTTAGTTGATCACCTATTTATATAATGTGAGTTTAGTAAAGCTATTTGGGCTTTAGTTGCAGAGTATTTGAAATCAGTTTTTGATTGGGGAGATGGAGGTCTTAATGATAGCTTCAAAACATGGTATGATAAAGAAAAATCTTTCAGAACCCTGCCAATCTTTATCTTTTGGAATATTTGGAATTTTAGGAACATGATTTTATTTGAGAATGCCAGATCAAATGTCAGTTTATGCATCACAAAAAAGATTTCCCTGTTTAAATAATTTGATGGTTTTAGGGGGAATAAGTCTAAGAATTTGATACATAAGCCCATATTTTCTTCAGTTTCAACTGTTGGTTTTTTTTACGGTTCTGCGAAGGAAGGAAGGTGCGGATGTGGAATGCTAGTGAAGCTTAATGATTAGCACTGCTTTAAGTTGTGGATGGGAGGTGGAGAGGGGAGTAACACAAAATCATAACTTCTGGGACCTTGGGGAGTTCTCTTCTTTGCATTTAAATGTGGCATAGACTCCTTAATCATCTATGGAGACTCAAAGATAATTATCGAGTGGGCTAAAGGATTATACAATTTGCTGGTCATCCATTTAAAAAGTGGGTGTAGGAGGACAAAGATGTTGATAGACTTCTTCAATCATATTTCCGTATGTACATTTCAAGAAATTTTAATAGCGAAGCGGATAGGGTGTCAAAAGTTTTGCAAATTGTGATTTTGCTTCTCTCTTTTACCAAGAAGAGCTAGAGGGAAAGATAATCTTGGAAGGTTCTCTTCCTAGTGAGTAAAGGTTTTTTGTTGTTATAACTATGTAGGGATTTCAAAATATTTGTTTTTGTTAACTTTCCTTAGAGGCATTAAGTAGGTGAATATGCTCATTTTGACCATTGATAGAAACTTTTAGTATTTTTTGGGATAAACTTTGAATTATTACTGGAAGTTGAAAGATGATACAATTATGTAGGATACTTGGATATGTATGTTGTTGAATAAGATGAAGATATATATGATCCTTTTTT
>LPNX010374741.1:76576-246795 GCA_001517045.1 Pseudotsuga menziesii
CTAAATCCATTTATACCTTCAAATACTTAATTACATCGATAGACATTTTTCCCTGAAGTTGGATTTAAAATCACCATTCCTTTCGTCATCACTCTAATCAATAGTAATTCACCATGTGTTAACTTGTTATTGGTCAATTTCCAATCAAAACTTGCCACGATTGTTGAAGTTTTATGATGTTGCGGTTGTGTGTTCAAGAGGTTCGCATGTTCAGGAGTTCACGTGTTCAGGAGGTTCCAAAAAAACACCCAAAAGTGCTTCACTCCTCATCACTCACTGTCTTCTCTGCAATAACTTCCAGAGAAAAATAAAATCGATGGATTTGTTATTGGTGCTTTCGACAAGCCTTTCAAGACCGTGGTTTCCATTCTCATTAGAATATTGATTTATCTCCTTAAAATAAATGCCTTCTAAGGCTTCATGAACATTGTAGTGGTTTGTCCTGGTATAAACACAATCTTTTTGTTCAAGTTGTTGTTATTTACCTTCTTGGAAACAAGTCGCACTGTGCTTATTTGTACCTTCTTTGAAGCCATTGTCATCACGACGATTGCAAACACTTCGCTTCTACTTTTTGGTGAAAAAGGGGGCTACTTTTATTTTTCAAAGCAAGGGGCCATGGGTTCGACCATGCATCTCTCTCCCTTTCAACCAATCCCGCTATGAGAATGCTCCAATAAAGGTATTCTCTATCATTTAATTTAAAGAATGGAAATTTCACGCCTTACGCATGCTTACAGATGCTCCAGGTTTCTTGATTTTTATTTGTATTTTGATATATATAAGCCGACATATATATGGAGATATATATCAGCCATGTTATAAAAGGGGTAGGGTTTGAACTTGTGTGGACTAAGCAGACATAGATATGGAGATACGCATCTTAAATTAATGTGGTATATACTTGTACAGAGGTTTCAAATAAGGGGCGGGGTTTGGCAAACGAGGGAGAACGAGTTTGGATCGAATTCCTTGCAACTTCAATCGTTTGAAGGGCCCAATAACCGCATTTCAATGCTAAAATGCATCCTAGTCAGTCCTAAGTGATTGCGAGGGATTTGGAAAGATGTATGATTGATTTTGCAACTTGGGAGATGACTTTAAAGCGCCATATTGTTTTAGAACAAGGCCCCTCTAAAGCCTCCTAAGGGTTAGATACATGTCGGATATTGAAAGTGCGATTTTCTTAGTTTTCTAGACATGGAGTACATATATCATAGCTCTATGGGTATATATGTTTTGACTCTGGTTTGGGAATTCAGGTTTTGTAGGGTTTGAATGCATGTATTGATTGTTATTAAAGATGTCTTCATAAGTATTCTCCAAAATGTAAAAGACAGTATCAGAAGTATTTGACATGAGGCATTTCAGGTGACTATTCTCACAAAAGTGGGGAAGATTGAATTTTAAGATCAGTTAGGTTGAAGCGTTGATATGATGGCGACCATTTCTTTCCTATTCCTCTCTCATAATGTTAAGAAGCATGGGTTGCAACAAATATTGTTCCTTTATAACATTGGAAAGGAATCAAAAAATGATGAATTCACATTCAAGAAGGAGATCCATGTAAGATCTTGTAAGCCCTTTATTTCCTATTTAAGTAAAACCTCTCTTTTCAGTTCTTCATTTATTTATATGCTTCGGTCATTGGTGCTCACGAGATAGGGTTGTTTCATCCCTGCAAAATAGTCATCCAATTGTTGTTCCAACCATTTCGTTTCCATGAATTACTGTGATTTTGAAATAGTATTGTATCACGTTTTCATTCCATGATATATATATAACCATATTATAAGGGTATCAAACATGGACCTAGACCTATTCCTCTACTATCCATGAAAGAATAATATTTTTTTGTCTACGTGGTTTGTTTTTTGGAGGACTAATATTTTTTGTCCGCGTGATCTGTTTTCTAGCATTTATAGGGTCTTTTTGGGGTATCACTTGGAATTTGCAGATTTTATTAATATATTTTTATATACATATTTAGAAAATGTGCCCTTGGTATTAGTATACACTATATGGAAAAGAAATAGAATCCTTCCTTTGATGCCTATTTGAAAGTATTTTGATTAACCTTAGATTTTGAATCGTAACCATTAATAATGTTGTCACGGTAGCAGGATGCATTGTGGCTACTCACATGGATTCTTCTTCCCTATCTTGTTGGTAAGATTATATATGAAGTTTGATGGTTTACATAAGTTTCTATTGAAGTGGATAATAAGACGGTTTACCATGTTATCCTATGCACGACAACATTTATTTCATGGCTCTATCGAATGAACCTTTTCCTCTTTATCTGTATTGCATTTAGGCTCATGTGTTCCCTACTGCTCCTTCATTTCGAAGATTATCGTATACTTTTTCATGAGACCCCTGAGGTTTCTTTCATCTTAAAGTAGTATATGTGCATTCTTCAACAACTTTCTATTATCAGTTACCGATTTTGTGTCTTTATTCTCTCTTCATTGGTTGCAATCATTGTTAGACAGTTTGCATCACTTTTTACAACAACATCTTCATCAACAGATATTGATTTTCTTAAAGAAGGACCTCTGTTTTGAATTTCTTTATTTGATTCATATGCATAATAGGAAGAATTCATAGATGATGGTGTTACAGAGAACATAAATTCTTCTTGAAATTATGGCATTACAGAGCAGAAAGATTAATCAAGATTGCGGTAGGTCAACTACAATGCAGAAACAATGCTTCTTTCAATTCACATGATTGGTTTTGTGATTTTCGAGGCTCTATAGGATTTAAGCTCTCTTCCTACCTCACTCAAAAAAGAAAAGGATGATGAGGTACTGCTTGATAGAGATCATGACAACATTATGACTTTAACTAGGAGTCTAAGTTCAAGTAATGAACCTCTATGGCAATAACTGAGTCTCTGCAACAGTATGACATAAAATCACCCATCTTCATTATCGATTGTATCTACATCTCCTGGTACAAAGAGAACACACTTTTGCAAAAAGGTCTAATGGTATAATTGTATAGTTTGGAGGGAAAACACCTTTGAATCTAGCTCTAGCTATAGAACAATACCTCGATGAGTTTAAGCCCATGGCTACAAGCAAGGAAGGTCTTGTGTGAATTTGGGGAAGCTCTATTGCTTCATGTAATGTCCCCAAAAATTGAAAATAAACAAAAAAAATTATTAGGCTAGTTAAAACTACCTATTCTGGACATTATTGAACTTGCGGAATGTGTCGTACTCTATTGTACTGTTGATTTGTCGTAAGCTGTTCTTACATCCTACTTCCTTACTTTTAGTTGGGATTATTACTATGTTTACTGTGTTTACTTATGATGTCGTAATGTTGATTACTACACTATTCTTATGGTTACACATTGCTGTGTATGTTAGCTACTTTGATTTTGTACTTCATTGTTATTTTACATGTGCTTACCGTTGTATACATGGTTCTAACTTAACTTTGTTTTTGGAACCAAAGTGGGTGGAGTGGCGGGACTAGTTCTCCCATGTAACTGCTTGAGGTAAAATTTTCTACTTGTCTAGCGAGCTTACTTAGTTCTGTTGAACTAATGCACTCTTATCATGTTTATGTGCAGTTATACTTGGCGACAGATAACTTGTTTATAAAGCCTAATGGAAGGTGCTGATCATTTATTGCTAGTGCTTGCAATTACAGCCCTATCCTATTAGACTGTTGTTATTATTGCTTCTTACGGATCGTATGCTAGTGACGTGGTCATTATAGTCTTATTAATTTATGCGATAACGAGTTATTGTTGATGTGATAATTATTTACTACGTGTAAATAATTACAACTTGATTGAGTCCTAGCATATACTTCCTATAAGGTTGATTTCCATTATTAGTGAAAAGATGTATTTATGAAACCCTTGTGGTAATGCTCCATGGCACATTGCATGGACTTAGGGCTTAAATCCTAAGTTTAAACGTTGCACATGACGTTTATACCATACCAAGGATGGAGACATTCGATATTGAATCGATTATGAACTATAGAGAAGTGGGTTTAGGCGTCGTTAATGGGCACCAGGTTGGTGCGTTTAATGTGCGTTGGAAAGTGTGGCAGCCCAACATAGGGCCTGACTCCACAACGAAGTTTGGTCATTTGCAATTTCATTACTTTCCCTTTGCATCTGCACAGTATGGAGAATGCGACCTCCAGGATAATGACAGGTATGGTATCATTTTGGTTTCGTAGCATGTTGTTGGTTTGTAGCTTAATCACGATTTCATACTTCTCATCAAATATGTCATTCTGTAGTTGCAGGTTACAGGGATGGCGAGGAGATGCATGGTTCATAGCACAAATGCAAGCAGTGGGAAAGCCTTACCTATACGGTAATCCTGTCAACAAGTCGTTACTTGTCACCTCTTGAATTCAAGGTTAAGACTGAGTTTAACTTCGTCGTTGGTTGGGGGTTTGATTGAGTCTGGTTCCAATATAACTCTGCGTTTTGTGCAATGGCAGACTTAGGATTTGTTTTGGGGTTTCGATGGCCTTCGGGCCTGAGCTTAATAATGTATTGGAATGTATATAAAAAATGGGGATTTTAACAGCGAAGAGAACCATGGTAATTTTGACAGGCTTTGTGTGTAATTTATAAATTGTATTTTGGTTTATGATAACAGCTAAGGGTAGCACCATTGCTTGCAATGGTGCAATGGCCAATGGGACAAATGTGTAAACTTGATACTGGCTTTATTAAGACTGTATGTATAAATTTATGTTGCATTGATTTCATTATATTCCTACATTTTTATTTCATGGTTATTATTCTTGTGGTTTATGTGGCATTCACCTTCGTTGGTTGTATTGGTTAAAATAGAGAACTGACAAACAGCGCTGATGGATTTTGGGGCCACGCCGTGAGTGGCGTTGGCACTCACAATCGTAGCTACGATAACAAAGATGGGTGCATACTTACTGTTTATTTTTAAAATGCGTATTTGAAATGTTTAAAGAAGACCGTGGGTGTAAAAATACTGTGTTGGCAAATGTTGTTGTAGGTTAATTTGTTGACAGGGTTGTAAGTATGGGGCCGAGGCCTTGAATTATAGCATATATAATTTGTAAGGGTCTTACAACCTCTAGGTTAAATATTTAGTATTATTTACAGCCCGCATACAAACTGTGTATAACATGGCTTTATAAAATGTGAATAAACTCTACAGGAATCGAATCCTGGTTGTTGTTTATGATGAGGGTTTATTATGGCATGTGATTTGGGCATTTGAGTGTCCATAGGATTTGATCCTGCGACCTTTGTGTAATTACTTTGGATTGTTTAAATGATTACTGTGTATTTAAATAATTATGGTTTTGTTATATGGACATTTGTAATTTAGGGCATGCGATTTCTATAATGTAGTTTCTAATGTTTAGAGGGTTTGAATTTGTTTTATTTATGCAATGGTTTTATAGTGTGATAGTAAGCACTACTGTGCATGCGTTGGTAGATATAGTTATTAGGAAAGAAATAGATCATGGACCGATGGATGGTCTCGATACTTGGTATGTTAATTGATTTTGATGATATTTATTTTAATGGGAAAGATTTGGTTATTAGCATAGGTTTATTTATACAGACCTTGAAAGGTCTTCACTTGGCTTAACTTTGCTCTAGTATGTGATGTTTATAATTTATTATGAGATGTAATTGTAGTGTTGATAGATTAGATATATATTTCTATTTCATACTTGTTAATATAAGTATATATCTATAATATATTTACTAGGTTCTACTTAATAGATTTACTGTGTTGTATAGTATTGTTAAATTAGTATGGACAATTCAGTTTCTATTTCTGATATAGTATATATACAAAATATTTATTAGATACTATTTATTATATTAGTTTATTATATTTGTAATTCAGTTTATTTAAAACCGGGCTTGAAACTAGCCTTTACTTTCTAGACAAAGCTCTACTGGCAATATGAAATCTGCCAGTAGGGTTTTTGTACAACAAAACCTATAGGCACTGCTTTTTAGAAATAAATCTAAGTTATAAAAGAAGATAGTTTAAACTGTAGAAGAGGATACAAAGTAATATGGAAAGAAAAACAAAACCCCGGATAATCTTTAGTATGGATTTAATTTCAGAAGTAAACTTAATGAACAGTACCTTGGGGAATTCTAACATAGGAAATAAATTACAGCCCAGGGTTTATAATTTTAAAATGTAAACCCTTGAAAGAATTTTGACAGGAAAACAAAAACATCTAGGGTTAGAATATATAATATAAACCCTTGCATAATCTAGCCAGCATTGAACTGTAGCAATGTACCGGAGGGGATCGGAGGGAGCTCCAAGAACGCTCCATTCAACGGCTCCTTCCTTTCCAAGAACCCTGCTCTTTGGGCTTTTTTGGCTGGGTTTCGATGGCGTGCTTGGAAGGGCAGATGCCATGGACGATGCCTCCCGATTCTCCTCCGCCCAACTATCGTCGGTCACTCTCTTGGGCATGAGCGGGAGCGCCTACTCGAGCTTCATCTTCACTTGAATTTTTTAGAATTGGCGCATGCTAGGATGAGTAAACGCTGATCGATTTTAGCTTTTGGAAGTGGATGCTCTTATTCAGGTGTTTCTTGTTTGTATTTCCCCCATCGATCGGTATGAGTGAATCGATTTGCATCGATGTGGGCAGCCTTTCCTCTGGGTTGCTGGTTTTCTCGCCGATCTGTTTCTTGCCGGCATTTTCATAGTTTCTGGTTTCTTCTCTGGGCGGCTTGGGTTTTTACCCAGCCGACCTTCTTCCTCTGCTTGATCTTCTTCTACAGTTTCCTTGTGTGGCGTGCTTTCGCGGTGGCAGCGACGATCTCCAGGCTTTCTTGCGAAGCGAAGGTTGTTGTGTGCCCTGGCGGTGGCCTATTGCTTGGCCATTATCGTCTGCATCTGAATTGTGGCAGTGGAGGGCGTCTGTGGGTGAGATTGTTTTTTTTAAAAGGAAGCGGAGGACGAAGGGTTTGAGAGGAAGTTCTTTGACAGATCTTGGAGGTGGAGCTCTGAGCGAACATTGAAGAGGAGCTCTTCTTGAATGCTATGAGCGGACATTGAAGTGGTATTGTATTTGCAGACTTCTTGAATGCTTCGGTCTGGCCGTCCATGTTCTTGATCTTCACGCTATGCATCTTTGGCAGATTGTCCAAAGCTTTCTGAGTCGAAAAGAAAGATCCAGAGCTCTCTGAGCCGAGAGAGATCGAAGAATTCCAGCGCTGAGAGACCGCAGAAAGAGGAAGATTGATCAATGTGAGGGATCGGAGCCGAGAGAGCGAGGGTTTCTGCAGCTCTTCCTTCAGGGTATATGCGGTTGCTTGCAGGATTTTCGGCTTCTTACAGATGCTTGCAGGTTTTTCGGCTTCTCTGGAAGTTTTTTATTGGGTTTCAGCTCCAAGATTGTTGGGCTTCGGCTTCCAGAACTGGGGTCGAGTGCTCCTAGAACAAGATCGGTGCATTTTCGGTGGCCTTTGCTATCGGCAGTATTTCTGAGTTTCCTGGTGGTGCTCGGGAGATATATGAATAGAAGTGACCTATTTCTGGTCAATTTTTATGACAGCATTTTTGCTGATGATATATGGACCTGTGAAGTTCAACTTCATAGTCTTTCATGAACATGGATTTCATGTTTTTTAAGGCAGTTTTTCTCTATGTACTGACAACTTATAGTTGGTTTAGTTTTTGTATGCTTTTTTGTTTTTTTTTACAGAAGACTTGGCAGTATCAATATTGGATCCATTTTCTGGACTCTGGAATTCACCTGGAAGTGAATATACTGAATGTAATTTTGATTTCGAAAGATGAATAAAATTACGCTTTTTTTTCTTTGAAAAAAAAAAAAATCTAGCCAGCACTTAATCTAGAAAATGAAATAGGCAGTCCAGAACCTCATACCTAAAAATTGAAGCTCCTTTAATGGCTGAAACATGCACACTCAATTAACCAACATTAATAATTCATAGGCAGATCTAACCTCTGTATTAGATGACTGAATCACTTGGAAACTACCACGTTCCACCCAACCATGACCCAGAACTGTTCCTGGTTTCAATCTGAATCCCCCCAAGCTGGTTCCAACATGCAAGTAGCTTAGAGCTCCTAAGGTGAGGTTTCCCTAATTGGTATATCAGGTCTAGATCAGTTCTCCTTCTTTCTCTTAGGGAAATGTTCTCCAACAAATCTCTCTCTTGAGAATTAGCAGGCAGAATAATGACTCCAAAAAGATAGATCAAATCCCCGAGCCTCTCTTAGGCTTGAGACTTTATAGACAGACTTTTCAGTCAAAGGGGCAGTTAAATCAAGAATCCTTGATTTCTTGATTTAACATGACTCCAAAAAGATAGATCAAATCCCCGAGCCTCTCTTAGGCTTGAGACTTTATAGACAGACTTTTCAGTCAAAGGGGCAGTTAAATCAAGAATCCTTGATTTCTTGATTTAACCATTTTTATTTAATTTGGGTATTTTTAATACTTTTAACTTAGGAACTTTTAACTAGTTCCTATTTAGACTTTTTTAGGTATTATACTATTTAATTTTCTCATAGTAATTATAATAATAAATGGAGCTTCTCCTTCTTTCCTTCATTATTAATATTATTACTATGTTTATTCTTTATACATAGCATGTATAAATTAATATAAGAATATAACTTTTGTTAAAATTTGTCGCTGGGAAGCCCGCACGGGTGTGGCTCATTGGCGGTTCCGTTGTTATGAAGTCACTTGTTGTAAATTGGAGGTCACGAGATCAATCCCACCCGGGTTTACCTGTGTCCCATGTCTTGCGGCGGGTGTGGGGCACCTAGGGTTATAGTGGTAGCGGGAATGGATCCCTAGACCCCGTGTCACGCGAGTACCAACCCAGCCCCAGTTGTTGATTCCCCTAGTAAAAAAAAAAACATTTGTCTATGGGCATCATATTTTATGATCCCTAGACTTATGACACTTTCCTCATTAAGGTCATCAAGTAGATGGTTAGGTATACTAAGATAGGCAACTCTAAACATCCTTGCATGTCGGATTCCCTTGTATAACATGGTAGTTCTTCAGTACTTGATGAGAATACAGAAATTCAAAATTTCATTTAATCATTTTATAGATAAGTAAGATAATATCAATATTTTTCTCTCGAGTCATTTTCACTGGGGAATAGTTAATTCTTTTCAGTAACTCCTAGCGCTTACCAGAGCCCATACTCAACGCTAAAAACAAGGAGTTACAGACTTAGTGCAATTCCAGGGCTCTTCGTTCAACACTAATGCTAGGATGTACTTGTATGATACACCTAGGGATACAATGGCCAAGGATTCGATGTTCCAGAGCTTATGCTCAACATCAACATGGGAGGCTCCAGGGCTTATGCCCAACACTGCCAATTTATCTTTTCATGTGTTCCAGAGCTTCATGCTCAACACAAATATAATACTCATGTGTTCCAAAGCTTCTCGCTCAACACAAACATTAATTACTCATGTACTCCAGAGCTCCTTGCTCAACACAAAACATCTCATCAATCATGTGCTTCAGGGTTCATGCACAACACAAACAAGCATATATATATATATATATATCATCAACAATTGGCTTACACCCAATATATAAAACAAATCATCATGTTCATATGTAGTGAGGTCTTTGACCCAATATATAAAAACATCAAGATAACATCATAATCAATAGGCTCATGCCTATAAGTGTTAGGTCCAAAATTCGGGATATTACACTTCAATAGATGCTACGGAAGAAAGGGAGAAGTTCAAAGTAATGTTGAATGAATTAAAATATAAATCAACCTCAAGGTGGTTTTGCTAAAAGTGATGAGGATGCATTAGCCATAGCAGGAAAGGATGGCTATCACGTTCTTATGAAACCCTTATGTTTTAGGTAGTCATGCAATGGAAAATGTATGCAATGATGACAAATTGAGGCAATAGTTATAAACTGCAGCAAAAGTGGACCCTAAAAGGCTAGTACTTGTTGATAAATACAAGGAAGATTATTGAGATTCATGTATATTCTTTTACATATTCTAATGGCAATGTAATCATTGGTGGTATCATGTAACACATTGAGAAAATAGGTGTGCATTTTGGCGATTTGATTTATTCTATTATGTCATAAACAATATCACATACATGCTTGTCAATCATTTGGTCCTCGACATCTAAATTGGAAAAATAGCTTGGAGTTTGTGGACTAATGAATTGCCAATATGATATATTCCATGTTGGTGAATTTTACCTTCTTGAAGCAAATCCCAAGGCATCATGAATTTATATTTCCTACTGTGAATTTAGTGTACATGGTATATAATGTTCACGCAATATGTTTTCATGAAAAGCTAATATTGAAATTCTACCATTTTCCAATTCAAACATGGCTGAAAATATGGCCCCAAAAATATATTGTGATAAGATTAGTAGGAGCATGAAGTTGGTTCTGTTTATTTCAGATCATTGCTCTATTAAGAGTCTCACCATTTCCTTACACAATTTTTAATTATGTTGTTGCAACAAATGTCAAGTATGGCCCATATTTTTGGGGGTCATTTGCTAGAATGGCTCCAGAATCCTTCATTGCTATATACAGATGATCAATTATCTATTGTCTTACTAGCATAACTTTGATATGTACTTATCTTTTAGAAGTTACAACTTCTTTTATATGTTTTGTGTGAGAATGCAAACCTTTTTTTTATGGGTTTGTCATTTACAGGAATAGAACTTGGTTGACAAGGATAATTCTCCATCTCACAAACACTTTGGATAAACCCAATCAACAACCTATTTTCCAACCTAATCTAAAAGTTAACAAATGAAGTTCTTGAAAATATAGCCGCTCCATTACCTCATGCAAGAGAACTTTTTTGCTTCTTACTCTCAAGTTCTTAATGTTAAATGTGTTGATGGCCTGGAAACAGTAGTTACTCCATAACACTATGAAGAATGTTGGGCAAAACTATCTCTTGATGTTGCAACTCAACTTTCCATGTGTTACAAGCAATTTGACAATGATGCCATCAAGTCATTTAACTTAAGTCAATTTTAAGGATTTTGGCATCATAAAGTATTTTCTTCCAATGGTGTGCTCTTGTCTCGATATTTATTAAAGCATTATCTAAGTGATAGCGAGGATCTAGATGAAGAGTAGGAAACATGCCTCAACACAACCTTAAGCAAGGGGCCAAGAAAATATAGGAGATTTTGAAGATGAACTAGGACACCCAATCATGGTTGTCCATGTGTGAATGCCCCAGATAGTTCATACATACCATATGTATGCACTGAAGTATATGAAGATAATAATTTTACACTAGACACTAGGCCCCAAATAAAATCTATACTGCAAAAGAGTAAAGATATGCATCCCACAAGGATTAGTAGGTTTTGATATTGGAGACAAGGTAGAGTTCATTTCACAAGGAAACGGTATTAGAGGTTATTGGTTTAAGTGCATAGTGATAAGAAAACAACCACTTCATCTAAAATTTCACTATGAGGACACTCAAAATGACAATTGGAGCTGCTGAGATTGGAGCTTCAACGACAAATGGGGTGAGTACATTTGTGTGCCAGTAATTAACAAGTGTGCTTCACTCCTCATCACTCACTGTTTCATACATTGGTGGAATTTTTTTCTAGAGCATAATCTTAATGTGGAGACTTTGATAGCATTTCTGGTTTACCTGAAATCCCTGTAAAGCTCAATTGCAATGGAGCTATAACCAAACTAAAAACTATATGCAGTTGTATTTTTAGATAAATATTTCTAACTTTATTCTTTAGCCATTTTGCATTTAGTAGGGATTCATTCTTTGAGGGTTGTAGTAGAGCCTTTGGGACTTCTATCCTTTTACCTGGATTCTTTAGGTAATTGTTGTAGTGTGCCTATGGTAATTGCATTGTGCCATTTTTCATATCGACATCTGGTATATCTTGATCTGATTCAATAATGGATCTAGATGATATGGTCAATCTCGTTTCCATTCAATTCTAGGCATAATGATTATAGTTGGGGACCTCAAACTAGATTTATTTTGCTCTTATTAACTTTGAGGTGTATGAAATATCATATTTTACTTTTGAAGGGATAAAGACTCTATTAGAGAATATAGTCAATCAGTGTATATATGAATAAGGAAAACCTATGTCAAGGACATTTTTTGACTCACTTTGAGATTCTTTCGGAAAAATAAGAAGTCTGTGAAAATTAACAGAATGGTAATGAAAACAATCCTTGGAAGGGCGAATACATTGGAATTTAGGCTATATCAGACTGGCATTTGATGCCTTAGGGGCTTCAATCTTTTTTGGTCCATAGTTCAAAATTTCTCACTCGTTATCTAATCCTTTCTCTACATATATATTAGCATTGCCATCTTACTCGGAACTAATTTTTTTGTCATTGTATTTTTACTTAGAACTGAATCTTTGTCCCACCATTGTCATTTTACTTAGTTGTTTCTATGTTTGCAATACTGCATAGATTTGTTGGGGACTGCCCTTTGGTAAAGTCGGTGCATGGATGATTAGTATCTCTTAGACTAGAATGTTTACTGAAATTAACAAGGTTGAGGACAATAGGACCATTTTTTGGTGATGTTGATATATGGTAATGAATAGCATTTCAATTACTTTGATTTTTCCTGTGTTGAGGTGCATTGAACATGTGTGAAACAAAGCTACGTAAGAATATGCTATGTTCATGCCTGTTCCTCTGAACTTGGAAAAAAGGCACTTGAACTAGGAAAGGCAAGCTCTACATTTGCTAGTGTATGTTGGTTTGTTATAAAATGAGAATATTCCATGAGGTTTTCTTTAGTGCATAAAGTCAATTCATGAAAATTTTCAAATCACCATAAAAGTGTAGATATTCCCCCTTTTATACTCATGGTTTTTTATGTGTTTGGGATGGCGGTATGGCCATTTTACGTGGGGAATTTTGTCTAGAGTTCATTATCATATTTTTGCTTGGCCTTACTTCTAGTAGTCCACTTATCAAGGTCTTTAGCCACAAGGATGTGGTATTGAAAATTTTTGTCATCCTGAATGAATTTTCTGGAATTCTGGTGATGGTCAAATTGGAAGTATGTGTGGCATTGGAAATTTATCCTGTGGTTTTCATGACATAAAGAAATTACTTTTATGTGAAGAAAAATTGAGGGGAATTGGGTCATTAAATACCACTTGTCAGTTTAATACTAGCTTTTAGTTTGACAATGATGTGTTGATTACTAGAGAAGACAATTTAGAGATTCTATCACATGTTTCTGTAGGCTGCCCATTTGCAGGTTGTTTGATCAATATTAATATCTTAGGGGACTTATTATTGGGTGAAAATGCATCTCTTTTAGGAGGGACATTGATCATAAATGCAAGAACTTTATTTTTACAGAATAATTATTTCCTAAATACAACTGCATTGGGTGGAGCACCCCCCAAACGAGTGGAACACCACTTGGTGTTGATGGTACAGGTGGAGGTCATGGAGGCAGAGGTGCTTGCTGCATTAGGGGGATGGAAAGGATCCATAAAATACATGGGGTGGATATGATTATGCTTGGTCTACTCTTACTAAATCTTGGAGTTATGGAAGCAAGGGTGGGACAACAAGTAGGGAAGGTGAATTCGGTGGTGGGGGGGGGGGGGGGGGGGGTGTGGGCGTCTCAAGATCATTGTAAAGAGAATTTTGAATGTCAATGGATCTATTAGTGCTGATGAAGGAGATGGAGGACTGAAGGGTGGAGGAGGTTCAGGAGGGAGCATTATTCTCCATGTGCCTAAATTGTAAGTTCACTCTATCTTCTTTATGCCTGAATTGGGATTTCCTAAAGCAATATTCTATGTATGCATATTCCTTGCACTCTCGTGATTATATCTCTTCTAAACTATAAACATTATCCCTTAAGACTCTTAAGTGCAGGTTCCATACATATAACAACAATTACTAATTGGCCTTGATCCTCAATGAAGTTCCTCGAGTTCCCACATACTTGAGGCCCCTTCATGTCATACTTGAGAGAATAAAAAAAAACTTGTCCCTGCCTCGAAAAGGAAATTTCAACTCAAAATGGGCCTTTTAACTTTAACTCAAATTCCATGTCATCATGTGTTAGCCAATGAAATTGCTTTAAATTTGAAATACCGTATAGGTCTTAAACACTTTTTTAATATAAATTTGGGGATAGGTATCATAACAAAAAATTATTTTTTTTGTTTGTATTTTCGACATATCTCCCCGTGTTTTTACTCAAATTTTGATCAGGAGAGCTCGTTGGATGTGGAATTAAATTCCGCATCCAACGAGTACCCACTCGGCATACTTTTTTGAGATGTATTGAGATGTATTGATGTAGAGATGTATTGATTTAGCATATTCTTCAAACAAGATTCATCGAGCCCACACATTGGGGCTTTGCCAGCTTTTATTACACCTTGTCAAGTTTTACCTATATTAGCCAATAAGGGACAACAAATTATGTCACATCACCACCCATACTTGTCATGTTGTATTCAATTCTTTGAATTCCAACTTTCTCTTTAACTCCAACAATTTATTACGATCACTGATACAAAGGGAAAATAAAAATCGAGAATTGTTCCACATGAATCCATGTAGAGGGATGTGTGTATTTGTTTTCCAAGTTAATGAGTTGTTCCAGTTTTACTTGCTGGAGAAAACTCTATTGGCAACAACAATTATGAACAAATTGCACAATTAAACTATGAAATTGATCTAAACATATAGCAATTCAAACCAACAATAAATCCATTGTTAAATATCTACAAGATATTTTATTTTTGTTTTAAGATCATTAAATGGATTGTATAAATTAACTGACCAGAAATTAATGACTAAAATTAAGAATTCCAAGGATTAACAGTAATCCATTTGGTTAATCTGTTGTGCTTGTTCAAGACAGGTGTGGGATGAGATGGACAATATGATAGGGGTTAGAGGGGTTTGGTAAGGGGAGACGATAGCATGATGTTTCAAAACCTAGCAAATGAAGTTAGAACTAAAAGAATTTAAATCCCTTTCCCTGGTGGCAACCTCGGCATGTGGATTTATAGGAATGTGTGCTTATTTGAGGACAAATTCATTCCCTCTTTCCAATGTGTTGTTCAAAGAATATCTATCTTTTTCAATTACAAGTCACCAAAGTCAGTGTCCATACATAGCATTTTCACGAGCCTCTTTATAAATCTAGGGAATGTGCCTATTTTGACGGTGTGGGAATATTTTCATGCAACATAGCCAAGAAATAAATGCCTCTTACGCATTTATTCTATAAGTTTGATTTCTTCTTCCAACCTACCTTTATTGCAATGTCAAAATCCATTAATAAGGTTGGTGTGACTAAAGAGTTTCACAAAGTTTCTTTCATTTCCATTTCATGATTTAATGGCAAAGTTGCATATTTTTTCCCCCTTTATCCCTAAGTGGAATCTAAAACCATTAGGTGGAATGCTTCATTTCTCCAATTCAGAGAGAAGAGTGGACATCTTCTCAATTTTACATTGCTTGAAGTATCCAACATTTAATAAGCTGCAAATAATAATGTTTCAAACAAATCCATTAGATGGCATTTTGTTGGGAAATCCTCTGCATCCTCCAAATATCCTTCCTTTCAGAGAATGTTTATGAGTGTAGAGTATGTGTAAGAGTGGGAATACTACTTTTTCTCTCAATAACATTCACAAAGCTGAAAGTTTCTACCTGGGGGGACTTCATTGTAAACTACATTCATTATTGAATTGTATGTCACATAACTAGGCATAGTGCCTTTTAATTCCATTTCCTTGCGCAGTTCTAAAGCTTCATCCAACCAATCTTTTTTACATCCTATCAATTACTACTGTGTAAAAAAATTCATTCACCACAATTCCTTTCTTCTAATCTTCCCTTAAAACATATCTTTAAGTGACTTATCCAAGTGATTTTGTTGCACTCATCAACGGATAACACAAAACATATATTTGAGGTAGACAAAGAATAAATATATATCATGATTAAATTTGGAATTGCACATGAAAAATGGGTTTTTTTGTTTTGTTTTGTTTTGTTGGCAAAGTGGTGGAACCCCCCTGACTAGCAGGGTTGCCATTGGCTAAGAAACCACGAACCAGGGGCATCTAAGCCGTCAAAATCACTCGGGGATCACACCCAGCCTGGACCGCACCAACCCTTAACATGGTTGGATTTTTTGGTATCCAATAGGATTAGAACCAATGACCTTCATATATTTGAGGTAGACAAAGAATAAATATATATCACGATTAAATTTGGAATTGCACATGAAAAATGGGTTTTTTTTGTTTTGTTGGCAAAGTGGTGGAACCCCCCTGACTAGCAGGGTTGCCACCATGAACCAGGGGCATCTAAGCCATCAAAATCACTCGAGTATTGCACCCAGCCTGGACCGCACCAACCCTTAACATGGTTGGATTTTTTGGTATCCGATAGGATTAGAACCAATGACCTTCCAGTTTAGGGGGCGTCTTAACCATACCCCGCCACCAACTGTTCTACATCTTGGGGATGAAAAATGGGTTAATCTTAACAAATATATATGAAATTAATTTGTTCTTTGGTAGTGGAAATTTAAAATGGAAAAAATATGGCTAAAGGCTTACATAACCTTTTTACAAAAATTATAACTAAATATTTAAAGTAATTATTTTGAAACAAAAAAATTCAAGTAAGATTATTAAATCCTTTATACCTTGTAACTAAAATCATTATTTTAGTTATAATGTTGCGTCCATGCACTTTTTTCGGTTTTCTTTTTATCTTTTTAGCCATTTCACCCTCCAACAACGGCGAGAGCTAACGATAGAGCTGCAGAGTCATTAAGACTCTGTCAGCTCATGGGCCTTCATAAGTCCATCCATGATGCCATGGAGCATGGAGCTACGGCATATGTACCCTCCCTCCCGGCGATGTATGGGGATGTACTTTGGAGCATGGAGCTCCGGCATATGTACCCTCCCTCCCGGCGATGTATGGCGATGTACTTTACAGGTATGACAGGACGACCATTGACGGAACATTGCACACCGTGCAAGGTCCGTCTGACACATTGAAGTCCTGGGAAATCGTGAGTTCTCCTGCGTTGAGTTGGCAAGAGCTAACGATAGAGCTGCAGAGTCATTAAGACTCTGTCAGCTCATGGGCCTTCATAAGTCCATCCATGATGCCATGGAGCATGGAGCTACAGCATATGTACCCTCCCTCCTGGCGATGTATGGGGATGTACTTTGGAGCATGGAGCTCCGGCATATGTACCCTCCCTCCCGGTGATGTATGGTGATGTACTTTACAGGTATGATAGGACGGCCATTGACGGAACATTGCACACCGTGCAAGGTCCGTCTGACACATTGAAGTCCTGGGAAATCGTGAGTTCTCCTGCGTTGAGTTGGTTGATTTCTCTGCCATCAAGCGAAACTCGACCAGCGAGCCAAACATCTGTTGCAATTGTTGTGCATGCGTTTCGCCTCTCGAACGTTAGTGGAGGCGGGCAGGGCTTTCGGCTCTCGGCCACATTTTCTGAGCGTTTGAGACACTGAACACAGGTGATGTAAAGGCAAAGTTGTCGCTTTTTTTTTGTCATGCCTGTGATGCCCCGTCGGAAGCCTACATAAATTCTCTGCAGAAGCCCTTGCTACGATCTGAATTTGCAATTTGTAAATCGTATAATGTTAAGAAACTATAATAAATAGTACAACATTGGTAAAACAAATTCGAGATCCAAGTAGAAGTCAATGTTAAGCTCTAGAGTCTCTCATAAGTTTGTGATAATCGATGAAAATTTTTGTATGAACTTGGAATCTCATTAGTTTGTGATAATCGATGAAATTTTCTATATGAACTTGGACTCTAGGTTGAAAGGCCAAAGCGAATAACAATAATTAGATTAAAAATCAATACTAAAATAATAGACATATGAAACAATTTATAATACTTAAAGGCAGAAAGTATAGGACTGAAAAAAACGTCTCATGATGGAGTTTATTTGAGTAAGTGGGCATAGAGCACGTTGGAGATTATTGGCCTAAGTGGCCACACAGCAAGTTAGGGTTTTTCTAATTCTCTTTCCTTTAGATTAAATTCCACAATAAAAAAATTAGAATTAGAAGCATATTAGGTAAATCTATTGATGTGAAACTATAGCTACAAAAAAATGAAGTTCATTGTATACCTTGCATAACAACATTTGTTGTAATTCTCGAGTACCTCCTGAAATCTACAAGAACCATACCATAGTTTATCCGAAAATCATAGAAAATGTTAAGGTTTTCCTTTACACCTAAACTTACAAATCTTATTAAACCTGTTAAAACTGTGGTGCCACGTTTTTTCTTATCACATTTCAAGTGTTCAAGAGATTGATGTAGAATTTTGCCCCACCTCAATCACGCAAATTTCTTGAAATATTTATACACATTGAACCTGACGAAAGCTAATGGTTGCATGCATTTTCCATTGTTCTCAAAAACTTAACTTGTTCCAGAAAATCTCATAATTGCATGGGTAAACCCACAAATTTATTGGATAAGGTCATATTTCGCTGTCTCATAGAGTTTATGAAAATGTTGTTAAATTAATTGCAAGTTGTGTTTTTAATCATGGCAATGTATATTTTATTTGATTCTTTGCTTTACAAAACTTCTAATGAGTTGAGTTAACGCAAATGTTGTTAAATTAATTGCAAGTTGTGTTTTTAATCATGGCAATGTATATTTTATTTGATTCTTTGCTTTACAAAACTTCTAATGAGTTGAGTTAACGCACTAGATATTGCTTCTAATGATTCTTTAATAGAAATTCTAATGACTCTATGCACTCAGCAAAAAAAAAATTGTTCTCATTTTCATCACCATATCTACTTGATTTATGTTTTTGTGATATCTTAATATATTTTTAGTTAATTTTTTTGTGGATGTTTGATTTTTATTTAGTTTCGCCCCTGATGAAAAAGATAAGATAATCTGTATTTTATTAAAAGTATTTCTCTTCTTCAATGGTGTTTTTTCGCAAGGGGTGACCAACGAAATGTTGGCTACCACCTACTCGCTAACTCTACTTCAACTGGACGAGCCATTAGAGGCATCTCAATCCAATAATTTTCATTTTTCAAATTTAACAGTAAGCAGTAATTGTGCATAACTACAACTTCGAACTACAGTTTACGCTGAGTGCTCATTACCAACCCTTGAACAATTCTTTTAGGGTACGCCTTAAAGATGTGCAAGTCTCGTGAATGACCCCTTCCAGAACTTGGCTTTTACAAATTGCAAATTCAGATTGTAGTAAGGGCTTCTGCAGAGAATTTATGTAGGCTTCCATCGACGAGGCATCACAGGCATGATAAAAAAAAAGCAGCAACTTTGCCTTTACATCACTTGTGTTCAGTGTCTCAAACGCT
The DNA here is from genome assembly GCA_001517045.1 of Pseudotsuga menziesii. Taxonomy (NCBI): domain Eukaryota; kingdom Viridiplantae; phylum Streptophyta; class Pinopsida; order Pinales; family Pinaceae; genus Pseudotsuga; species Pseudotsuga menziesii. The sequence goes on from LPNX010374741.1 coordinate 96,017, forward strand.
CAGAAAACGTGGCCGAGAGCCGAAAGCCCTGCCCGCCTCCACTAACGTCCAAGAGGCGAAACGCATGCACAACAATTGCAGCAAATGTTTGGCTCGCTAGTCGAGTTTCGCTTGATGGCGGAGAAATCAACCAACTCAACGCAGGAGAACTCACGATTTCCCAGGACTTCAATGTGTCAGACGGACCTTGCACGGTGTGCAATGTTCCATCAATGGCCGTCTTGTCATACCTGTAAAGTACATCGCCATACATCGCCGGGAGGGAGGGTACATATGTCGGAGCTCCATGCTCCAAAGTACATCCCCATACATCGCCGGGAGGGAGGGTATATATGCCGTAGCTCCATGCTCCATGGCATCATGGATGGACTTATGAAGGCCCATGAGCTGACAGAGTCTTAATGACTTTGCAGCTCTATCGTTAGCTCTCGCCTCCAACAACAACCTATAGACTTATTGTTGCACATTCTTAGGGACAATTGATAGTTTAAATAATTTAAAAAGCAAAATTTTGAAAAAAAATGTTATTATAAAAAAAATACTTCTCTATAAAATAATTTCAAAACATGGAGAATTTATGTAAAAATAGGGTGAAGTAATGGGAATTGGTAAATGGATATGCTTTGACTTGACACACCCTTAAAACTAGGTAGCCCTTCCCTGGTCTACCTTGGAAGTGAAGGAAAATTTCAGAACATGATATTAACACCGGTCCACGGGGCACCATATGAAGCTCCTCCCGTTCTCCCCACCAGGAATTGATTGAGCACGCGGTTAATGAGGTATTTTCATTGGTGCCGTTAAGTAGAGGCAGATTCAGCGATTTGAAGTAGGTAATTAAGTCGATGTTACGTAATTTTCTGCGCGTATGTTTCATGTCTGGAACGCTGAGCCCTACTTTACTGCTCGTAGATCGGGATCGCCACAGAATAAAAACCTTCAGATCCGTTTTCGGTTTCGAATTTCGCTTCGGAATTCCCTAGTAAGTTCGGGTTCCTCGTTTCCTGTGCTCTCTATAGACTGTTTTTGATGCCGTAACGGCAAAAATCTTTCGATTATTCGACAGCCCTTAATTTAAAGCTTGTCTGAACTCGTTCTCCGCATTGTCGGCCTTGGCCCTTGGGGTAACTTGAGTTGTAGAATTCATTACTGTATGGCTTTTTAGAAAAATTCAGACGTTAAATGGCGTGACTTACTTGTTCTATTTTTGGTCTTTTGAGGGCATTGTGCACCGATCTTGGTCGGACAGTTAAATGCAATGTGGAGTGGATCAACTTCATGAAAGTCAGCGGGTTTCTGGCGGGATCTTTATTTGCGGTTTTTTTCTGTTTTCTTTCTGTTTGAGGCGGTGGAACTTGGAAGGGAGGTCGAGGTATCGATTTATTTATTTGCGATGCTATGGTGTTGTGGATCGATTTTGTATTAATGTTTAGCTTAAAAAGGTTGCCAGCTGGATGTATTTTATCCCGAGTCCTTGGAAGCAGAGTTTGGAGAAACAAGGGTTTGGAATAGATATAGACATTCGTTTTTGATAGTATTTTGCAATTTTTCTTGCCGGATCTTCTCTGGATTAGCATAAGTTACACAGGGTCTCTCAAACTGTGCAGTTTTTTGAGGTTTTAGCTGTTTCTGTTGCCGGTTTTACCGGCAGAACCAGGGTTTGTGGCAATTAGGGTTTGGAATAATCTTTTTTTGGAGTTGGGGGTTGGAATAAGCAATCAGAATAGAGGCTCAAAACGGCGCAATTTATGAGCCTACTATTTTACTTATACCATAATTTTGTGGAGTTGGAATTTTTTTTTATCGGGGATTTTATGGTTATGCACTGATAGCTGTCATTATAACACCATCTTTGCCCAGAGGTAAATCATTAGAAGTGACTTCAAACTGTATAGTTTTCTGATCGTTTTGCTGGTGTTGCTCGACTCATATCCACTTTATTTACTGTGGTGGAATCAGGATTTGCAGAAACTTAGGTTTGGAGAAGGATCCACTTTCCATATTACGGTGTTTAATTGGGATGCTCGGAGGCCAACTGAAGAAGTCCTTGAAGATCCTATAAATTATCAGTGTAGTAGATGTTGCTGAATATTAATTCTTACATTCTGAGGAGACCCAGAAAATCTTGAAGTTGATATTTACTAGCAATTTGACGTCAATGAGGTCAGGCTTTAGAGGACTTCCACCTTTATCAATGGTGTTACAATCCCATTATGAAGGTTGAAGCATCTAATTGCTCATACATTTCTTAACTTATGACAATGCCGGCATCCAGGATTCTAACAATTGACACTGCAAGGCAAAGGGATGAAGAGAGTGGAAAGATTACATCACCGAGCGAAAAATCACATAATGGGAAGCCTGAGGGCAGGTTTCCCTTGACACGGTGGGAGTTTGTAGCGGCTCTTACAATCTTCATGGTATTTGCTATAGGTCTCCTAAGTATATATATGACCATGCCAGAAGCAGAATATGAGATCCTTAAGTTGCCTCATAATATTGCAGATCTCCGATTACTCAAGTAAGTTTCATCTGCTGCTTTGCCATATTTTTATTGAGACAGTCCATTTTGTTTCTATAAGTAATTGCAGTTTTAGAATCTCCAAATTTGTCATAGTTTTTCGAACATGGTTACTTCTATCTTGCATGAATATTCTTGAATCTCCATCTGTCTTTTTCTAAGATGGCCCTAGTTTGAAATTTTGGCACAGCTGTAATAAATAGCGTGAAAAGGGGACTAAAGTTTTTCAAATATTCATAATCTTACTGCCATCGAAGTCCTTGACAATAAAAGCACATGTTGGTTTCATGTAGGCTTTAATACGTTTATAGGTAAGTCAAATTTTCAAGCACAATATTAGCAATATAGTGGACCTTAGACTGTAGCAATTGCGACCAGTTAGTTCGAATGCAATATACTATCACATTCTCTTTGGGTCCTGTATCTCCTGATTTCTGAATTATGCACTCATAGTCCGAACCTTGTAATGCCTTCTTTAGGAAGGGCGTTTCAGGGCTGAGACAATACCTTCGAACCCATTCCTAACCAAGTTGCCTTTACCTAAAGGCTAAAACATAATTAGAGACTCTCATACCAACTTTTGAATCCACAAGATTTCATCACACTTTTCAAAAGTTATTAAGGATGTGTGATGTTGTTTGCTAATGATTTTAAAAGAAGATTGACAGCTTCAAAAGGCCCAGGGCGTTCAAATCCATTGGTCATAAAAATATTCCCTTAAAAGGCTCGGGTACTAGAAAACTAGAAAAGTAATCAAACTTCCTGGTTAAGATTGTTGGTGCTCTTCTTTTATTAGAAAAAGAAAATTTCTAACCCTGGAGGTTGGCAGTTTACAGAAATAAATTATCTCTTGGTCCCCAAAAATGTTCCTTTGTAGACCTTAATTCTGAAATAGAAAAATGACATCAATATCACACTGCTAGCAATAACTAAAAAGCAAATGCAGAAAGATAAATAGAATGGGTTCTCAATTCTTGCATGAAAAGTTCCAAATCTATAGATTTTTTGTATATAGATACTGTACTCTTTTAGGGATAAAAGAAACCCTAGAATAACATATGCAAGTTGGTTAGTGTTCTTCTTGTGAGCCAGTTAAGTCTTTCCCTGATACAAGTGACTATTCATCATCTGCTGAACAATATATCTTATTTCTTTTCATTTGTGCTTATGCTTTTATGGGACAGTGCAACCCTTTGCTTTTCTTTGTGTTCTTGATTTGCTTGCATGGATGAAAAGGAGGATATTAAATAAACACGAGGAAATAAGTAGATTCTTTTCAATATCATCCTAAGGCTTTCTTATCTTTCCAAGTTCTTTTCTCCTATACCTCTTGTCAAAAGGTTTAATATAAAAGTGAAGACCAGAGTATTTTATTTCCAATGCATCCATATGACATCAAACCTAAGTCACAGGATTCGGCGAATTTGAACCTTGAGGTTCGAAATTCGCTGAATTTCAAAGGAAAAAAAAATTCGAATTAAATTCGCCGAATTTTAAAAACGAATTCGAAAACGAATTTTATCGAATTCGAATTTAAAGGCGAAATTAATAAAAAAAAAAAAAATTTAAAAAAATCGAAAAAAATCGAAAAAAAACCCAGGAATTTCAGTTTTATTGTTTATTTTTTAAACTATTTAAGCATGCTGCATAATATATTTCATTTTATAAGTTCAAATTTATTTCAATAGCATATTTTATTAACAATTTTATTATATATTTATATATTTATATATATATTCGAATTTCAAATCGAATCTCAAACGAACCTCATTCAAAAATTCGAATTCGAACCGAATCAAATGGTTCTTGAACTCGAATTCGAATTCAAACCATGTGACTTAGCGTCAAACCATGGTTGAGTTGACATGGTCATGTGGTGCCTAATATATCAATCCTTTTTTCATCCAAATGAAGAAAGTTAATGCATTTACTCCCTAGAGTTTTACTGCCGTCAAATCACTTATGATTAAAATATAAGTTTTTTGCAGTGTTTTGAGTGAATGATCGAGTTGAATTGCATGATTAGTAGACAAAAATGCTTTGAGAATAAGTTGGTTTCTTGGATGTGAAATGGGAATGATTGTGATTGTCATGTCCGATTTGTTTGTTTTACCTGTGATGTCTTTTTGCCTATTCTGGCATTGGGTTTTCTGTTGAGTGTGTTCCTGATTTCTGTATGTGCATTCAGACTGTTAGTAATGTATGTGGGTTCGTCTCCACTTTCTGCAAATGTAACAGGTTGTAAATCATTGTTTGGGTGTGTTCTAGATGGTGGAAATGTGTCCTACCTGAAAATGTCATAAATTGGTTGTTGTTTCAAAATTACTGTAGCTTGTTTTATCTTGGTTTCTATTCTTAGCTTGTACATGTTTGCATCTTCAGTAATGCAATGCTGTATTCCGATCATTGGCTCGTGCATGTGGAATGGAAAATTTAAATATATTTTTCTATAAGATGTTTTGATGTTCAAAATGTATTCATTATTGAAATTTCTGTTTGCAGAGACCAGCTTGCAAACTATACCAGAGACTACACAGCTCAGTTTATTCTAGGCTATTGTGCCACGTACATTTTTATGCAGACATTTATCATTCCTGGGACCATATTCATGTCATTGCTAGCAGGAGCACTTTTTGGAGTAACCAAAGGTTTGGCCTTGGTTTTATTTACTGCAACTGCTGGTGCATCATCCTGCTTTTTCTTGTCAAAATTGATTGGGAGGCCCATTGTTTTTTGGTTTTGGCCAGAGAAACTGAGATTTTTCCGAGCTCAGGTATACATTTTCTACACTCTATAAGATACTTATAGACTATGCTGCATATTGACAATATTAACACATGCGAACCTTCCCCATACTCTTTTTCCCACATCTGATTTAAGTCCGGTAATTACTGGCTTCTGGGTGAACATTTAAAATACTACATCATATATGAGAATGGTCTACTCATTTTACAACCAAACGTGCAGGTGCTGTAAAAATTTACTACTGATGTCATTATATTATCTTATACTATCTTGAGGAGAAAACTGACCGCCAACTACTTGGAAACATTTGCTTTTAATTGTTAGAGTTGTTTGACAGCTTTTTGTTCATGAATCCTTTTTGAAATGCTGAATTTACTAACAGCTATACTTCATAAAAATATGGATTTGTTTTATAGTTCTTATGGTACTAGGAAATACGATTTCAAAGTTTCATCTATTATTTTAGACTTTGTTTGCACTTTATTGCAGGTGGCTCAACGCAGGGAAAAATTGTTGAACTATATGCTCTTCTTGAGGATAACACCAACGTTACCAAACACTTTCATAAATCTGGCATCACCAATTGTAGATGTGCCTTATCACATTTTCTTCTTTGCAACATTCTTTGGTCTTATTCCAGCTACTTATATTACAGTTCGAGTAAGTTACTTTATTTATTGAATTTTACAATTACTGCTTTATATGTAGAATTTCAAGTCCCTGATTCGTTCTTCATATTCTGTATGCAAAGTTTTTTTCAACAATTTAGTGATTGTTTTGGAACTGTTCACATTGTAAATGTAATTCTTGCTTTTAATATTTGTTCCTTAGTAAATTTTAAACTTCAAGATTATTATAGCAATGTTCCATGGAGTTTCTGTGACGGGGGAGTGCGGGAGCAGGGAAACTCTAAAGGGGGGCGTGTGGAAGCCACCCCAAATTTTAGGCAAATTTCAGGGAAACAAGGGGACGTTGAAGTCATAAAAATTAATTTAAAATATAAAAATGATAAATCCTAACAATAACTATTATCATGTAAAATGTAAAACAAAAAACAAAAATAATCATTATGGAATTCATCAAATTTCAAATTTCAGTTTGTAAATGATACTGAAGTATGTTACTACTGAGTACTCACTATTACCATGTAAAAAATAAATTATTAAATACTAAGAACTAAAACTATTATCATGTAAAATGTAAAACCAAAAACAAAAATAATCATTATGGAATTCATCAAATTTCAAATTTCAGTTTGTAAATGATACTGAAATATGTTACCACTGAGTACTCACTATTACCATGTAAAAAATAAATTATTAAATACTAAGAACTAAATATCATCATTATCATTATGCAATGTGTATCTAAATTCAGATTTCTCATTTATAAAAGATAATGCAACATACTATGAAGTTTGAAATAGTCAAATAGATATTGAACCATTAACATCTTAACATAGAGAAGTGAGAACAGTGAAATAGACAAAAGTGAAAAGTCTGAGTTTGTCTTTTTTAAACTCATCAATTTAATTTTATCCATTTATTCTCATTCAATTTAATTTAATTTGTCATGATTCATCTATCATTTAATTTAATTTTAATTTTTATGTAATTATTTTTATTGAAAAACAAAAAAATATAAAAATTGGGGGGCTTCTAGGAGTCCCCCTGGGGGGGGTCTTCTAGGCGTTCCCCCATGAAAGGGGATGTGGGGGGGACACCTAGAAGCCCGCCCTTGGGGGGGAACGCGTTCTGCACCTGGGTAAACTTGGGGAAATGAGTTTCCCCAAGTTTCCCACAAAAGGGGGACATGAGGAAACGTTTCCCCAAGAGTTTCCCTGTCCCAGAAGCGAGGGGATGCGTTCCCGAACCTGGGGAATGTGTCCCTGTGGAACACTGGATTATTGTTACTGACCAGTTTGTACTGCATTGCTTAGTAGTTTATTGTTCAGATACCCCTGTATGAGGAGCTTTAAATTTGGTAAATGCCCCTTGTCAAATGGCATCTTCTTGTTGCGGTAATGCTTGTCTCTCTTGGTAGATGGTGGAAACGATGATCTGTTTTTGTTTCATGTAAATAGTTTTAGGGAGGTATTGTCTTTACATATGTGATTATGATGATTGCCTACCAAACTACCTATTAAATAGTTTGAATCCAGGTGTTTTTAACAGCAGTAGTGTTCCAAAATTTGGATGGATTTGTAAAACAGAATGGTTTTGTTTGTAATTTCTGCAGTTCTTTGGTAAAGTTGTCAATATATTGATTTTCATTTGATTTATTGGTATATCTAATTTTTGAGCTTTCTTTAAACTGTTTGGTAAGTTGGCTGCAATATTTGTCCCCATTTTTTGCAGGCTGGTCTAGCTCTTGGGGAGTTGAGGTCCGTGGCAGATTTGTATGATTACAAGACAATTGCTGTATTGTTTTTTATTGGCCTTGTCTCTGTTGCTCCGACAATTGTAAGCAGGAAACAGATGCATGAATAAAATGCAGTTTATCTAAACTTGCAGGTGTTTTCTATGCCATTGGTAAAATGGCAATTGATTTAGTTCTTCCGCCCTAGACTAGGACAACCTAGTCATTGAAAATTGTGTCAATGAGGCAGATTCGGAGGCTCTGTATAGGATGTTCAATCACATTTATCAAGGAAATATTTTGCAAACTCTCTTGATGTTTCATTGTTTTCTGTCTTATGTTAATTGCACCAGTTTTTTTTATTAGCTATCATTCTCATGGAAACATCAATCATGCAATCTGAAGACGACTCTTATTCTGCATGTTTTGTAGCATGCTTGTCCAATGTGGCGTTGCAACTGCTTATACTGTGTGGTTTGCCGCTTGCTTTATGAGCACACTTAGTTTTTGGTTTTGATGGTAAGGTTTGAGAATATGTAATTGGTTCAGATTCAACTTGCCACAGAAATCAACAAATTGCTGATGCTGTTCTGCTGTATAGTCAGCTTTGACAATGCAGTGTTAAGTTTCTGACTGTTCTTACAGTCCAGGCTTTACAATCTCATATTATATCGACCTTTGAGCAAGACTGCGATACCAAGGATGCCTGGTCTTGTTTCGTTTTTGTTTTGAAATGTGAATCTCACATTTTTAATTGGGAAATTCATCTCATTGATTTAAATTTAGGCTTTCAATTTGTACTAACACATTTAAATTTAGGCTTTCAATTTGTACTAACACATTTGTTAGTAGCATATTACCTTGCTTGGGGCACGCTGGCCATGATTAATTATTACAGGGAGAAATACACATGTACGGAGGTGGATACCAACATATCCGAGATCTTGCATCTCACGTTGTCAAATCTTCTTGGTGCATGCAATACTTCATAAACCAACTCCCATTGTTGCAATTAGTGTGGGATTAAACATGCACAAACATATCGCTTAGGATAAACACCAACCAAATCGCCCCGCTTTTCCGATTTTGATAAAAAATCTGTCAAATTTGTGCTCTGAAATTGTTAATTTCACCATTTTGTAATTTTACTAATTTTATAGGACTGCTTTATACTAAATCGCTGATTTTAAAACCACCCAAATGATTAAAATTACGATTTAAATCCTTGAAATTATGATTTACACCAAAATTGGTCTGCCGGATTCCAGCGGGTTGGGGGTGTTTTGGTTAGCGCTTATACTGCTCCCAAACATATAGCAAATGCAATAGGGATAAATATTGGAGGTATCGTTATGCAAAATATGTGGGTCGTTTTAATTGTTTGAAGGTTTGTCACCTTTGTTTTTATGATGGGTCATGTCATTAGTATTGTTATGTTGTGATGTTTGAACCATTAATAATAAATAGAAATCGAGGTCCAAGTGCAAGAAACACATAAATAAAGGCATCTCATCATCAGATGGTATGGGGGTGGATATCAATGCATTGACTTGTGGTCTTGCATCTCACATCGCAATAGGGACCTAAACCTAAACCCTAGCTATAGACGAAATAGAACTAAAGAGGAAAATATATAACTAGATACACGAGATGAGAACCCTCCCCCAGATACATCTGTTTTGAAGGCTCGATGTAACAAAGAGTCAAATCACTAGAAAGCATGAAAAAGTGTAAAATAATTACTATGCTTCCCTTCAACATTGGCGATGGTTACATTGCTTGTACCTTCTGTCACCTGCTCCTGTTTGGATAGGAGGGCTTTAACCCGTGAGAGCCCCTTAGAGAGTGGATGGAGGGTCCTTTCCAGGCATGACAAGCGATCAGTAATCTACTCCCTGAATTGTTTATGAGCATCTATGCTAGAAGCAAAAAGAGATTTGATATACCCTATCATGTCGAGTGCTTCTGAATAGGGCTTATATGCCTCAAGTATTCATGGGGTTTTCCATAGGAAAATCAGAGAGGGGAGGGTCTTCTTCTTGCCTCTTGCAGCTAACCAGGCTTCCTCATCCACCCTAGCAACCTCAGACTAGGCCACATCAGAGTGGGTGTGTTTAAAGGCAAAGTGCTTATGTTTGTTGCGGGTCTCAAAAAAATGTGAGATTCTTTTCTCGAAGACACCCCTCCCTTGAATAGTCATTACTGGAGTAATCCTCCCTATCAAAACCTAGGGGAGCACTGTTTTTGAGGGTACCCCATAGACCTGCGGGTAGCCTTTAGGATTTACCTTGTTTTGAGGAGTGGGAGTTTAGCCTTCTCTATCATCCTTGCCTCTTTCTCATTGAAGCTCTGGGTTTTCCCATACGAGTATGGGAAAGCATCCTTCCACGTGTGAGAGCGGAGGAACACAATTGGGAATAGACAAATCAATGTAGGGAGCAAACTTGACAATCCTTAGAACGGATGGGCTAAGTGCCAAGCAACAGTAGGACTCTAGACTGAAGAACAGAAACCAAACAACAACAAAGTGGTCTCTAATGACAGGTTGAGATCCAAAATGATCAGAAAAACAGAGAGGGTGAAGAGTGAGAGCTTTCCACCCCATTGTTTACAATATCCACGCCAATTGAGAGTTTGCTTTATTATTCCCTAGCCCGATCCAGCAATGACATGCAGAGATCTGGAGTCACAGTTGAACTGAGATGTCCTTTGAATCAGGCATGATTAGAAGACCACATGGAACTGGTTGAGGGCCTAGGAGGGATGAAACCATGAGTGCGTCGAAAGCTAGAGTTTGGAGCATTCAAATTATTGTTTGCTAACTGAGGTAGTTTATTGTACTCTCCCTATTTGTCCCAACCTCAACAACTAGCCGCATGCACATGTTGCAAGCACCATGTTTGCATCACCCAATCCAAGGTGATATCACAAGAGAGACGGTGTTAGTATTCACTTTAAATTGCATTGTTGTTGTAGATTTAGATTTCATGACAAGAGGGAGTTGCACCTCTCGAGTCTCTTAACATTTTTATTATTAGATTTCTTGTAAGAAAGGGTGTAATTCCTTTCATTGTAGATTCAGTTTCATAGACGAGAGAGGAGTTCCTCTCTTTTAAACTTTTGTTTTAATTGAAATTTATATTATGGTGAATTTTATGTTGAGTGGAAAGAGACATCAGTTCAGATTTATGTTATTGTTGCAGATTCACTTCAATTTACTTCTTATGTCTGCTAACATTAGATATTTGCGTTTCAAAACGAAATGGGATGTTCTATAGTAGAATATGTAAAAGATAATGTTTTGTGGATGGTGGATTAGAGATCCTTTGGTTGGTGGAATCAACATGGTCTTTTGGAATGTTTCTTATTCTCATTGGTCACCTTTTGTATGCATTATCAAAAAATTGTATGCACTACCTTTTATATGCATTATCAAAGAATTGTATGTACTATTTTCTTTGTCACAATCTCCATTTAGACCTCAATCTTGCAAAAGGGCGAATCTTGCATAATCACCATTATATTTGAACTGATCACAACATAATGTCACCGAGGAGCATCATTGTAATCATATTGCACTTCACACACTTTGATACCATGTTGAGGAGGGCAATATCCCAAGACATTTCAAAGCAAATCATACCAAAGATTGACACAGGAGTTTAATGGGCACCCTTGTAACCAAATAATATATGAATACAAACACATTACAATTATACTTTAGGATCACAATTCATAGGTTCTATTACTATACGAGCTATTTCTAACCCTCAAAATTTTAATGGGCTAATTAATAGCCTATTGATAACATACAAAAATGGACATTAATGACTTTATGAACTACTAAGTCGCACACTAACAATATGGGCTATAAATGCCCACTAACAAGGGTACCCAAATGATCTATGAATACAAACACTTTACAATTATACTTAAATACTAGTATCACATTTTAGAGGTTCTAGGACTGTATGAGCTATATCTAACCCTCATAATTAATGTGGGCTAATTAATGACCTACTAATAACATACAAAAATGGAGATTGACCCTCATAATTAATGTGGGCGAATTAATGGCCTACTAATAACATACAAAAATGGAGATTAATGACAACTCATGAACCACTAAGTCACCACTCTAACTGCTATAAATGCTGACTAACAAGGAGCCATAAATGAATTTAATGGCCACTAAGGAACAATCTAGCTTTGTCACCAATACATCAACATCTTTCATTAATTTTGATAAAGAAAGCAATGATTGAGAAATCTGGTATTAGACCGATTACAAATTACAACTTGACAACATGTTCCACTTTTAGCTCTCCAACCAAAAAATCCTCAATGTAATATCATTACGTGGGATCATAACTAATGGAATATACATGCACTAATGAAGCATAAGTATGAAAGATAAATGGATTATTAATTAGAATGCATATCAGACTTGAAAGTGTTTTATTTAGGGGCGACGGGAGCAGGCACAGTCATCCTAGATCTTGGAGGATTGCAGGCAGGAATAGTTCCAACAACATGGTAGAGCTTCTTGTCTTATGTCGAGGAATCAATTTTTCTGCAGAAAGGGACCTGAAGCACCCCATAATTTGTGGCGACTCCAGAGTAATCATCTAGGTCTTGGTTTTTGACAAACCTTTGGGGACTCTTAGCTTGACTAGACTCTTTGCTAGAATCAAGAGATCTTGAATTAATTGGGAAATTATTAGTTCGTTCATGTTTTATGGGAAAACAAATAAAGAGGTTGATGCTTTGGCAAACATGGTGTCCCTTCTGGGAAGGGAGTCAAGACCCTCAAAATCAATTGGGAAATTGATAGTTTGTTCATGTTTTGTGGGAAAACAAATAAAGATGTTGATGCTTTGGTAAGCTTGGTGTGCTCTTTGGGAAGGAACCCTCAAATTCAATGAAGAGTTGGAGAAATTTTTTCAGCGATCCCCTAACAAATCAATGAAGTTTTAGGGATGTGCTAAGGAAAAGGCAGGCTATTGAAGTAAAAGGAACGGTTGTATGGGCCTTCCATATGGCCATGGACTAGATCCTTCCCATTGCTCATGTTAGATTATGTCGGGTTCCTAGTTTGGATCAATGATGGCATAGAATGGTTGTGGACAAGGACATATAGACGATGGACATGACATGAGGCACAACAAACAAGTATCAAGTACGTGGGGAAGCAATATGCTTTAGCAAGGTTTCCAATTATGGAATTTGGTGGCTTAACGGATTGAAGGGACTTTCTCCACAATTCGCTTTAGATATTATAGGCTTGAATTGCTATGAAAATCATGACGAAGGGTAGTGAGTTAAATGTGATTTGACGTATGTTGGGTACAAGGTTCCCATTTAATCCTCAGATGGCACGATGGATTCAAAAGTTTGACCAATGAAGGATTTTTGAGAGTGCAGTCTCTCTACGACTTTAGAGGGAGTGAGACGAGGAGCAATTGGCAAGTGTGTTTTGTCAACTAATTCAAGGGGTGACTAGAACCAGAAATCCATGGACCATGAAGCTTGGATTGATGACAATTCCTGTGTGCCATATGATTTGTGGAGGCTTAAGAGAAGCCATAGAAGTTTAAAAAGAATAGACATAGCATGAGCCGAGACCTAAATACAATGGACATGCACGTGGAATAGAGGCATCAAGATGAAGAACAAAAATGTCTTATAGAAAGGGGAGATATCGAATATCAAATTGATGTTTTGAACAATGTTGTGGAGAACCAACAACTAGGATTGATTCCATTGAAGTCTGTCTTGCCTAAGTGTAACTTATAGTTGCGAGGAATGAAGGCTCTAGAGCTCAAAGTAGCAAAAATGGAAGCAACCCTACTCCACCTCCAAAGCAAATTGCTAGCGTCGAGACAAACGGAAAGTTTAGCCAAACTCTATCCGTTGGTCAAGCAAGAAGATCAGGTGTCGAGAGCCCAAGCTTAAACCTTTGCATGGGTGGTTTTGTAGGTTTTTACTGTTTCAATTTCTCAGAATTTATAATCGGCAGTTTAGGAGCAATAAATGTCATAGTAGATCAAGAAATTGAATGTCTGAATACTCAAAATTGTATTGGTTAGTATTGGAAACTTTGTAAATCTAGGCCCTTGGGTCTTTTTTGTGAACTTGGGAATGATGTAACATAAGGGATTTATCCTTGCTTTTATTAATAAAATACTACCTATTCTTGTAAAGAAAAGTGTTTTCTCCATTATAATATTAAGCACATTAGATATCAATGCTTTATTTTGAGGTTTTCCCATTTATTTATGAGTAAGTTAATAAGTGGATATATTCATTAATTTTTTTCCTCAAATTAGACAAGGATTTTGTATGAAGTTATAGTTCTACCTAATTGATGATTGATGAAAACTTCGAGCATAAAACTTCGCCAATTTTAAAAAAATCTAAATCATTATAATCTTAAAAAAATAAATAGATCAAGATGCAACTTTATTTCATTGAAAAAAATGTCATAAAAAATATTGAAATTGTCCACTTTCTCGATTCATTTATTTAATAAGCCTTGCAAATAAATACTATGATAATCCTAATAAACACAAAGCCTATCCCTACTAATATTTTAAACCTTATTCAATTTCTAACTAACAAAATGATTGTTTTTAATATATAAAGTCTTATCCTTACTCATATTTTAAACCTTATTTAATTTTAACTAAGGAAATGATTGTTTTTAATATATAAAGTCTTGTTACAGAGTTAAGAGACACCTAATCAATAACTAATGCTTTGGGCCTTATTACATAATTATGAAAGTACATGATATATCTTCGTACGGTGATTCAAGTACATAAAATGTCTTATAATGTTGCTTCCATATCATATAATGGTCATTCATTGGTTGAAATTACCAATTCTAACGTAACAACTAAGCAATTTAAAAAAAACACTTGTTGTTTTGAATGATGTAGATTGCCGCAAGATTTTTTTTAACAAGCAACAACTTTATGTTACACCACTATTTGAGTGTATGTGTCTCTTTTGGTCATATATTCAAATTCAAAGGGGAGTAGCATATGTACATCTTCGCAAATTTTAATAGTCAAATTGTTGTAAAGAGGAATCTTGTCCCACAAACAAGTGAGTCTCATACACAGTGGAAAAAACTGACGATTTTTCGGTGATGTCCCGAAAAATCGTAATTTTTTTTGGCTGCCGATTTTTTGGCCCGAAAAAAATCGCGATTTTTCAAACAATCGAACATAGGCAAAAAATCGGCGAAAAATCGGGAAAGATCGGCAAAAATCAACAAATTAGGGGGGAAATTCGGTAAGCAAATTTTGACCCTATCGAATACAAAATTTGCATTTTTTAATGCTTACCGATGTTTGTCGATTTTTGCCGTTTTTTTGCCGATGTTGCTGAGAAGATGTTTTATGGACGCTCGTCGATTTTTTCCACTATGCTCATACATCAATATGGTGTTTGGCTTGGCCTTGGCATTAAAATTAGATTATTACTATCATTATTATCTTCTTAACACTTCGAGTATTATTCTCCAAGATAAGCTTGTCATTTTGAGGATGGTATCTACGGCAAATCCTAGATTCTTTTGTACAAAGTCGTGTCAATAAATTTTGAATAATTCATGTATAATTGCATTGAAGAGGTGCATTCTACAACCTAATGGAGGATCTGTAACTCCTTCCACACTCATCTTGGATATGACACGTGTCTTTAAAAGAAAATAAAAAAAATATTATAAAAAAACATCTCTACTATTTAAAACATTTACAATAACATATATATAAAACAATACAAATTAAATAAATTAAAATGATTCCTCAACATTTGCACTATAAAAGGGGTTTGCACCTCAAGAAATTTGATCCTTTTTAGCTCTTGGTAGTGTTAGGTTTTCTATGCTGTAATAGCTTAAGTCCTAACTTGATAAGCATTTAATACATTTTCATAATAACAACATAAAAAGGATCATTGAAAGAAACACAATCACAAGGTACACAACAATTTACCCTGAGAAAACATAAAGGGAAAAACCCAACAAAATCTTCCTCAATATAGATTACCAGTATGTAATGACCAAAGACCAAGGTCTCATCAAGTGAGAGACCAAACCCCAAGCATAAGAGCCAAAACACCAAAGACACAAGTCCTCCCCTTTTTCTGTCCCTCATTTCTCTCTCTTGCACAATACAAGTGTGACTGTGTCCTTAACTAGCCCGACCTATCTAACCGACGGGGCCGACCTACCTAGGTAAACTTCACAATATATATATATATTTCTTTCTAATTCTGGGTGCTATTGATCCAACTTACAACTGAGGGTTTACCTCATGAATTTTACATGACCTTTTACATCAACAACATCTCCCGAAGGAGGAATGATAATAATAATGTGAAGT
The DNA here is from genome assembly GCA_001517045.1 of Pseudotsuga menziesii. Taxonomy (NCBI): domain Eukaryota; kingdom Viridiplantae; phylum Streptophyta; class Pinopsida; order Pinales; family Pinaceae; genus Pseudotsuga; species Pseudotsuga menziesii. Next base: position 112,034 of record LPNX010374741.1, read on the forward strand.
ACAAGTAGAATATTCTTCAAAGTTACATTATTTCAACAGGTGGATCCCTTCTTAAGATAGATCTATGTTGGTTTATCAATAAATTGGTTCTTAAGAGCAAACATGTTACAAACTGAGATTTTTATTTAAGTGGGGAGGGTAACAAATTTTGCTCACAATCACTTGAACTACACCCAATTTATTTATGTTTGAATAATGCATATTAATATAATTTATTTAATCAGGAAGAAAATTAATACTTAGTTTTCAAAATCCCATCTTGTTTGTAACACTACTTACTTTGTTTGTTTCAATCTCTAAGAAGGTTAGTAGGTTTTTTTTTTTCCCTCCCTAACCTAAAAGTATGATTTCCAATTTTAATTCAAACATTGCTATGGACAAAACTGATGACATGTTTGGTTTTGTCAAAGTGCTAAAGCAATGCTGAACAAAACTAATGACATGTTTGGTTTTGTCAAAGTGCTAAAGCAATGCTGATACATCACTTCCATTGTATGTAATGTTTGCAATATGTTCATTGGGGAACCTTTTTGGTTAATGTAAGGAACACCAAATGTGTAAGGAATTTCTTAGCCCATTGCATTTTAGAGATTGAATAAGGCTTTCCACAAAGTTAATGAAATTTCTAAATGCTTGGTAGTAAAGATAGTTTTGATGTTTTTTTACATTGAGGTATATATCAATGCTATATATGATACCTTGGTTGAAAGGGATTCAAATATTTGAGTAATCTTATTATCTTAAAATTTGTGAGAGTTAGGTTGAGTTACTAAAGGTTTTTACAAATTTAAAAAATTTCCAAGGGTTTTGTAGGGCTAAAGATAACCGTCATGTTTTTCTTCCTAGGGTTTTGTAGGGCTAAAGATAGCTATCATGTTTTTCTTCCTATATGTTTAGAATTAGGTTGAGTAACTGGAGGTTTTTACAAATTAAAAAAATTTCCAGGGGTTTTGTGGAGCTAAAGATAATCATGATGGTTTTCTTCCTCTATGTACTAAATATACCTTCGATGACATGGGAATTCAAGTTTGGGTGTTTTTCGTTATCTTAATATTAAAATGTGGGGTGCTTAGGTTTAATAATTTTACAGGGAGATTTATTAAAATTTTATGAGTAATTATTGTTTTTAAATACTATCAAAATGTGGGTTTTTGGTTTTTCATTTTTTTACTAAGGCAAAAGGGCATTTTGATACCATTTCCTTTCGAAGGGGATGGTAGTGGGATTTGATATGAAAATATTTGCTAGTATGGATATATTTTCTAAACACATTGTGGGATGTATAGACATTATTTTGATTTGAATTAAAAACATCTAGAAAATGAAGACAAGTGTTATTCCTAACTTTCATGGTGGACTCAAGATGATGTAAAAGGCTATTAAGGTGACTAGTGATCATTGCAAGTAAAATAACAGTGCGTTCTTTTAGTTGTGTGAGCCTTAAATCACATTTGTATTAAATATGATAACATGATTATGTTATTAGATCAACACAGATCTATTTTAAACCTGTTTCTGTCAAGCATTGAGATGGATCCAATATTTTGAGGTGTATTTTTTTTTACGCATTAAGAATTTTTTTATACCTCAACATATTTGATCATTCTTAGTACTTGATATATCTAGGTGTAAGATGAAACCTCTCTCTCTCATATATATATATATATATAGTTTAAGTAGACATAATTTGTATTTTCATTTTTTTATGGGAACGACATGTTATATAATGTTACACGTTACACCATCTCCCCCATATTGGGTTGTAGAGAACCTTGCTACTCTTGATGCAATAATTTCTGTTGATAATCTTTTGTCCATGAAAATATAGGTGTGTGGCCCCATTGGTATGGGAATTCTTGAATATTTGTACTGCTTGGACATTGAGTAGGAAATTTGGTGCTGTGATTCCTTGAGCACAATTCCTTATTATACTTTTTTATTATTAATTTATTTCTTTGGTTGTGAAAGGTTTCTTGTATAGTAACATGCTAAATTTGTTGTCAGGGTTCCTTGATCAGTAGGGTTCCATAATCATAAACCATTATTACACTTGTAGCTTAGTCGAGATTTTTATATTAGATTTGTATCTTGATTGTGAAAGGTTCCTTGTGTAGCAATAGGTTTGATAGTGTAATGGTTGAGAATATCATGTTGGTGTTGAAGAAGTGACCATATGCTAAATGAGTGTTGAAAGAGGGTTGCTACATGAATTTGCACTAGTTCAATTGTCATTGTCATTCATTCATAGAGGTTGTTACTTTGATCCCAAATCATGCAACATTGTCTAGTGTATGTTGAGAGAGGTATCTAGCAAGCATGCCCTTACCCTCATCATCACATAGCCTATATCGATGGTGACTCTATAGTTTATGCTTATAGTTGAGTGATAAATTTTGACTCTATAGTTTATGCTTATAGTTGAGTGATAAATTTATCCTATATAAAAAATCCACGTGTTTACAATTTGAGTGGATAAATATCCACTATTTAATATATGTATGCTCTATTTATATCCCCAAGGGTTAACTCAATTTTTTGGACCATTTCCTTGGAGTTACTAATGGTTATTGTTTCGGTGATAGATTTGGCCTCTATCCAATTTTTGGGGGAGAACTTTTAACATCCACGAATAATTTAGATAGGTATATAGATATTGTTTCAAATTATGTAAGAATCCTATGATATGAGCCCACTTATGAATCCTCCATCAAATTGATATGAACTAAAAAGATATCAAGATAGGAGCTCGAGGAAGACTAGTAAGAGAAATCCCATTGTGGACAATATCTTATTGGTTGAAGAAATACTTTTGCCATTGAGCCTTATCCTTATAGTAGAGTAGAACCCTTATGCCATGGGGGAGTGTTTGGAGATGGTGTTGGCGAGTTGTGAGATGTGGAGGGTTTTAGAGAATGTGGGAGGGGCCAGGAACTAGGAAACAATGCAAGGGGTGAACGAGTTCTGAGAAGGTTGGCCATTACATAAAGGTGGTTGATAAACTAGATAAAGGAACCAAGAAATATGAGTGGCTAGTGGGAGAAATATATTAGCGAAGAAGGGAGTGATGCCATAATACTAAATGAGTTGCACAAGTTGTAGAGACAGGGACATATGACCAAATCCTAGTTGAAGGAGTACTCAACAATGCATTTCCTTCATTCATGGAAAAAAGTATTGAATTCTTAAGGTGCAATTTTCTTTTGGTGTCCAAGATGCCCTACATATGTAACCTTATGCATCTCATTTGATTACCAATTTACTTAATTCAACAAAATTAGGAACATAAAATATATTTTTATGCATAAAAAGTCCATCATCTTCCAACATGTATCCTTCATATTTTTGTCGTACATTTTCTTGTTGCAATCCTTTACATGAAGATGATGTTCATATGAGATAATAACTTCAATAAATATGGTTCTTAAATCTTATTTACACATGCTAATGGATGTAGCTTTCATTACATGTACTCTCTTGTTGGGTGCATTTACAACCTTGTTCTCTTTCCTTTTTAAATGTTTGATATCAAATCCAAACTCAAAAATAAATTCCATGCATCTTGTCTACTTAGCATTCAAAGCCTGTTTTTTCAAACAATTATTTCGAATTGTTGTGATCTGTTCTTAACTCAAACTTCCAACCCATGAGATAATGTCTCCACATTTTTAATGCATGTACAATAGAAACAAACTCTAAGTCACATGTGACATAATTTTTCTCATTCTCCTTCAACTTTATGGATTCATAGTAGATCACATTCCCATTTTTCATAATCAATCCATCGATTCCTTCTTTGAAAGCATATGTGCATATCACACAATCTTCATTTGGATCAACAATTCTGAGAATTGGTGTGTTGGTGAGCAATCTCTTTAGTTACTGAAAAGTTACTTTACATTGTGGTGTCCATCTAAATTTGACTCATTTATTATGCAAGGATGTAATTGGACGTGTCACTTTTGAGAATTATTCTATAAAAATAATCTATAATATCTAGACAATCCCATAAACGAACTTACCTCCAATATATTTATGGGTGTATGGCATCCCATGATAGATTCAATATGCTTTGGATGTATTTCTATCCTTCCTTAGATACGATGTGTCCCAAATATTGAATCTACTTATGATAAAATGAACATTTACTCAACTTAACATTAACTTGATTCCTTTTTAGTATCTATAGTACTAATCTCAATTGTTCTTCATGCTCTTTCTTTGTTTTTAAATAAATAACAATATCATCCATGAATACAATAACAAATGTATCCAAATATTGTATAAATATGCCATTGATCAAGCACACAAAGGTCATTGGTGCATTTGTTAACTGAAATGGAAGCACAACAAACTTGTAATGACCATATCCTGTTTTGAAATCTATTTTGTTGATGTCTTCTTCAATTACCCTCACTTTATGATAACTTGATCTCAAATCTATCTTTGAGAAAATCCTTGCTCCCTTCCTATGATAAAATGTGTCTCCAATTCTAGGCAATGGATATTTATTCTTCATGGTGACTTTGTTTAATTGTCTGAAGTCAATACATAACTTCAATGTTCCATCCTTATCCATTCCAAAGAGTAATTATGATCCCCAAGGAGACACTTGGAAATATGTATCATTTCTTCAACAACTCTTCTAATTGCATATATAATTCCTTCAACTTAGGTGTACTAATTTTGTTTTGAATTTTGGAAATTGGGGTAGCTCCACATACCAAGTCAATAGAGAAATCAAAGTCTTTTAGGTGGAAAGCTTAATATTTCCTCAAACACATCTATGAATTCTCATAACATTGGAAAATATTCCAAGTTGGGACCTTTACCATTTTTTGGCCCGACCAGATGAGTTGTGTAGAAATAATATCCTTTTATAAAACATCTTTTTAACTACACAACTAAAATTTACCTTATGGAAATAAGCCCTAGAATTCCTTTCACTATATTCTCATCTCCTTTTTGAACAAGACAAGTGAGAGTCTTGTTATGGAAATCCAAAATGACATGATGCACATTCAACAAATCCATCCCATAAACATATCATAGGAACCAAGAGGAATTATGTTCAAATTTCCAAAAGTCCAAAGTCCATTCATATCTAATGGAAACCCTTTATGATCTCAATGATTTTTCTTTTGGTTCTAGTATACAACTTAATCAACCATGATTTATCATGCTTACTTTTCTTCAGTTGGAATCTTTCAACCAAATTATGAGCAACATAACTTTGAATTTCCTGAATCAATTAAAATGACAATAGGTTGATTGACAATTATATCTTCAACCTCAATCATATTGGATTGATGCTTTTCTGGTCTATTATAAAGGCTGCATAGATTTTGGGAATGTCTCTACCCACATCCTCCATTGTACTTGCTTCTTGAATGTTGTGCATAATCCTCATTTCATCTCCCTTACAAGGACAATATTTGTATATGTGATCTCCTTCACATCCCCATCACTTGAGTTGTTTCCTTGTTCCTTTTTTGCATGAAGCAACCATCGTGGGTCCACGCTAAGTCATTACTTTATTGATATGAGTTAGACTAATTATTGAAGAATGATGGCTTAAATCCATTTTTCTTTTGATTTTTCTTCTCTCTCCAATACTTTTGCAAATCAACCTTGATTTGCTTTGGTGATACATGCAATTGACCTTTTGAATTGCTTCTTCAAGATCCTTGGGTTTATTGAGATGAAGTCTATCTCTGCAAAATGAAAGTAATTCACTCAAACATATTTATATTTTTACATTTGCATCTTTAAGGAACGAAACATACCTAAGCAATTATGCAAATTTCTTTTCATATTCTTCCATAGTCATGTTTTCAAGTTTGAGTTCAAAGAATTCCTCCATCTTCTTCTCAAAGTAATGTTCAAATATATACTTCTGCTGAAATTTCTTCTTGAATTGATTCCATTTGATATTCTTTCCATTGTTTATGTTTTACTTAGAAAAGCTGATCCCACCAAATGGAAACCTTTCCCCACAAATTGTAAATGGATATTCTAGATTTCATATTACATGAATATTTATGTATCTGAAGATACTTCAACATATTAGAGGATAGTTATGTAACTGAAGATAACCAAGCTTCAACATCTACTCCCTTTTTATGCTGACAATAAAAAATGAGTGACTTAATATTCATAAGCTCTCTATACAACTCTTTCTCCACATGTTTTCTTTTATGATTATAGGAATACATTTGCAAGCTACTCTTTGATTTTTTAGATGACTAGTACCTTTTGGATGCATGAGGCGGTGAGGAATAATGTCTAGGGCTTGTGGTAGCACTCTTGGAATGCATGGATCTTTCGTGGGATCTCTTCCCTGGAATATTCTCTATATTCCTTCTCATGTAATGATGTTGATCCAACCTACATTTTCCTTTGGAGTAATTTCAATATTTGCAATAGTTGTTCGATTGATTTCCCTTCTCTCGAGGCCTCAACATTTTTTCATTATCAAATGTACAACTTTACTCTTCCATCCTTAGTCTTTTCATGGTTTCCACCATATCTCTTGGTTCAATGTTGGTTATGTGCCTATTATCCTTTTTTTTCATTATTGACACTAATTCTTTGACCTTTAGCTTCTTCTTCAAGGTTGTATGGAAGTTCCCCTTCTCCCATTTTTACTTGTTCAACTCTATTCTATACTATGTTTAATGCAAATATGTAACTTGAAACTTTTACCTGCAATGATTTCATACATTAAATATGTTATTTAAACTTTATTTCCAAAAGCAAAATTTCACACATAGATAAGAATTCTAGAAACTATCAATTTGAATTTTTTGTCAAATTATAGCTATAGGCCTCCTTTTGGTCCAATTTTTGAGAGGATACAACACAATTATTTATGATTTTATTACTGTTTCTTAGTATTCTATTGATACCATATTCATCGAATATAACCATTATCATTTCCGAGCTTAGAGATGAAAGTTACAACTCTCCAAAGTTTGCAATTTTACCTAAATTTGCAATGTTCCTGTAGTTGCAATTGACCCCGAGGACCAACTTTAGAGATTTGTAGAAGAACATTTGTGAATAACTATAAATTTTTTATAATGGGAATTGATGTCCCATGTGATTCTAAGTACTCAGACACCTTCAGATTCCTAATTATATGCTCCATCCTATTTCAAAATTATAGAATTGTCAATTTTTAAGTTTTGCATTTTCTCTAGACTCAATTTTTTTAGCAGAAACTGATACCTCACAAACAAAGTATTTTTTTAAAAACTCCATCTAACCACAATTGTTCATCTTGTTGAGTAGGTAAAATTTCAAGTTTATGATCTTTTTTTTAATAATATTATGGTGATGGTGTTCAAAAAACACCTTAAGTTTTGTCAATAAAACTTTTTACAACCAATGCTAAAGACAATAGATTAAGTATATCAATGATCTCTTGGGATTGAATTAATCCATCAAACAATAAGAGAATGATAAAAACAACACATTGATAACTATCATTTTTTTCAATGCACATGATAATGTGGGCAATGGATCTCATTACTAAGCGATGTATTTTATTTCACTCCATTATTATACGGGCAACACAAAAACCCTTTTCAGTGAAGAGAATTCAATGCCACAAGTTTTCATATGCTTATCTAAACAAACAAATAGAATCCATTAAACTAGCTTGAAATGATGCCTTAGAAACCACAAAACATTACAAAAAATATTTTTGAAGGGAGAATAGTGCCTTGTAACTTTCGACATTGTGTAATGCTATGACAATGGACAAAACACATTTTTTCTTGTTTTTATGGTGATGTATATGTTTATAACTTCAATCACATTAGATGGACACAAGCTATATGCACCTTGATACTCACTTTCCAACTCAAAATTGTATTGTATTTATGCTAAAACTATTAGCATTATGATAAACACATGACATTATAATTTGATTATGGTAATAACTGTCGTGGTTATTATGCCAGGATCATTAGCATGAAGATGACAATGTAATTTGACACCCAATATTGGTATGGAATTTTACTATCGAGTTTGATAATATACTCTAGTTGTTTGGTTGAGAAAAAATGCAAATGGAACACTAGGATTGGACTTGCACAATCTATAACCAACTTTTATTCGTGATCTACAACAATGTTTGGATTGTTTTGAATCCAAAATGAGGACTTAGTGTTTAACATATGCCGATTGTTTGTGTATCTAGTAGAGGGATACAATCGAATTGTGGTGCTTGGCATTGAAAAGCATGTACAATATCTCTGATTCATATTTAGAATTGAAGAAAGTAAAATAGTTAAGCAGACTATAATAGAAATGAGAAAACTATAATAGAAATAAATGGAATTATAATTGCATTAGCCTAAATGTATACCTTTATGGAGAATCTAATAGTTGTCTAAATCCACACCCAGGACATCCAAATCCTTGCAAGAATTAACATTGATGGGTTGTTAAAAAAGTTGTCATTCTTTTGAAATAATGCCATTTATTCACGTCTTCTGAAATGGACTGGTAGAAATAAGATTTCAGTTTTTTTTCGAAGGACATGTTTTAATTAGCACTTTTGGAACTAGCCAAAACCCTTTGGAAGGGTAGGGACGGGTTCAATTTTGATCGATGGGGCTACAAACACCATAACCCAAATTTCTTCCACATTCTTGGAGCCCCGTGATAATTAATCCCAATTTCTCGCCAGTTGCTTCATGATTTTATTTAAGGGATTTGACTGTCTCTCCATTATTTTATCTCAAGACTAGAGTGCTTCTTCTGCAACTAATGAGCCAATTCCTAACTTCCTACTGGTTGCTTCAACTTCTCGCTAGTTGCTTCTTTTGCTAGAATTCAAATATTTGTCCAAAACTCTTGTTTTTTTATTTCCCTTTTAAAATTTTAGACACAATATCATTATATATTATGTATCTAAATCAATATATTATGGTAAACAAATCAATTGGAAATGATATCAGTTATGTCTATCAGTCATTTGGCAATGCTATTGGTCAATTCACACATGTTATCAAAATAACACTAAAAAATGCTGACAAAACTGAGTTTCTATTTCTAATTCATTGTAACTACAAACTTAGTGTTTTAATTTTGATTTTATCATTGCAAATATAAGAAAGTAAATTCACAAAAATTTAGTAGGAACTCATAATAGTCTAAAATAAAACTACATATTTTGATATCATATCTAGTTTTTCATAGAATCAAATCATCATTGAAAATTGGAATGGAACATTCAATTTTCCTACTCCATTATTAATGAACACCATCACACATCACTGAGCCATGCGTAATGACAATGCATTAGATCGTAATTATATATCGTAAGTCACCTTCCCCCATGGACCTGCTTGACGACTATAGTGGGGGGAATCCCCCCACACCCCCTTGTCAGGTATTGGGATCCAAACACGACTCAAATAACATCTCTGAATTAGGAAGATCAGGCTCCAAATCCAAAAGTAGAGAGCTTATTGGATGCTGTAAAATTACAAGCCTACCATGTATCTATAACCCACCCATAACCCTCTGGAAAATTTTCCAGAAAGTAATCGAGGTGTAAAATGTCAATTCGTTGTATAAATTTTAAATTCCATCGACATAAAAGTACATAAGAGACCAGTTTCATTAAAAAACATAAACATAAAAGTACACAAGTGGCCATATTCATTAAAACATAAACACACAAGTTTTTAAAATATGTGGTTACGTCCAATATCGATGTACATGAAACCATGCCGATTTGAACCCAATATCCGACCATTAGAACACCCCATTTCTTGTGGTTTTCCAGAATCGATGAACTAAAACTTGGTGAAATTGCATATTTTTGTTGCACAAATTGTGATTTCGTGCATGAGTAAATTGAAAGCATCTATTTTAGTCTAGATTTGCAATTTCAAGTTGCTGAGAATCCAGTTTTATGTTGTTGATATTTCCATGAGCAAATTTTGGCCAGTTTCATGTCAGAAGAGATGTCAGAATGAGAGGCAGAATGAGTGCCCCTTATCCCATGCTGGTCATGATGACATCATGATAATATGTGCTATGGTGGGGCACTTATTTACACATGCAAACCCTAAGAGTGGATCTGACCTATCCATCCACCCCAAGGATAGCGAGCATAAGGTCTCTCATGCATAATCTGATAGATCCCATATTTCTAATACTTTCACATTCATTTTCAATGGTGTTGGTTTTTCTTTTGACTTCGTCGGTGCTGGTTTTTTTTCGATCTTCGATGGTTCTAGTTTTTCTTTCATTTTCGACTATGCTCGTTTATTAAATAGGTTCTCCTCCTCTTGATGCTTGTTTAAAATGTCGGCTAACATATATTTTGCTTTGATTGTTGTTCCCTTCAACCCACCTCCTTGTTTGTGTGTTACATGTTTAGACAAGGGCATGCAATATATTCTAAGCAATTCTCTACTCAATGGTGAGCTCCCATACCATAATATTTTCTACCAAACTTGTTCATGCCTATCTCTTGGTTTTATAATGACGTATGGTAGGAGTTGTGGCATTGTTGGACAGACTAGTGATAGTGATGATATACACACATTTAGAGTGGAGGAGTTGGCTAAGAAAATATATGAACTTCGAAGGTTCAACAATAAGAATACCAATGAACTTCGAATGTCTAAATCCAAGATCAACGAACTTCAATGCAACAAACATGAGATAGAGAATAGATGGGAGGACAAGTTGGATATAAAACTCACATCTCGTACAAAAAAAATTGAAAGGATCATCATTGAACATGCAATGAATTTCCAAGCTCATTGTGACACTGAGAAGATCCAAGCGACCTTGGTAGGATCTCAACAGTCCCATCAAAGTAACAAGTCTCCCTTAGGGGAAAAATCAATGGAGATGAATTAAGGGGACGAAGTGTCTCACCCACCAGGGTTTCTTATTTCTTTTATGTTTAGTATTTTTTTGATTGTTAGCAAGTTTTAGGAAAGTTTTTTGTAAGGGTTGTAGTTTTCTAGGTACAGTAGAATAATATATGAATGAAATGATAATATCAGACCGTGTCCTGTTTTTGAAAAGGCCCTTCCATTCATTTTTAATAATTCAAAACAAAGATAGTTCAATTGTTTTATTTTGTTGTCCGGTTTGCCAGCAACCCTTATGAAATATATTAGATGAATAAAAGGTAAGTATTACGTGAACATTTTTCACTATTTGGTTCTATGTGTTCATGTTTTCCTATTTGTTTCCTCATACGAGCATGCATATGGTTGTGAACTTGATTACAGTTTCTGGCACTTCTGATTTGTTCTAGGTTTACATGTTTCTATGTTTTAATATAAATATTTTTGTTGACACCTTTCTTTAATAGTATGAAAAATTTATTCCTTCCGAAAATAAAAATAAAATAAAAAATTGTTTGCAATAATGAAGTGAGGATCATTCCACATCATTGTCAATGAAGTCTATCACTCTTACAACATGTCAATAGTTAATTCTTAATAATAAACACTTGAAAGTTGACACTAAATGTATTTGTGAATATCAAAGTGGTATAATACAAGGATAATTTTAGGGGCGAAATTTAGCCCAGTGGGCTATTTTTCCATGTTTTTCTCCCAAAAAAGATTCGCCATTTTGCATTTTTTGAAGCCCTTTTTCGCCCAATTTTGATGGGGTGAAATTTTTTCACCCCAAAAATCGCCAAATTATTATATAAATGATATAAAATCCTTGGAAATTAAAATCTTTTTTGAAAAATATCGCAAATCATTTTATAGTTGGCGTTTTAAGAATTGGTAATATTTGCCAACATTTATACACTTTTAAATAAGTACGGTTTGCTAAAATCATCCCTGGTATAATATATTATTGATACATGAAATTACTAGTTGATGTTGTCCCCTAAGATGTTTTAAGGATGAATAAAACTATGCTAGGGAACGATTGAGTTAATTTTTAGAAAATTAGAGCTTAATATTTTAACGAAGTATATGTTCTTTTCATTTCAAAATTTTCACACATAGAGGACCACTGACATATTTATTACCGAGGAGTTTTCTCTTGATGCATTTCACAGTGCATGTTTAGTAATTGCTTAAAATGTGTGGCGAACAAAGAATTTTCGTGGAATAAATGAATTATGTGAGGTGATTTTAGGAAAAGATTACAAATTATTAGTGGAGGAAAACATACTAAACATTAAAAGTTTTAGAAATTACAACATATGTAAATAAAAGCTTGGCTAAGTGAAAAACATTGGAAACTATGACATTCATATATAAAAAACAAATAAACTTTCATTTACCATTTGACACATAAACATCCATGAAAGATAAGAGCTCATTCACATGAAATATATTTCCTTGACATAATACTTAAACACATACATTCATACCATGAATTTGGTGCAAAAGAATACCGCTCAATTAGAAACATAAAAATGCAAAAGAAAAGTCAAGAAATTCCTCCCTCTCCATTCCTCTTCATAGCACAAAATTCCATAGCTTAACTGATCTCTTCCATGGCCTTTCTTCCAATCACATAACATGTGATTAGCTAAAATAGTCTCATCCAAGTAGTGATACTTAATTCATACATGAGTTAAATTTTCTACTTCAAAAATATACAACTCTATTCTAGAAACAAAATAGAGATTTAGGTTGAGGAAAGCTCCCTTGTTTGTATGTATTCCTTATTTGTCACATGTACCCTTTATTGTTGCGACTAATTCTTAGAATCCTTACATGTTTTTTGATGTGTTGGGTCACCTTTGCATTGCACCCATTTCTAGGGTACTGCTCTAATTATTTTTATGAGTCTTAGCCAATCCCATCTTGACATCTTCTTATCCATAACTGCCTCTAACCTTGTCCAATTCTATTTTTTTTCCCTGTATTTCTTGAAAATTTTATTGGCCAACTCCACTGTGTCACAAACTCTGTCTCACAGGAAAAATATACACAATGGAGTGCTTCACTCTTCTGATAGAAACTCTTAGGTGAATTGAAGTTCATCATCCAATTCGCATTATTTACACACTAAGTTGTTGGTTCATATCCTACAACTCTATATAGCATACACAAAGCTTATATGTTATGGTGGCTCACCCATATCAACCATGGGGTAAATGCACTTTTCGTACTGGTAGATTCCATCTACCATTAAAGTATTTTTAATGTCCCTTTTCCTGTGAAGACATTGTGCCTCCCATGCTTCACAACCTTTATTACATGGTTGTCTTTTTTTATCCAAAGCGTTTATGATTTACACCATTTTTTTATGCATAGAAATGCCATTTTGTGCAAACTGGTATTTCTCATACCTATGCTATCCCTTTTGGTATTGTACCAAATAACAACTACAAAAACCAAGATATCCACATCTCTTATCTATGATCTCTTCTCTACAATTTAGATTGCATAAGGTGGCTATAATAAATGCATTATATGCATTATTTAATAATGCAATAGAATCTTTAATCACTTTATAATCTATCCTTTTATTGATGACATTTTTTTTCTTATTCAAATAAGACAACATCCTTCCTTGGATGTTCCATCCCTTACACATGATATACAATACTTTTCAGTCCTCATTTGTAGGATTTTTAGAACTCTATAATGTTGTGATTAATCTCACTTCAAATTCAATAACCATGAACTCGTATCTCTTCTTGCACTTCCTTTTACCGCATTTTGAATATTATAAATGCATGCCATGCACTTCTACCATGCATTGCTTCTTCAATTATGACTTCACATAGCTATGCAAGAATTATCATGGATGTATCTGCAGTCATCCCAAGTCAATTTTACTTTTGGTATGCTTCTATACCACCATAAAAATATTTTCTTATGCTTAAGAAGCTTTGGCAATCATCCTCATTGATATTTAACAAACAACTTAACCATACTTGTCTCATTCCATTGTGCCCTACATCCAACTTATTGATATGTGTACCATCAACAAGTAATTCAAATTCAGAATATAAATATGAAGAGGAGTCCACCTCTGAATACTTTCATAATTTTCCCTACAAATTTATATCTCCATTCTTAAATTTCTCACGGTCTCCACAAATTTCAATGGATTTACATTTCTCTCTTTATTCATTTGTTTCTATTTTTTCATTTTCCACAATGATATCCCGACCTTGGATATCTTCTTTAGGGATGCATGGAAGCTCCACTTCTTCCATTTTACTCTTCTATACTTCTCTGGAAACCTAACATATGACTATGTCTAATGCTAAAACGTATCTACAATATTTTATGTCATTACATTTGTTAGGTTCTAAAAATTAAATAGAAATTCCCACATATATATGTATAGCCCAGTGGGTTAGCTCAAGTGGTTGAGAGATGTTTACGCCAGCAGAAGTTCTCAGGGTCAAATCCCCAGGTGGCTATGTAGGGGACTCACTCGATGTCCCCACCGGGTTAGGCCCCGTAATTAGGTCCAATAGTTTACCTCAGATAGCATCCTAAAAAAATGGGGAAGTACTTGAGGGTTTCCCGAGCGATGTTCCATCCTTAATACACACACACACACACACACACATTTGTCTTTTAATTCTTGAAATCACCCAATTGACATTTTTGTCAAATTTTACCTACATAGCCATCTCCTGCTCATTTCCTAAAAGGATTTGTAATACTCTATTATGGAAACTTGTTTATTTTTATTCTCTTTCTAATAAACTTTCCAAGTACTAGACACGATCCATTTGGGGTTTCGAGATGAAAGTTATAGGCTTCCAAAATTCACAAATTTTCCCAATTTCAGGATGTTCATGTAGTTGCACTTAATCTCAAATACTAATCGTGTAGATATAAATAAAGATAATGAGGGTCAAGGAAGATTCCCCCTTGTGGTGGTTTCAGGACAATGCTTTGTGTTTTTAATTTTTTTATTATAAATCCTTCGATTTCGTGCATTCTGGTGCATAAGATCTACGAAAATTTCCCACTTTCAGCTCCTAGAATTCCAATGATGAAACTAGCACATATACATTTTTTTGGGATCACTTTGATCCATTCATGGTGTCACATTACCCTTGTTTGGTGATAATATTGGATTTGTCGATCCAATTCTTGGCACTTTTCTTTTACCATAATTGGTTTTTTGGCCAACTATAAGTGTTTTTTTGGTTGTCACATTTCTCTTTTGAGTCCTGCGGGGATAGTCATGATTTGTTTTCCTCACGAAACCATATTAGAACTCAACCATATACACACCACCCCTCGAGATATGCCCCGATAATCTCCCCTTTGTGTGAATGGTCAATATTAAAAGTTAAAACATGCACAATGCGATCTCAACCATCCACACACCACCCCTTGGGATAAGTCGCTATTATCTCCCTTTTGTGCGAATCGTCAAAATTAAAATTTGAAACATGCACGATCTCATCCATCCACGACATGGATACCCTCATTATCTCCTGTACACCTTGAATTGTATGAATGGTCATATATGCTTCAATGGAACATTGTTGCTCGAATTGTGCTGCTTGCGTCATGACCCTATCCATTAATATTTGATATCCTTTCGATGCACAAATGGTTAGATCTGCACCAATGTAACTTACACTGTGTTATATCATCAATTAGCACTGAGTCTCTTTCTGTGCCTCCAATCCCGATTCCCCAAAATTCATAGGAGAATCTAAGATTCACCAAAATACCTAGATCCAATAAGAGATTGCATCATTGATTCCATGCATCTTTGACTAGCACCTGTAGCAGGGATTTCTCCTTGCTACAGGGGCAGGAATGGCTACCTTCCGTCTATAGGATGGAAGGATAGTTTCCTGCTTGTAAAAATGCTGAAAATAAAAGCGGGAATGAAACTAGACAGAAATAAAAGCAAAGATGGAAGAGAAATATGGAGAACCCCTCTGCAAACAAAGGTCTTCCAATAACTTGCAAACAATCATTAAGCTACAATAAACCGAAAATACCTGCAAAACAAGTTAGGAAATAAACCTGCAAATGAAACCATGGATTAGAAAGCAAAGAAATTACTAAGCAAATACAACAAATAACAAGCTATACCTTCTCTTTGGGTGGAATGGGCCACCATACCCTAGGTTGAAGAAGCACCTCTCTTGGATGGGGGAGCTATGGCTCAATGGAGATGGAGGAGAGGGAGTGTGGGTGGCTTGAGAGACAAAGGGTCTCAAGGCATCCACGGGTAACATAACAGTATGCAAGGGAGAAGTGTTTTGAGAGTGACCCCCCACCCTCCTTTTATAGCTTTTTTTGGGGGGGTTTTAGGGTTTTAAGCCCTTGGTCCAGGCTTTAGCCCCTTTCGCCCTAATTTTAGCTCCTTTTAGGGTTTTAGCCCCTTTTTGGGGGCTTTAGCTCCTAGGAGAGTATTTTAGGCTCATTTTTGGGGTTTTTAAGCCCTTTTCTTCATCCTTAAGCATTTTTGAGGGTGTGAGGGTCTAATGGAGGGTCATGAAGTGGTGTCCTTGGGTGGTGTAGGTCATGGAGAGCTTAGTGAGGGATTTTTTGGGTTAACAGATTGCCCCCTAATGTGTGAGGGCACGAGCTCATCCTATGGCTGACGTACATCATATGATTTGCTGCGGTGAGGTGGTGCTTCCGGGGCTGGGGCATGGTGGCTTTTGGTTTTTGTATTAATATCGTTCCCATCAATGGGTGAGATACAAATAATGTGTGACATGTATATGAACGAGGTGGGCATCCCCATGCTCATGAAAATGTCAAAAGAATAATTTTATCTATGCTCTAAAATACAAGAGCCAATCATATACAACTGATGATACAATAATGGTTGCCTCAATGTGAGGATGAATACAATACTGATATGGTACATTGGACCCATGGAATTCTCATGGAATGCTATATCTTCATGAATGACAGTGTACTAGATCTGGAACGGCACATAGTTGTATGGACTCCCTGATTGAGGCTTAGAGTCTCTGTGGTACAAGTATGCTGCATCAATCATAAAGGTATATCGAAGCACTGCTGGGGCTTCTGAACACTGTCTCCAACGCAACCCAGAAATCACATGGGACATAACCTGTTTAGGTCCCTCAAGTAGACTCATCCATGTGCTAGAGTCAGGTGACATCTGGGGTCTTCGACCAAGTACTGTGCAGACCAAACCCTATACGAATATCAACGGTGAGATGATGTAGTTGGAGTCGAGCACGTGAGAAACAACCATCCCAAGAGACACTAAGGACTCCTCTCAAGTGGTCCAAGAAACTCATCAATGATGTTAATGAAACCAAGGTACAAGGACCTCTGGGTCTATCCTCTGGAATATATGTGTTGTCATCGACAGAGGGAGACCTACCCCTAGTCAAGGCCATGTTTCCTTGACCAGGAGCGTGAGGGAAATAACCAAAACATGTGAGACAATTTGCGGACTGACCCACTGAATGGGGGGGGGGAGGGAAATAATTAAACAGGGGTAGGGGGAGTGTGGTAGACTCAAACTTCCTTTGTTCAGAGTATGACGACAGGGCGGAATCGGCAACAAATGAAACTGACTCATGGGAATGGGATCATAGCTGTAATACTGGGAATGTCACTACAGATGGGAAATGATTGGAGGAGGTAGACACTTTTGAAATTGATGGGATCCAAGGAAGACACATTGCAGAGTAATCTGAACAAAGGTGACCCAATGTGGGAATGCCGCCAAACTGTTTTATGTGGGGTGGTGTCTAGGGACACCGTTATGGTACGATCTCGTGGATTTTTGGCGAGCCTGAGAAGGTAAATACTCGATGGTGCTTTCAATTTTAGAGAGTCTGAAAGCACGAAGGAGACTCCAGTGGGGGCTCTTTTTCATTGGTAGTCTCTTGTGCCTGAAAAAGGATAAAAGTATACATAGGAGAGCTCGCCCATCCTGGAGGGGATGAGAGACTTCTTTACTGTTGGTAGTCCAATAAGGACGGAAAAGGTTAAACCTATACTGACTGGACGATCATTCAGATACTTTTACGAGCATGAACGAAACCAAGTTTGCTCGGCAATATTTTCTTGATGAGAAGGCTGGAAAAGAGCTTAATGACAACCCGTGCTGAGCTTTTTTGAAAGTGCGGCCCCTCTGCCCGAGAAAGCATAAAAGTGTGCAAGGGGGAACGATCTTGGCTTGAATGTGCCAAGGAGGTCCTTTTCATTTAATGGTCTACATGGTCTGCAAAAGGAGGTAAGCGAGATGATGTAGACACCCTTTCCTATACTTTAGCGAGCAGGAAATGAACCAGCTGTGCTCGACAATATTTTCATTGTTTTTAAGAGTAAGAAAAGAGCTTAAACGAAACTCCAGTGTGGTCAACCGATTGCGGTGCCCCATGTCGGGATGATGGACAGTGATCCAAAGGTCATCTATGTAGTATGGACGGAGCAGAAGGCTCTCAAACGTCCCAATCCATGCGTGGGATAGATTGCGGTAGAGGCTCGCGAGTCGATGCAGCAGAGGCATGCAAACCGAGGTGGCTCTCGGATAGAGGTCATGAGAGCGTGTGTGTGTGTTGCGGTGGACGAACTTGACTACATGTGATGTGAGTGCAAGTCCGGGGGTAGTTTTATGCCAAATACATGCAAGAAAAATAAATCATTTTGTGGACAATGGTCCAGCGATCCGCGTGAGGTGCAGTGAATAGGGAAGACAACTATGTGTTAAAATACAAAATAAAAGTAAAAATGATCATTCCTTAACGGGCGGTGGCCCGAGAACTCGCATGAGTAGCGATCGGGAAGTGTGATACAAGTATAGGTCCGTAGACACTCGCATCATCATGTCATGGCTTGTAAATCAAGGTGACTTGTGGGAAATGGTCCCAAAATTGATTTATTAAACATGAGATGATGGTCTCATAAGGAGATAGAAATTTGAGCCCGAAGGTGTGAGAGGTGTCTCGAACCAGTTCCGAGGGATTAGCAGCTAATGGTGATGCCCCTGACTTGTGGTCTTTGATTTGTGGTAAAAACATTGTAAAACGAAAAAGGGAAAAAAACTACGCTATAAGGGATTCATAGTGGTGGTATTAGGCATAGGCTCTCTTGAGGTGGAGCCCGTTGCGCGGCTTCTTCAAGAGTCGACCATTTGAGTTAGTGAAGAGGTATGCCCCCTTGTCGAGACAAAGGTCATTGGCAAGGTAGGATGATGGAATCTAGTCTTCTATGGGAAGAACCGATTCCACACTATGGTTTAAAGGGAAGGGGTAAAACCGAAGGTGGTCTTACATATATGTCCGTCATCGCATAAGTGGTGCCGGGATAGATCAGGTCGATCTTCCACATCTGATGAGGTGAAAGGGAAACCGATGCTAGATATCATGAAAATGGTATTGGTTGTGGCTTTGGTTGCCTTGCCCCCAGTCTCTGTTGGAGGAAGAGGGGAAGGCCTGAAGACGGGAGGAGTCTTTGATGGACCTGGAGGTAGGTGCAAAATCATCTCAATTGGCTGGACATGAGTCAACACATCTTGGGGCCTCAGAGGTATGGTAGGTGGTTCAAGGTACCACATAGGATCTCCCAGTGTGAAATCCTGTAGATTGCAGATTGCCAAGATAGAATTACTCACGATCCTGGATGGTAGGAAAGGAAAAGGAAAAGAAAAAGGAAAAGGATCATGTTGATCGGGAATGAACGCCACTTTTTCCCTGGTAATTGAGGTTGCGGTTGCAACTGAATTTGCGGCTTTGGCTGGGGAAACAACGGAAGAGATAGGTTTGATGGACCGTTGGTGATGGTGGAAACAAGAGTGTCTGTAGAACTGGACATCATGTAAATGGACATGGTGTCCGAAGAAGGCGGTGGGGGGTGAACTTCTTCAATCAAGGTGATTTCAAACTCAAGGGAATGTTGATGGAGGTCAACTAGAGCCATTCGAAATTCGCGCAGGTCCTGAAAATGGTGAGAGTAATGTCCATACAAACCGCAAAGGGCATAAGCATGGTTTGTTCTCAATTCCTTGTTCTTGACTATTGGTGCGGTTGGGAGTTCAACCACGTGGATGTTTTAGTTTGTATCCATGGCATCCAAATGTGCACGGATCATGGGGATTTCAGGGAAATTCTGAGTTGGATGGCCCTGTTGCCTGCAGACGACGCAAGGCAGGACTTGTAGCGGTTCTGCGGTGGCTTTGGCATTCTTTCCCCTTGCCCTTTTCGGGTGGGGCGGTGCGGGTGCGGGTGCAACAGTTGGCTTTTGCAGATCGGGTGGAGGGTGAGACTCGACCGCGATCGGTTGCACCGAGGTTAAGACAACCTAGGGCCTTGCTGGTTGAGTCGGTGGATCAAGATGCCACACCAGAATTCCCATTGTAAAGTTGGGCAGGCTTAAGGTGGCTATTACCGGCTTGCTCATGACACCAGGCGGGGGGAAGAGGAAGGGAATTGTATGGACTGGAGATGAGCCCAGATAACTCCCTGACGGTTGCATGTGGGGATGCGGTTGTGGTTGTGGCTGCGCGTAATGCTGCTGCTGTGGGTGATGTTGCGGATGCTGTTGGTGTTGCGGCTGCGGACGATGTTGTGGTTGTGGTTGGGGTTGCGGTTGTGGTTGTTGTTTGGGTGCAGCGGTGCTGGATGAGACCATGCACAAGTCCGCAATTTCATTTTGTGTCAGTGGTGGTGACACTAACAGGAAAGGAGCCGTCATGGTTGTATCGGAAAACAACCCAGGGCCCACATTCAACAATGGCAAGGCTGGTGTGTTGTCAACCATATTGTTGATTGCAGGGACAACATTAGCGTGTTTGGTCACCCCTTGTGGCTCAATGGTGGTGATGGTAGGGATAACGTTGGCAGGTGCCGTTAACCCTTGGGGATCATGATAAGTGAGTTGATCAACCGTCACAATCTTCCCTTCATGGGGGAACATCATGAGATGGAAGACAATTGATGAGACTGCTCTCATGGAATACATGTATCTTCTCCCGAGGAGAAGGTTGTAGTCCAGTTGAGCATTGACGACCTCTATGTTGATCAGCACTGTCTTCCTGGCTAATGTGATGGGGACATGGGGGAGGATTCCTTGGGATTTGGTAGGATGGCCATCATAAGCCCATATAGTTGTGGAGGACGGTTGTAGAATTGGTCATCCAAGTTTCTTCCAAACCAGGGTAGACATAACGCACGTGGATTCCCCCTCATCCACTATGCACCGGTGCACAACCAATTCTGGATGGACACCGGGATTTGAAAGGCGATGGTCGATGGCATGTGCGGTTCTCCATTCTCTGTGTCGAATGTGATCAACTTGGAGTCAGAGGGGTCTACTGCCCCAAGGGCGGCTAGTAAGGATTTCCGTTGTGTTGGGCACATTTTAAGTACCTCAAGAGAGTACATGGCGGTTGGTGTTTGGTCCAAATCATCCACAATGCTATAGCTGACAGTAGCTCTAGCCGTGGCATTATTGGCAACTCTGCATATGGGGGGGTGCGGGAACGGGGGTGACTGAAGAGGTATATTAACCAATTTGGACGTGGATTTCATTGATGTGTCAGCAGGTTCGGTGGTGGTTCCGTACTGGTTCCGTCTGGTTTGTAAGTTGACTTCTTTAGTCGTCATGGCCAGCAGGTGGTGGACACTTGTTTCGGACGTGGGAGGTGCCCCCGGAGCGTTGGGATTGGCTTGGCGAGGGGGTGCGGTTGCCACCAACCCTTGGACTGGTAGTGGGTTTTGAAGCACCATAGGAGGAGGTCCTTATGGTGCTGGGTTGGGTTGGACATGGTTTGTCACGTTGGCGGCCTGTTGGACCTTGTTCTGAATGGCCTGCTTAGCTCGACCCATGAGGGGAAACTTGAATGTGTAGTGCCCATAGAATTCACAGAGTGTGCATGGTTGGTTTGTGCGCAACGAGGTGTTGCGTCTTGGTGCATTTTGTCGTGGGGGGTTTTGGGCTAGCCGGTTTGCCGCGGCATTGTTGGGAGGATTTGGTTGTTGACCACCTCCCCGCGGTTGGTTGTTGGCTTGGTTTTGGGGCCGATTATTTCTAGCTTGCCCTTGTTGATTGTTGGGGGCAGGCTGGTTGGGATGGTTTTGTTGTGCAAACACTTGTCCGAACGGAGTGGGTGGAGCGAGGGCAGAGGCTTGAATTGGTTACATTGGTGGTGCATATTAGATTTGTGGGGGTGGAGGTGCCACAAATGTTGGCATTTTCCCCACATACTGCTGTGTTGGCCAAGCCATGGCATGAGCTTGCTGTGGTGGCGCAGGCTGTGCGTAGGAAGTTGTTGCTCCGGACTGGGACATCATTCTGGCATAGTCCAGAGTTTGGTTCAGGTAAGCAACACTAGCAGTATTGCTTGGTTGTGATGGAACTGCAGGTGGTGTCGGTCGGTGTTGTGGATGTTGGGAGACCAATCCTATGATGCCATCTACAGCATGGGATGCCCCCGGTGCATCGCGGTAAGAGGTGCCTGCGCGAGGAGTGTCTGGGATGACGGTGTATAGGTATCCAGACTGAGCATAGATGAGGTCAAACTGTTGAGCTTTCATAATGGCCTCTTCTTCGGATTGGGGATGTTCGGATGTGGTGTCCTTTGCTATGGGTGGGAGCAAGGTCTTAAGGAACCAATCCAAGAAGTTGTATTTTACATAGGCTACGACATCGCCGCCACTCATGGATATGGTCAGTTATATGAGTGGTAATGTTTTGACGACAGAATAACAGGATCTCCACCCCCTCGTCATATCTGATGGGGAGTTGGAAATACTATAGGAACATGAAGGCTAGGGAGTTGAAATCAGGGTACTTGGCTTGTGGTAGCTCAATGTACCATTTGGCCACAACACTTGTGAGGGTGCGTTGGAATAGCCTCAGTCTGATGGAATCATCTATGATGCTGTTTGACGAGCACCATAGATGGAATGTCATTATGTGGTTTTGGGGACATTCCCCTGCTTTGCCTTCAAACTTGGGAATGTCTGATGGCAGCTTGGTTGGCATGGGTGGCCAAAAAGCTTGAGGGTGAATGGGGTCATTTTTTAATCGAGCCAAATCAGGCAAGTTGAGACAAGCCATGAAAGGTAGATTTGACCCTAGGTTGATATGAGATGGGGCTGCGATGGTGGTGGGATTTGCAGGTGCATAATGCATCTGCACAGCTGGGGGTACTTGCGGTGGCACCATTGTGGATGGGCCAATGCCCCCAAGTGCTGTGGGGGGGACAGTATGGGTGGCGGGGATATTTCCCCCATGTATGACAGTAGGGGCGACGTAAGTGGAAGGTCCATTGCCCCCCTGTGTGGCAGGAGGGGCAGTGTAGGTGGAAGGGCCACTGCCCCCATGTGTTGCAGCTGGGCCAGCTTGGCTAGTTACAATGGGTGGTGGAAGCTGACTGATGACAGTTTGCATGACTATGCTTGGGCCACCTATAGGGTTGTTGGTGACAAGTTGTGGTGTGGACATGGGTCCACTTGCTATGGCTACGCCGAAAAATGGATCCGGGTTTGTACTAGCCATGGGGCTTGATGGTGCAGTATGGAGGTCTGGAAGTGACTGATATGGGTCTGAATATGAATCAGAGGCTGTGTGGCCTTTTGATGGTGTGCGAGGTCATCGAGAATAGGCTCGACGATGTCGGTTCAACGTTTCGAATGGTGTTGGTTCGCCTCTTAGGCATGAGGAAGAGCGTGGGGGATCAATTATGTTAGATGTTTATCAAAATGATGGGAATGATGTTTGGACCCCGGTTTCAGTGGCTTCCTATTGGCTGTAGGTGGTCACTCGGCCACCAAGACTACCAGAAGACAGCACTTGGCTTTTTCCTCATAGGCGTTTCTACTCAATCGGAAGGGGTCGTTGCCCGTTTCGCTTGGCAATTCCTCTCAGCGGCCAAATACTTTGGGGTTCTCGTGGTACTCCTCACAATGAGTTTTTTGGGCAGAGCCCAAGTACTTCCCATAGTTGAAGTAGTCAGGGACTTATGTCCTCAAAGAATGCAGATTTGTTTGTACTTAGTGTAAATTGATAAATTTTAAGGCTCTCTCAGCGTCATGAACTGAGTTGGGTTGATTAGTTGGTATGGTGTATTTGTTTGTCTATATTTCTAGTATTTGGTAGCTGCAAGTGGTTTATGAATTCATCATATTGTGGAGATTTCATATCATTGTTGTGCATGCAATGAATAATCAGAAATTTGTAAACAAATATAGTTTTTGACCTTGAATGTTTATGGCCTAACTAGATGACTACCTCACACTGATATTCTTCTTCAACCAAGAGAAGGTGTTGGGATCTCAACACAATGGGACTAAGCCCATCCGTAGATCCACATGTCACCTCCCGGATGCAAGGTTGGTCAACAGGGAGGACACTTAGCGCCATGAGAATCCCTCCTTCTATACCCCCTCTACCTTCCGGGTCATCCGATTTTAATGGTTTAGAGCAATGTTCAATGAAGGGCCTAGGACTATACGAGCTTTCCCTTCGTCGTATCCCAGAATACCCCGGAGGGTGATGACTGGGTAGAGGAGGAAGGGTGAGCAAGACAGTTAGTTTTAGGTTGATTTTAGTTAAGCTACATTCATTTAATTAAGCCATTAAAATTTGTTTGGAATTTACACATTGTTTGTTGATGCAATCACAGGAAATTAAAATAGGAACTGAAATTAAACTTCTGTGTTGGACAAAGGTGACTAAGCCACACTGACAGTCCCTATAAAACTGAAATTTAAGCTCTGTTTGATAGACTGCACATTTCTGATCAAATCTGGTGAGGGGGTTGCAAGATTTTTTCAGAAACAGGCGAGGGGGTCGCATAGATTTCACAAACAGTCGCGGTCTGTGTTTCTGAGTGAAGTCGCACCTTTCGGGGGATTAAGTGTGCCTTGGGCACGCCTGTTAGGCCATTAAGTGCACCCTCATCCCCTGTTCAGGGCCGATAAGTGCGACCTGCCCTGGATTTGGGGTTTTTATGATCCTGAGTCAGATCCAGTAGATAGTAACTTGTACTGTGGCCAAAATGACTCGGATTTGCCTAGCAGAGGCTTCAGAAACACTAAGAACTGGAAATAAACTAGATCTAAACTGGATTTGACATGAAATTTTAAAAACTAGGGAAAAACTTGAAATTTTAAAAATTTGGACCAGGGATCCTGTGGGATCGACCTGGTATGGTCGCCAGTTCTGCGAAACCAGAGATTCTGGGTTCAATCCCCAGTATGGTTGCCATTTTTGTAGCAGGGGTTTCTCCTTGCTACAGGGGCAGGAATGGCTATCTTCCGTCTATAGGACAGAAGGGTAGGTTCTTGCTTGGAAAAATGCTGAAAAGAAAAGCGAGAATGAAACTAGACAGAAATAAAAGCAAAGATGGAAGAGAAATATGGAGAACCCCTCTGCAAACAAAGGTTAGGGTTCTACTTCCAATAACCTGCAAATAATCATTAAGCTACAGTAAACCGAAATACCTGCAAAACAAGTTAGGAAATAAACCTGCAAATGAAACCATGGATTAGAAAGCAAAGAAATTACTAAGCAAATACAACAAATAACAAGCTATACCTTCTCTTTGGGTGGAATGGGCCACTATGCCCTAGCTTGAAGAAGCACCTCTCTTAGATGGGGGAGCTATGGCTCAATGGAGATGGAGGAGAGGGAGTGTGGGTGGCTTGAGAGACAAAGGGTTTTAAGGCATCCACGGGTAGCATAACAGTATGCAAGGGAGAAGTGTTTTGAGAGTGACCCCCCACCCTCCTTTTATAGTTTTTTTTTGGGTTTTTAGGGTTTTAAGCCCCTGGTCCAGGCTTTAGCCCTTTTTTTGGGCTTTTAGCCCCTTCTGCCCTAATTTTAGGTCCTTTTAGGGTTTTAGCTCCTTTTTGGGGGCTTTAGCTCCTAGGAGAGTATTTTAGGCTCATTTTTGGGGTTTTAAGCCCTTTTCTTCATCCTTAAGCATTTTTGAGGGTGTGTGGGTCTAATGGAGGGTCGTGAAGTGGTGTCCTTGGGTGGTGTAGGTCATGGAGAGCTTAGTGAGGGATTTTTTGGGTTAACAACACCTAAAAAATATTCAACCATGCCACCTAGGTCATGACCCTTTCTAATGTTTCCACCTACCCACCAATTTTCATACTGTTGGTCTTTATCACACCTGTTACACGTGGTTGGTCCATGTCATACTTGTCCATGTGGAAAAAATGGGTCCCGCATCAATTTTTTTAGAAATTTATATAAACACTTAAATTTCAAAATTGCTTCATATATGTATATACATGGTTTAAATGGGTTACAATTGGAGTTCTCTTGTCGACAAATGTCCACCACAACCTTACACCTGACCAGTAGGAAGCTACTACTGGAAATCCTTTGTTTGTAGATTCTTCATTAATTAAACGATATTGTAACTCCATGGTACGAGTTCAAAAATCGCCCAATTTCTCTGAGATCACTTATTCCATTGTAAATTTTACAACCTTCTATTCTATACTAAATTTTGTTGATAATTTTGAATATTTCAACCCGCCAAATCCGTCGAAGAATACCACCACACACTAAACTATAAATTTCGTTTTTATTTATATGTTGAATTCTCACATACATTCTGTCAAATAGTTAGCATGCAACCATCAATTTTCCCAAAATTTTCACACACATTTCTTCAAACACTTCACATTCATCCTTTAAACCTACAGGTTCAACTTACACATTCGTCAAATATTTCCTGCACAACCTTTGATTCTATAGGAATAATCAAATTTTGATCCATGCAGTTCCAGTGCTACAACCTATAGATATGATACCACTCTATAATGTACCTGGTTGTATCAGTTGACCATTGATGCCATGGGGTACTCAAATTACATATCTAAATTTACCACTTATATTCAAATTCATTTTTCATCATTTTCATTATTAAGTTATAATGAAAAATAAATTTATGGTCACCCAAATTGACATATGCATACATAAACAATTTATTGGTAATTCAAACAAATATTGCATACATAACATGACAAGCAATTCCATGCATTTATACATTCTAATAACAATAAATTAACCAAGATAAACATATATATAACCATGGCATTTCGTACATAGTAAGACACTTATATTTTAATTATCCAAGGATGTTCCTCCTATCCATAGGCTCTGTCAAGCCATATCTTTCTTTGACAGAGCACCCTCAAGTTGGGGATATCAATCCACAGAGGTAAATCTCTTTCCCAAACCTCCACACAACTCAAACTCTCATGCAAAGCATTCATGTAGAAACCCTTTCCATAACTGTCCCAATCCTAAATTCTCCTTCTCCATCCACCTTCATGTGCTTAGTTGATGAGTCTATTTTGGTCTCTTCAACTCCTTGGAGTATGGTTCTAAGTCTTCCTTTTCATGTATCTTGGTTCCTGGCACTCGGTTTCTCTCCTTTGGCACCTCGTTGTCACAGCCTTTAGTGCACATGTGCTTATCTTATTCACAACTCACCCTTAGTTCTCTTTGGCACCTTCTGGGGCCTGTTCCTCTCTTCCACGATAAATCGAGGGTCCTCCACATTGAAATCTTGTATGGTACTAAATAGTTGGTAAGTTTTATTGGTTTTTTTTCATAATTTCTTTACCTTAAATTTCTAGAGATATAGGTTGTTACATTGGTTTCCAAAAAATTAATGTTGGGGATGCATTGATACACCTATGGCTACTAATCACCATGTTGAATATCATATTCAAAGCAACGAACTTTAAATTAATTGTAAAACATGCTCAAGAGGCATTCCCAAGTAGTTGGTTTAAGCAACTGCAAATTACATTGAAGAAATGTTCCTTTAATTCAATGTTTTTTTGAATAATTGTTTTCCCATGAATATCTCTTGGTGTAACATATTAATGACTAGTTATAAGTAGTTATTGAAATAATATTTGAGGGAGATTATATTTGGTAAATTAAAACTTGACTATGCATTTATGCCATTAAAGCTCAGTTTCTTGTGGTTTATTCTAACCCGAGAATAATAAGAATGTTACGATTTATGCCATTGGAAGGCTTTAGGGACGTTGCATTTTAAGAATTTTATTTTTTCTTCAATAATTTAGACTTTTTCTCAACTTCAAATTCATCTTCCTAGTTAAATTTTTTTTTGGTATGAATGAAGTAAAATGAAATAAAGTGCCATAATTTAAGAATTTTGCTTCCTTATTGATAGGAATATAAGAATTGGCTGCTTCATAATAAAAGCTAGTTACTCAAGGGTAGAACGTAATTATTTAAAGTAATTAATATTTTTAAATAGGATCCTAACTATAATATGTTGGTACACAATAGAGATCAGGTTCTTGTATAGGGGACAACAAAGAGCGTCATTCTAGTCTAGAATAGAACAAAACACATTACATATTGAGCAAAGAATAAAACACATTACATATTGTTGCACAAAAAAATAAGGGGCCTAATAATATTCATTTATATTAGTAAACAAATCTCTTGTACATTATATCCTCATGGCTCTACAACCTCAAAATCTACTATCCATGGGCTCATGACCTATTGCAGAATTACATACATAAAAAAACCCATAAACCGATTTTTTTGGGTACTGAGTCTTTTAAACGAAGGATCAAATGACAAAATTGATTATCCTCGTGAGAGGATCTTAGTAAGGTGGAACTTATTAGCTTATATATTAAGAAGACTTGTAGTGCATTCTATGTAGTCAATGTTTTAGTTATGATATTACCTCCACTAAACATTTATCTTCTCTTGGTTGTGCCATTATAGGGAGAAACACCAACTAATGTAGTTTTATCTTCAAAATATTCATCTCGTGTAACACCTTTTTTGGTGGCATCATGATTGGGAAAACTGATGGTCTCTTTTTCAATAAGAGACCGGATTCCTTACAAAATATAATAAGATATACCACTTAGCCATAACATTAAGGGTACTAAGAAATTGTGACGTGTCACACACACTAGTGGTGGCTTCCATCCAAGTAACAAAAGTGTATCTTTGTAGTTGTATTCATGGAAATTTTAGTGTAGCTTGTACGACTGTATCCTTCGAGTCATTCTTTTGTCTAGTAGTTTGCATGTAGTGTACTACTCTCCTGCTGCATTCAATGATCTATTATTTGATGCGTAGATGAATGAGTAAGTGGGACTGGGAAATTTTCTTCATGGAGATTGCAGAGCAAAGATAAGCAAGGATGGTGTTAGGATGGTGCAATGGGATAATGAAAAAAGGATTCAATTTATAAGAATACTAGAGGATACCATATTTGATTAATGAGGACTATAGATTAGATAGGGTGATGATGTAATAGAGATTTGGTGATAGGTGGAGATTGAGATCATTACTATTGCATGAGCCACAAAAAGTGGGATTTAATTAGGATTGAGTTGACATGGTAAAACTAGGAGTCAACGCGAGGTGACATGGTAATGATGAACCATGAGTACATGATTTATTGAAGTGAGGCAGTGATGATGACAAAAAAATAGAATATGTTGGATGACGGGTTCACTTTTTTCCTCCATCTTAATAGATCCATTGATCAAATTTAGGCTATTCATGGTAAGGACCAATCATGCGAAACCATGTTCACCTTAATCCCATGATGAATATGATAATAACATCTGGGTATTTTAACCACAAGTTTCCTATGAAATTTTCTTCAAACACATTTTGGAAAACTAAATTTTTCTCAAAGAAAGATAAATTGCTCCTTCCTCAAGGGGGTTTATTTTGGGGGTGGGAAAAGCAGATCGTAAGGAGAAAGAGTATCCACTCTTTTTCCAAGTAGTTATATTTTGAAGTTCTGGTAATTTATTAGATCATATATGAGTTTAGTGAAGGTGACAATCGTAGAAAGAGCATTTTTCCCTTTGAGGAATGAGGGGGTTGGATGGAGAAAGAGCGCTCGTCCTTTCCCGACCCCTTCCAAAAGAATTCATAAATCATAGACATAAACAAATTGATATATAAATACATTACTAATATATTATTATTATAAATGTTTCCAAGCTTTATAGTTCAAGTGACCCTTTTCGGAAGGAATGGTCACTCCTTCCTCAAAGAGACCCTTCTTGGGGTATGTGGATGACATGCTCCTTGTATTATTATGAATTATTCACTCCTTATGCGATCTATATTTTTCAATGCATTCCCATATAGGTATGGACCCTTTGAGAAATGAATCTTCCCTCGTTCTCATATTGATTGTTTTCCACAGAACTAAATGAAGGACACTCTAAGGGAGAGTACCACGTATGTTGGATTTCTTTTGGGGGACCATCATATTTGACTCTATCAAGAAGGAACAATTTCTCTTTCTTCATCGATTCATTATCAAACAACAACATCATAGTACATCTTCAAGAAAGAGCGCCCATCCTTTATTGATCCATTCCAAGGGAATTCATAGTTCATGAATATAAATAAATTGCTAGACAAAGATGTTACTAATATATTATAATTATAAATGTTACTAAGATTCTAGTTGGAGAGACCCTTTTAGGAAGAAACAATCACTCGTTCTTAAAAGAGACCTACCTTGGTGTTTTTGATCACATGTGACTTGTATGATCAGGAATTGGTCACTTCTTATACTATCTAACTTTTTTTCAATGAATGTCCATATGGGGCTCTTTGAAAAATGATTCTTTTTACATTCTCATATTGATCGCTTTTTATAGAGAGAGAGGAAGGAAAATATGATTAGAGAGGTACCTCCTTATCTTGTGGATATCCTTGGGGTACTGACATATTTGACCTATTCAAGAAGGAACGATTTCTCTTTCTTAATTGATCCATTATCAGAAAACAATAGCAATGTACACCTTCCAAAAGGAACAATTACATCTTCTTTGATGGATATTTTCATAGAAAACCACCATTTACAATATGTTTTAATAAGGCTCATGACTCTTTACTTGATCAAACCTTTTTCAGTAAACACCCTTATGGGATTGTTTGAGAGGCGATTCTTCACACATTATTATATTGATCACTTCCTGGAGAACAAAATGAGAGACACAATGATGAGATATATGTACCTTCTTATCTTATGGATCACTTTTGGGGAACCACCATGTCTGAACCCTTTAGGAAGGAACGACCTATATTATCAAAAATATTTGTTTAAGTATGGATAGGTATTTCCTTAAGGGTCTTAAAAATTATTACCCAAGGAATCTTTATATGGGATCCTTTGAGGAAGGATTGTCTTATCATCATCACATTGATCACCTTTTAGCGAAAACAACATAGGACCTTTTGATGAGTGAGAGGTACCTTCTTACCTCATGGATCCATTTTGAGGAAACACTATATTGGACCCCTTTAGGAAGGATCATCCTCTCCTTCTCTGATTGATGCCCTTTTTAAAAACCAATAACATTGTACATTTTCATGAGAGATTTGTTACTATATTTCTAAGCATTTTCTTTTTAGCGTGGAACCAGATGTATCTTGCTTGAGTAAGGATTGGTCACTCTTTATCATACCACTTTTTTCCTTTTTAGGAAAGTCTATTTTTTTCCTCACATCAATCATTTTCTAGAGAACGAGAGAATATGAGAATAGTATTCTCCTAAAGAACATAGATATTGATAATCTATTATGGAGAATATTATTCTCTTTTTAAATTAATTGATTTTTTTCTTTCTAAATTACATGTATTTTTATTTTGTTCTTGTTATTTTGTATTTCATAAATGTCTTATGAAATGAATCTTAGTTCTCAAAAATGTGTGGACCTACTTTTGAATGGATTAAAGGTTGTTGAGGGAATATCTTTTCCAAAAAGAAAGATATTTCATAATATTGACATTCATAATGGATGTATTGTTATAAACATTACTAAGTTTTTAAATGTGGATATTCAATTTCCCTATGCATCGAAAGGTGTAGATACATTGTTAGAGGTAGTTGGTGGTTATATTCAATTGCATTCTTCTAATATTGTTAACTGCATTGGATATTCTCTTCAATAGAATGATGTGAATGCTATACCGAGTTCCACTTCTAGGATTGGAGAACATATACGCGACGATAGGTCTTTTTTTATCATGAGAAAGGTTAAGTTGTTACATAAATGTTTGCAATGTAAGGATTGCATTTCCATACGTTTCGTAACAAATGTCAATGATATATTTTATTGGAGGAACATTTTTTGGTCCTTTCTCCCTTTTTGTTTTGGTGGATGAAGTGGCGTTTTCTTGTATGGCCTGCTCTCTAGGATTAATTGATGGAAGTATTGTACTATGGCCAAATAAAAAATGAATTTTTAAATACAATACATTATTTTCTATTGAAAAAAACAGTTAGTATGAAGCGATATATAAAATATCAAGTCAAAATCACAATATCAAGTTTGTGGGAGAGATGGTTAATTTGATACATCAATGTTTTTTAAAGCCAAATTATATTTCTCAAGGAATAGTGTCTACTGTCACCGATTAGAGGAAATTTCAACTCAAAATGGGCCTTTTAACTCTAATTCAAATTCCATGTCATCATGTGTTAGCCAATGAAATTGTTTTAAATTTGAAATACCATATAGGTGTAAACAATTTTTTAATATAAATTTGGGGATAGGTAGCATAAAAAAAACTACTTCTTTTTGTTCGTATTTTCGACATATCTCCTTGTGTTTTTACTCAAATTTCGATCGGTAGATCTCGTTGGATGCAGAATTAAATTCCGCATCCAACGAGTACCCACTTTGCATACTTTTGACGGACCTCGCTACCCCAAAAACAAGAAATAATTGAAAAAACATGATGATGATATCATCATCACGTTTTTTTAGGTATTTCTTGTTTTTGGGGTAGTAGGGTCCGTCAAAAGTATGCTGAGTGGGTACTCGTATGTCATCATCACATTTTTTCAGGTATTTCTTGTTTTTGGGGTAGCGAGGTCCGTCAAAAGTATGTCGAGTGGGTACTTGTTGGACGCGGAATTTAATTTCACATCCAACGAGATCTCCTGATTGAAATTTGAGTAAAAACACAGGGAGATATGTTGAAAATACAAATAAAAAAGTAGTTTTTTTCTTTTCTTCCTCCAAAATTAATAAATATTGTTTTATTATTTTAACTATTATTTTATTAATTTTCCTTAGGAGGCCCATTTTGAGTTGAAATTTCCTCTAATTGTTCTTGAAGCATATGTAGTACAATTTAAACCATTGGACAATAGAGAGTTTGGTATTTTTCAAAAAGTCTTCTATGATTATTAGGATTGTGGTTTATTTGAATTTCATCTTGTACGATGGTCTGCAAACCATTTGATTGAGCTCAATGATGTTCCTTTGGATGTCATGCTATGGTGCTAATAGAAAAAGGTGCTGAAAACAATGACTCCAAAGCATATGAGTTCTCACATATTTTTCCATACTCACATCAAAGTTCCCTATTGACCCATGCTAATGAGACAAGCAGAATGTGGTGTAAGAGATTCAACCATTTGAAATTAAACCACCTCCATTTGTTTCACATGAAGAAATAGTTGAGGGATTGCCTCTCATCAAGTCCTCTCAACGTGTATGCAATGTATGATTGGTAGGGAAGCACCCATAGTGAAGGCACAATGTGTTGAATGAATTTGTCATTAATGTCAAAAGGAGTTCATTAATGACAAAGGAATAACCAAGGCAAGGACGCGATGCCATGATGACAAGGAAAGAAATGGAATATGTGATGAGGATGGAAAGACACATGAGGGGATCCAGCGAGGGGATCAAGTTTGATTGAGCTTGATTGATTGATCCTCTGATCAATCAACGTATATTCATGGAGTTGCAATCAACTTATTTAATAAAGGTTGGACGGCTCCGATTGTACTAAGAGAATAGATTGATGACAAGAAAAGGATCCGCAAAGTAAATGTGCATGGAAAATAACATTTCGGAGAGCCAAAGTAAAGTTTTTTGTTTGATAATTAATAAATGGATAAGGAGGACCCCACAAAGCAATCGATGGTTCACAGGATTTTCAGAAGACAAATTGCGGAAGCAATTAGGCTAGAAAAGTCAAAATGCACATCTGCAATCTACAACCCGCAATTGCGGAAGGAATGAGTTTCCGCAAATTGTGGAAAGGTCATTTAGAAAGACAATTGCGGAAAGGAAATTGTGGAAAGGTAATTGTCAATAATCCACAATCTGAAATTTTGGGAAGCTAATTGAGGAAGGTAAAATACAGAAAGGTCAAATGCGGAAAGGACATTGCTGAAAGGAAACTGCAGAAGGTTGCGACTATTAAAATTATACAGAGTTAAAAATGATAAACAAAGAGGTAATTTTGAATTAGTTTTCTAGCTGTGAAAAGTCACGATGAAGATACGTGACTATTAGATGAAGAGATACATTTGAGGGTATTTAAACAATGCTTTAAAATTTCAAAAATGTGTCTCTATACATTCAATTGGCAGATCGATTGATGTAGACCAGTAAGAGATCAAATTATCATATAAGGGAGGTTGGGAGGAACTAGGGCAAGCAACATGCCTGCAAGGGGTTCGTAGCCTCCTTCTAGTGGTAGATGGTAAATAGGGGGTTGTAGCATCCTTTTAGTAACAACTGATAAAACAGGGGGTCGTAGCCTCCTTCCAGTAGTTTTTGGTAAATAAGGTGTAGTACCAGGAAAAAACTATTTGTAAATATAATTTTGCAGTAATAGGAAGTATTGGTGGTTTACCCAATTGGGATTCCACTATAAATTTGTGTTATGTGTGCTTTTGTTGATCATGTGTGTTAATAAATAAATTAAAAGTGGTTTTAATTGTTAAAAGTTATCAATACTGATTCAGGGCCCCCTCTCAGTATTATCCAATATTTCAACAATTTGTATCAAAGCATGATCCTTCACTACAATTTAATCACTAGAAGGATTATCCTATTAAAAACCACTATGGATCAACAAGAAGGGTTAGCCACTAACATACCTCCATTATTTACGCGATACAATTATGCATAGTTGAGTGTAAGAATGAAGTGCCATCTAATGTCTCTTGGATACAAATTTTGGAGGCCTGTTGAAAGAGAATATAAAGTACCAGATGACCTACCTATAGACAGGGACGAGCTATACCAATATGAGGCCAATGCAAAAGAACTAAATGCAATTTTGAGTGGGTTAAAAAATTATGTATTTGTAAAAGTCATGCAATTCAAGACATCCAAATATGCCTAGGAAAAAATAAAATGCGTATATGAAGGAGCGCCCAAAGTCAAAGAGTCCAAATTTCAAACATACAAAGGATAGTTTGAAAGCCTAAAAATGAAAGAGTAAGAATATATTGTAGAATATCTTCTAAGAGTAGATGAAATTGTTAATGCTATTAGAGGTATTGGAGGAGAAATAAAGGAGAAAGAAGTGGTCGACAAAGTACTAAGAACCCTGCGAATTAAGTATGACTCAAAGGTGTCCACTCTAGAAGAACAAGACGATCTTAAACTTATGACAGTAGATGAACTACATGGGATATTCACTGCCTATGAGATGAGAACATGACAAAATGGATCATCAAAGAAAGAAGCAAAATGCGTATATGAAGGAGCACCCAAAGTCAAAGAGTCCAAATTTCAAACATACAAAGGATAGTTTGAAAGCCTAAAAATGAAAGAGGAAGAATATATTGTAGAATATCTTTTAAGAGTAGATGAAATTATTAATGCTATTAGAGGTATTGGAGGAAAAATAAAGTAGAAAGAAGTGGTCAGCAAAGTACTAAGAACCCTGCCAATTAAGTATGAATCAAAGGTGTCCACTCTAGAAGAACAAGATGATCTTAAACTTATGACAGTAGATGAACTACATGGGATATTCACTGCCTATGAGATGAGAACATGACAAAATGGATCATCAAAGAAAGAAGCAACATTTAAAGCCTTATCCAAGAACCAATATGAGAACCTAGATGATGAAGAAGTTCTTTTCATCAAGAAACTTGATAAAGGCACTGACAAGTACATAGGAAAGATACCTTTGAAATGTTTTAACTGTGGAAAGATTGGAAATTTTGCCAATAAGTGTTCTTACCCAAAAAAAGAGGATAGTGATGATGAAGAACCTTGCTGTCATAAGAAAGATCAAAAGAGTATGACCATATACAAAAATAAGTTTAAGAAAAATAAGAAAAACTTCTATTCCAAGGAAGACAATGGAGATGAGGAGATAAATGAAGATGCTAAAGTCCTATTCATGGTATTATAGAGTGAAATATCTGAAGAAAAAATAGAAGGTGTGGTAGATCTCGAAGCAGAACTTGTAAGTGCTCTTGAAGAATTAAGGAAGTATAAAAGGATGGACAAAAAATCAAAAACTCATATGGAATAATTTTATGAGAAAAACAATGATGCAAAAAGAATTATTGTTGACTTAAAAAATCAATTTCTAGTAGCCAAAAAGGCTGAGAACAATATAGAACAACAACTCAAAAAGAGAATACAAGAATATGAGAGGCTTGAAGAAGATATTATGTTCCTTAGAAAGAAGCTGGATGAAGAATTTATCAAATCAAAGTTTGAGAAAAGCTCAAATACTTTAGATGAAATCTTAAGTATCCAAAGGCCATCAAGAGATAAATCTGGATTAGGATTTGACAAAGAAAAGAAACCATGACATTCTTCTTGCACAAACCAAGATGGAAATAAAAGAAGCTATGCTGCTGCACTCAAGAGCCAAATTAAAAGGGAAGAAAGTAAGAAATATGCTCCTCTCTTACAAAGAACAAATATGATACCTAAAAGACCAATGACAAGTAAACATAAGCAACTCTTTTTAGGAAATTTTTATACCTCTAACAATTTTGGACATATGGATAGAAAATGTAAAATAATGTTTTCTACTGAGAAAGGCATTACACCATAAACTTCCTTCTATAATAAAAGTGGTACTAGAAGCAATCCAAAAGGACAAAACTATAATTCTTTTCCTTCTCTACATAGTTATAGTATAGAATGCTACGAATGTGGTAATCAAAGACACATTGCTAGAAATTGCAAACTAGTGATTCTTATGGATGACACATCAAAATATCAAGACAAAAGGGAGAAGAAGGATTGGAAAAAGAAGGATGATATGGAATGTTCATTAGCTCTATGTGCTACAGAAAAAAAAAAGGCACATGGATAGTGAATGCTCAAAACACATGACAAGAGACCAAATATGTTTATAAGCCTCAAAAAAAAGAAAGAAAGAAAGGAAAAGTCACTTTTGGAGATAATCTATCCTCTAAAATAATCAGGAAAGGTACAAGAGCTATTAGAGACAAAATGAAAACTGAAAATGTTTTGCTTGTAAAGAACTTAAAATCTAATCTTTTAAGTGCGAGATAAACATGTGATCAAGGACACATATGTATATTCGATTCCAAGAAGTTTGAAATCAAAAGAAAAGATTCAGGAAATATTGTTGGGACTGCTGTAAGAACTCCAAGCAATGTGTATATTCCAGAAAATGAAGAACAATGTTGTATGAGTCAAATTGATGAAAGTTTGCTATGGCATAGAAGGATGGGGCACTTGAACTTTGACAATCCTGTAGCAAGAAATGAAGCAATCAGAATGTTTTTGGCATTTTCATGTTATAAAAATTCAAAGTATATCAAATGGATGTCAAGTCTGCGTTTCTAAATGAGAAACTAGAAGAGGAAGTCTATATTGAACAACCTAAAGGTTTTCTCTCATCAGATAATAGAGACTATGTTTGCAAACTAAAAAGGCACTCTATGGTCTCCAACAAGCCCCAAGAGCATTGTTTTCAAGGATAGATAACTACTTGAAGCAACATGGATATAAAAGAGGATCCACTAATAGTAATATCTACATAAAGATTGAAGATAAGAATATGATCATTGTTATTGTTTATGTGGATGATATCATATTTGGAAGCAATTTGCAAATACTAAGTTTAAAATTTGCTTCTAAAATGAAGAAAGAATTTGAAATGTCAATGTTGGGTGAATTAACATTCATTTTGGGATTACAAGTCTATAAGTTTGACAAATGAATCTTCATTTTTCAAACGAAGTACATCAAATATATGCTTAAAAAGTTTAAGATGGAAGACTCCAAGACTGTGAATAATACTATGATCACTGGTTGTAAGCTAAGCAAAAATGATGAATCTTTAGAAGTAGATCATACTATGTATAGGTCAATGATTCATAGTTTATTATATGTAACATCTACAAGACCAGATGTAATGCAGGCTGTATGTTTGGTTTCTAGATTCCAATCAACCCCAAAAGAAACGCATGTGGCTGCAGTAAAAATAATTTTTAGATATCTAAAAGGTACCGTGGATTATGGATTATGGTATCCAAAAGGAAATAAATTCACTCTAAAAGCGTTCACTGATGCAGATTGGGCAGGAAGTATTGATGACAGGAAAAGCACTAGTGGATAAGAATTTTACCTAGGAGATTGCTTGGTATCATGGATAATAATAAAAAAGTCTTCTATTTCACTGTCTACAGTAGAACCTAAGTATATTGTGCTGCATCATGTTGTACACAATTCATTTGGATGAAGCAAACATTGGAATATTTGCTTACCAGTGTAGATCCAAATCCTAGGCTCTATCAAGCACCGAGAGGGATCAAATCTCTCGAGGTGTAAACCTCTTCTTAGGTATTGCACTCAATGAGCTATCAACTTTGGTGTGTCCTATATATAGCCATTAATTTGATTCAAACCAAAAGACACATCTTTTTATTTAAGGTCCATATATAATATTTTTATTATTAATATTTAATATTATTTATGGCCGACATATAATATTTATTATTATTTTTTATTTTGTTAGGAACGAACATTACAACATATCCCCATACATGGTTTTAAAACCATATGCAAGGTCCTCCTAAAAACATGGGTTGTTTAGGAGGCCTTACACATAGTTTTAAAACCATTTATTTGTAGGGCCCTCCTAAACCATCTACAATAAAACCATGGGTTGTTTAGGAGGCCTTGCACATGGTTTTAAAACCATTACAACATCTCCCCCATATTGTGTTTTTTCTCTCACCCACATTTTTTTTGTGGATAATTAAATTTTTACTTTTTTTATTGTTTTGTTAGGTAGGAACATTACAACATATTCCCCATATTACATTGTTCTTTTGGCAGATAATTAATTTTTTTTTTTTTGTTAGTAACAAAGGTTACAAGATCTCCCTCATATTAGGTTGTTTTTTTGGCCAACATTTATTTTGGCCAATAATTAAAATTTTTATTTTTTATTATTTTGTTAGTCTTATAACGTTAAAGCATAAGAAATTTTTATTTTAAGGAGAGAATAATACAGCTCGATGTTCCTAATATTGGCCTCCATGTGTTGGAGATTCGATGTTCCATTATTTACTAAATAATAGGAACATAATCAGCAATAGTTTGCATCCACCTAATTTCATTTTTGGCTAGAATAGAATCAAAACTATGAGTGCATCCTTCGGAATATTTGGTAGAGCCCATTAAAAAAATGGTACGAAAATAGAACTTGTAATAAAAATCCATCGAGTACCAAAAATTATAGTGGTTCCATTGCAATTTAAACATAGTCCTTCCATTGAAAATTAGACATCTAATTAAAGCAAAATTTAGGCAAAGTTGATGATTTAAACTGTAAACGAAACATATTTAATCTAGTTATTATTGAGTGTTAGATCTAGTTATTAATTAATGCAATTATCATGTGAAAACATCATGGACAAACAAACAAACAAAAAATGGATCAGATTTCTTGATGTTTGGTGATTCAACAAAGCTCAAAACCCATCGACGTTTTCTCATAATTATATAATTTTGTACAATAGTAGGTATACCGTATACTTGTTATGTTATTTTGAAATATTTAGTATATCATTTATGTCACTGTTTTTTAATTGCAATAGGAATACGTTGCAGGCACAAATTGGAGTCTTGGAATACGTCGGCCTTTAGAAAAGAGGGGAGCAACTCTTATTAATTTTTTGTTTTTTCGGATGTTGTTTCGAGGCACAATGACTGAATAGATCTAGATTAATTTCCAGTCCACATTGAATAATAAACTTCACTTCGACAAGAAAGAACGCATCATACATTAAACCTCATGGTAGAATTTGATATACAATATGGAAAGTTCTGACACTAAATTCTTTGAATAGATTTATGAGACAAATGTTTCGGACACAGAAAAGATTTTGTCAGACCTGCATTTTCTAAACCTCTTCCGCTGTATAATGGAGAATATATTGCTTGCAGCAGATACCTGATATTCTAGTAAAGAAGATGAATAATTATCCATAAAATAGTCTAAACAGTACGTTGGAATTGCCGGGCACAGGAAAGTAACTGGATAAAAGTCATTTTTTCTAATAAAAAGCGTTTAAGATGATGAGAAGTATAAACTCAACATTTTTAACCACAAAATAGGTTGCAAAGGAAGAGAATAGATCAAAGATAAGTTATAATCGTCTCTAATAAGATTGATGAAATTGTTACATTACAAATTATATCAGGTGGTTAAAATCGGTCGCGAAGGAATAGAATAGATCAAAGATAAGTTACAATGATCAGATAGAGCACGCATAGGAGATCGCAAGGTGGATGCGTGTGCCTAGATCTAGCACTTGGTAGGATGGCTGCCTGAGGCAGCTAAAGCAGAAAAATGATGGAGATGTTGGAGATGGGTGCGCGAGCATGGAGCAGGTGGAGATGGATTTTTGAGTTGGGAGTAGGTGGATATGGCTACATATATTGGAGAATGCGACGGATGGAACATGCACAGAAGAGGGTAGCTGAATCAAGGAGTACGTGGAGATGGGTGAGTGAGGCTAGCATTGGATGGATCATGCTCTGGGAGGAGGAGATCACAATTCCACTGGCACTGGATGGATCACGCTCTGGGAGGAGGAGATTGCAATGCCATTGGCACTGGATTGAGAATTTAGATCTAGTTGAAATAAAATTTAAAATTTAAAATTCTTACCAATTGCATAAAGGCTTCTAAGTTGCCATACTTCTAGCTTCCAAGTTGAAGTTGAGATACTTCTTGGTGTTTATTGCGCTGAGAAGCACTCTACAGCCCAGTATGGGGGAGATCTTGTAACGTTACATAACGTTATTTTTATTATTAAAAAATAAATTTTTTAATTATAGGCCAAAATAAATTTCGGCTAGAAAAACAACCTAATATGAGGGAGATATTGTAATCTTCCTACCAAACAAAACAATAAAAAAGTAAAAAATTAATTATCCGCAAAAAGAAATGTGGGTGAGTGTTGTAATTGCTCAAATCACTAAGTTACCAATAATACACATAAAGAATCATATAATCATAACAAAGACAAGAGACAAAGATAGTATGTTGAAATAACAGCTTTATATTACGCAAAACACATATGGGTTCATACAAACATCAAAACTAAACCAAGTTTGTATCTGGCTCAACAACCTATTATATATGATTACAAAACAATTATGAATAACTACTTGTCAGTTCAATCAACCGACACAACCTTTGGAGGCTGACCTACTCTATGATTAGTCGGCTCACTGACTAGCTCCTCCAACATCTCCCCCAGGAACAAAATCTTTCTTCGTCCCAAAGAAACAGGGGAGGTAACAAAAATATCCTATCTGAAGTAGTTTGATTCCAATTTGTTTTGTCTTCATGGGCTGTGCATTCAAATAGATGGTCATTTATGTACACATATCTCCATAATGGCTTCTGCTATAATGGCTAGTTGATGCTGAAATTCTGTCCAATTGTGGAGAGCATTCTAAATGTCAATGGTCAAGGTTGTAATGCTTGACAGGGTCGAAATTTTCTCTTGTAGCGAAAAGTCTATAATATTAATCATGTCGGGGCCCATCAATTGATATTTTTCCTCTATTGTGTCGAGTAGTCTTTTCATTTGTGGACAATTTTTGTCCAATGTGTTGAGGCTAGGAAGTGCCTGATTCATCCATTGATTTGTTTGCTTTTCTAGTTTCTCGAGCTTTGCTGACTCCAATACTATCTAATCTCTGATGGTGCTCCTCATTGTTTCTTCAAGTATTTTTTGATTTTCTAGTGTTTTGATATGTTCATGATTTTCTCTAGCTTGCTGGAATACCTGGTCATAATAAGTATACCAGTTTTGCAATACTTCTTATGTGGTGATAGACTCGTCCAAATGCTCCTGCAGTACCTTGTGGGTTTCTGAAAATGTTGTGTGCTGATGTCTCTTCTTTTTGGTCATCTTTCTTGGACTGCAATTGTGTGTGAAGGTTCAACATGACACTTTCTAACAAATGGTATGATCTCTCTAGTGGTTTGTCCGTGTCGGTCTCTGTTATTCTTGGAAGAATCGTTTGTGTCAGATTCCTACATTTGGTCAGGAATTCGACTTGTTCTACTTGAAGTTTTTCTATTTGTTCTTTTTCGCTTTGATTTCTTGTTGCAACCTCTTTATTGAGTGCTTCCAATAGTTGGTCCAATTCTCCATCTCTAAGTTTTGGTGTGTCAACTGCAGTAGTCAACCCTAGTTAATGAAGGTGGATAATTGTTGGTACATGTTGTGTCTGCTACTATTTTATTTTCTTTTTCTTTTGTGTTTAGAGTGATGGACCACCACTTGTCCTATTGGTATTGATGTTGGCTGCTGCTGCTCTGTTTGGTGCTCTTCAGTAGACAGACTTTCAGTTCGCTGAACTTTTGTTGTGGCTAGTTTAATTGGTTGAATTTCATGGGTGGGGCTTGTAGCTATTTGTGCATCTAGTGGTGGTGAAGATGGTGGATTTGGATTGTGAGGAGACTCTGGTATTGATGGTGGTGACAGTGATGGTGAATGGTATGGGGCTAATGGAGTGGTCAGAAGGTTATTTTTTGGCATGGGGTTTTCGACTTCTGGTTGCAAGTCGATAGGGTTGTTGGTTTCTTTAGAGTCAAAGGGGTTGGTGGTTTCTTGGTATAGTGCTACTTGATCATTGCTCCCAAGAACAAGTGTTCCCTAGGGTTGGTGTTTTCTTGGTCTAGTGAAATAGATGTGCATATGGAGGGTCATCTTTGACTCCTATCGGTTCCTCCCCCATGTCAATCCTTGACAAGTGGTTGGGTCTGACATTTAGCTTCCTTGGTCGAACTACTACTTCAAACTCAAATTCTTGGAACAGTAAAAACCAGTGACATATTCTTCCATGATGTAAAGGTTTATTTACCAAGTATTTTAAAGCTTGGTGATATGTGTAAAATATGAAAGGATTGGCTAATAGGTAATATCGATATTTCTGTAGTGCAAATACCATTCCTAGTGCCTCTGTTTCTGTCATTGAATAGTTATGTTCTGCCTTGTTTAGTTTTTGATTGCTATACACAATTGCATAGTCCATCCCATCATCTCTAGGTTGAGTTAATATTTCACCTATTTCTATGCCTAATGCATCAATGTGTACGTGAAATTTGATTGACCAGTTTGGAAACCTGAGAATGGGTGCTTCGACTAGTTTTTTCTTCAACATGTCGAATGAAGTATCACTTTCCTCAGTCCATTCGTACTCCTAATCTTTAAATAGTTCTTCCAAGGGGTAGGTCATATCTGAATAATGACAAATCAACTTTCTGTAATAACCCATGTGTCCTAATAGAACTCTGACTTGTTTTGGGTTCACTGGGGGTTTTAGGTCCAGAATGATTTTTATTTTTGCAAAGTCGAATTTAAAGCCTTCTTTGCATACGATATGTCCCAATAGGATTCCTATGGGAGTCAAAAATATGCATTTAATTATATTGAGAGATAATTGGATTTGTTGACATCTTTCCAACATTAGTCTTAGCCACTTACAATGATCTTTCAGCATGGAGTATATTGTCCAATCGTCAAAGTATACAGCCATCGTCTTGTATATGTATTCTTGGAATGCTTTAACTGCTATCCTGGAAAATACAGTTGATGCATTCTTTAATCCAAATGACATAACTTTGTATGCAAATGAACCGAATTCACAAACAAATGTCGTCTTCTTCTGGTCTTCTTTTGCGATCGGAACTTGATTATATCTTGATAATCCATCTGTAAACGAGTAGCATTCGTGTCCTACAACTTCATTTAATATTTCGTCTATGAATGGTGTAGGAAAGGGATATGTTAAAGTGACTTTATTTAGCTCTCTAAAATTGACACAAATTCTTAGTTTTGTCGGATCATGCTTTTTCGGTTGGACCACCATAGGACTTTTCCCATTCCAACTGGTCGATCGAGTAGATAATTCCAGCTACTAGCATATTGTCGATTTCTTTTTTCACTATTTCTTTGTATTTGTGAGCTAATTTGTAAGGCCTTTTCTTAATTGGTCTTGCATCAGGTTTGATGTCTATCTTCATTTCACCCATCTCTTGTACTAATCCTTTAAGGTATTTATAGTCTCTGGCAAAGACATCCTGGAATTCCTTAAGTAGGTTAACTATTTCGGCTATTTGTTCGTCATTTCAATAATCACCTATTCATGCCATTTTTGGTAGATCATCATTAGATATGTCAAATTCTTTAGTTTTGACCTTCGCATCCATCCATTCTGGCACCTTATTTTTCGTTGATTTGTCGACTGCCCTCCTTAAAC
Organism: Pseudotsuga menziesii; assembly: GCA_001517045.1. Taxonomy (NCBI): domain Eukaryota; kingdom Viridiplantae; phylum Streptophyta; class Pinopsida; order Pinales; family Pinaceae; genus Pseudotsuga; species Pseudotsuga menziesii. The sequence goes on from LPNX010374741.1 coordinate 156,526, forward strand.
TGAGAAAATGATGCAGGAAAATCTGCTGCTGTCATCGTATCGGTATCGTCCTTGTCGTTCGACTCAACTTTGAATATTGTTTTAATTGGTTTTATAGTTTCTGGATTACCAGTTTTCTACTTAAATATTTTTCCATGAGTGTGCTCATTCTCTAGTCGAAGTCTTGTCGACTGTGGTATTCTATTCGATCGAATGTTATTACAATATGCTTTCAGTCGGTTATGGTTTTGTGTTGAAGTGTGATGAACATTCGATTGTATAAATGTTTTTATTTCTTCTGTTGCTTTAACCAATTTTCCATATTCCAGTACGAATATGAAGTCCTTAATGAAATTTTCCTTAAGTTCCTGCCATATGAATGTTTCTCCTCGAGCTTCTTCCATCTTATACCATTTGTTTGGTAGATCGTCAAGTGTAGATGGAAATAAGTGTGGCCATGTTCGTTCGTCTTTTACCCAAGTCTTCTCCATTCTCTTTCGCATATACTTATGTGGTTTTCACGGTTTTTCCCTTATGTGAAGACTAGTATTTGTTCCTGTTTAGTTAGCTTCCTTCCACCGAATCTTTCAACAAAGTATGTCGAAGTTGTTGTCCATGTCTGTAATATGGACTGATGGGTATCCCACCATTGAGCAACTTGAATTGTAAAGGTTTCAACTAGGCTTTGTAGTCGGCCATGCTCGCCTAAATTTTTAGAGACCTACTCAACATTGAGGATTGGTGATTCTCTTTCTTTGTACCGAAGAGATTGTTTATTTTCTATTTTAATCGACGCTAAAGAAGGGTATTCCCTATTTTTCCTTTCGAATATCTTTGGAATGATGGACATGGAGAATCATTATCGAGTCAGTTTATTTGATATGGCTTGGATAGTCTAGCATCCTCATGCTTGAGTTTCATAATTTTCAATCTACCAATCATATAACTCTGCATTTGAATTATATCCGACTGAGTCCTGGTTATCCAAGTGAAGTTCCCCATATATATTCAGCTCAATATAGTCTTCTTTGTTTTGAACTTTATACAGTTGTCGAACATCGACTTCTTCGTCTATTGGTTCGGTCCAAGGTTCACCTTGAGAGGGGTGAATAGGGACAATAAATTTTTGTCCGTTTCCTTTGACCTTTATCCTCTCTTTGTCTAAGGAAATCGATGCTTTCATTTTTCTACCCCATAGTCAACCCACCAAGGCCAAAAAATAACTGGATCCTTCTTTAGGGTTTATGATTTCGAAATTGACTTTCATATAAATTCCCTTGATGGTCGTGTCGGCATTCCGCCATACACCGATGGGTTCAACCAATCCTTGATTTGCTAATTTGAGATACATGCCTGATTTGTTTAGTCAAGGTCTGCCTAGTTGTTCCCATGTATCTCATTTCATAATATTTACTTGGGATCCAAAGTCGAGCACAACTTGTCGAATGTGATATCCCTCAATTTCCAGGTCGACAAGTGGGTTGACATCACTCTTATCTTTCTGATTTAGGCTACATATGTTTATAGATTGTTTCTCCATGCTAGGTTTGTCCTTAATATTATATAACAGATCAATAAACTGTGCTATTGATTTGTCATTATGTATTAAGTTAAGTAATTCTTGTGAGACATCTTGTCGACTGTTATCAATTTATTCTTATCGGGCGAGTTCTTGAAACATGTTTGATGCATCATTGCACAATTGTTTTTGCTTTATGGGCTTAGTATAATCATCTTTGTTTTTTATTTTACTTATGCGTGGATTATCATTATCAATGTTCATTCCTTTTCTAGTGACTACATGTAAATTCTTTGTAGATTATGCGTGGATTATCACAATCCGCAAACTGAAGTTTTAGGAAGCTAACTGCGGAAGGTAAAATACATAAAGGTCAAATGCGGAAAGGTTTGTTGCAGAGAAATTGTTGTGGAAAGGACATTGCGGAAAGGAAACCATGGAAGGTTGTGACTGTTTAAATTAAACAGAGTTAAAAATGATAAACAAAGAGTTAATTTCAAATTAGTTTTCTGGTTGTGAAAAGTCACGATGAAGATACATGACTGTTAGATGAAGAGATATGTTTGAGGGTATTTAAACAATGCTTTAAAATTTCAAATAGGTGTGTTTGTACATTCAATTGGTAAATCGATTGATGTAGACCAATTAGAGATAAAATTATCATATAAGGGAGGTTGGGAGGCACTAGGGCAGGAAATAGGCCTGCAAGAGGGTTGTAGCCTCCTTCTAGTGGTAGCTGGTAAATAGGGTGTTGTAGAATCCTTTCAGCAACAACTGATAAAACAAGGGGTTGTATCCTCCTTCCAGTAGTTGCTGGTAAATACGGTGTAGTACCATCCTTGTTTGTAGTAGTAGACAAAAATTATTTGTAAATATAATTTTGCTGTAATAGGAAGTATTGGTGGTTTACCCAAATTGGGCTTCCACGATAAATTTGTTTTCTGTGTGCTTGTGTTGATCATGTGTGTTAATAAATAAATTAAAAGTGGTTTTAATTGTTAAAAGTTATCAATACCGATTCACCCCCGCTCTCAGTATTATCCAATATTCCAACACAATGTTGGGAAGAAAAGAAGAGCTGCCTCCACACTTGATTTGATACATAGTGATGTCTCCATACCAATGCCTACAACATCCATGATTGGATCTAGATACTTTTTGACCTTCATTGATGACTAATCCAGGTATTGTTGGATCTACTTTTTTAAGCAAACGTCTAATGTGTTTAAGACTTTAAGTTTTCAAATCCTTAATTGAGAACACTCTTGGGAAGAGTATCAAAGAACTCAGATCAGAAAATGGAGGAGAGTACATCAAAAGAGAGTTTCAATGGCCGTGTGTTTTAAAATGTGTTCAAATACAACATTCAGTCCCATACACACCACAACAAAATGGTGTAGATGAGAGGAAGAACCGATCTTTGAAAGAGATGGCTACCTGCCTTGTTAAAGCAAGGGATCTTCCACCATATCTATGGGATAAAGCAATGAACTGTAATTCGTACATACAGAACATAGTACCTCAAAAGTTAGTGGTCGGGGTCACTCCATTTGAATCACTAATGGGACATAAGCCTAATGAATCACATCTGAGGGTTTTTGGCTCCAAAGCATGGGCCAAAATTCCATCTGAAAAGAGGAAATCCTTCCAACCCCAAAGTAATGAATGAATTCTATTGGGATATGTAGATGATTCAAAATCTTAAGAGTTTATGGAGATTGCAACCAGAAGATGCTTCATAAAGCGAAGTTTCCAATTCAATAAAGATCCATTGCATGATCTACAACCAATTGAGGAGGAAGGTATAAATACTCAACCTGAACCATTTGCATATGATGATATTTATACTGATGCTTCAGATTCAAAATATGAAGATGAGGACCAAGAGGAACTAGATATTTATATTGATAATGAAGATCAAGCATATCTAGATCAAAATCTAGCTCATTCTCCCAATCAAGGCCTAAATGGGATTAAAAACTAATTAAATATTCTAGGATCAATGTTGGGATCCATCTGATAGAAGGAGAACCAGATCTCAATTTCAAGACGAGAACCTTGCGCTATGTCATACAGATCCACTTCTTCCAAATAGGTGCTACATGATGATGGGGTTTTATACACAATTCTACAAAGACACTTTCCATGATCCAAGGTGGCAAGAAACCATGGATGATGAATATGATTTGCTACAAAACAAAAAGACATGGGATCTTGTCTCCTTACCTCTAGGGATAAAGCTTGTCTAGTGAAAATGGATCTACAAAACCAAACTTACATTAGATGGATCTACTACCAAGTACAAGGATTGGTTAGTTGAAAAGGGCTATTCACAAGTTCATGGGTTGGAATACAATGAAACATTCACCCTTGTTGTAAGAATGGATTCCATAAGGATGGTTTTGGCCATTGCAGTTTCAAAGAAATGGGAGATACATGATGTGGATGTGAAGAGTTCCTTCCTCCATGGTGACTTGGAAGAAGAGATATACATGAGACATATTGAGGGGTATAATGAATATTCCTCCTTGGTATGCAAACTAAGGAAATATATGTATGGGATCAAGCAATCCCTAAGGGCATGGTATGCCAAAATGGATGCCTTCTTACTGTCAAAGAATTTCAAAAGGTGTAAGTTTGTTTGTAGTGTCTACATGCAACGTAAGGGAGGTTGCTTACTATTGATTGTATTGTATGTGGATGAATTTGTCATCACCAATGGTTCGACTGATGGATTGAGGGACATTAAGTCATCCTTGATCAATCCATTCTCCATGATAGATCTTGGGATGTTAAGGCAGTTTATTGGCCTCAAAGTGAATAAAAAAGCTTCAGGGATTGTGATTACTCAGTTCAGATACATAGGTGATTTTATCAAGAGGTTCCATATGATTGATTGCAAAGAAACATCCTTCCCCTTCTTATCTGGAATCATATTGGAAGAAGGTGGTTCTACACACATGGTTGATAGCACTCTCTACAAACAAATAATTGGTAGATTATTGTACCTTACTAATTCGATACCAGACTTATCATATGTTGTTAATTTTGTTGTTAGGATCATGCAGGAACCACATGATCTACATTGGAAGGAAACATAGCACATTTTTCACTATGTGTAGGCTACTAGAGAGTTTGGGATTCACTATTATGCTGGTGCCCAACTAGATATGGTCGGTTTCACTGACTTAGACTTGGATGGAGAAAATACTGATAGAAAATCTACTTCAGGGTTCGTGTTCATGTTGGGATTAGGACTAATCTGTTGGTCAAGCAAGAATCAAGCAACTCTTTCTCTCTCTTTGGCTAAAGCAAAGTATCGGGGGGGTGTGAATGCAACTATTTAGGTAGTTTGGATACATGGAATTATGATAGATTTTGGAATTCACACTTCTCCTTCAATAGGCATTTTCTGTGATAATCAAAGTGAAATTAAAACTTCCAGTGATCCAGTATAGAAGCAACATACCAAACACATATAAGTCCATATGCACTATATCTAGGAACTAGTGGATAGTAAGACTATCATTCCGCATTACTTCCCTATAGAGGAACATGTTGTGGACATATTTACAAAATATTTCATTGAGAAGAGGTTTGTTGATCTCGGGTCTCTTCTTGGTGTGAAGGTTTGATTGAGTTTTTAGTTCTTGGTTTACTACCCATTTTAAGGTGGGGGGGGAGGGGGGGTTTCCCATGAGTTTTTCGCATGAGGTTTTCCCATTCCCTAGTTGATTGAGAAGTTACCTTTTTTTGAATTAGATTGTATGGGTGATCTTTGGTCTCAATTTCTAGGGCCTAGGTTGTCCAAGTTTAGATTAAGGGGGGGTTTAGGATTGTTGTAATTCTCCCCTGTCCACCATAGTCTAAATGTCATCTTCCTAGCTTAGTATGTCATTATCACTTTCACTAGTGTATGAAGATGCCTTCTGGGGCCCACTAGCCACTTGATGCACTCTCATGTATCAATCTAGGAGCTTCAGAGACCGATCCCTATATTTTAGGAGATCACTCTGAGTTATGAGAGTCCCACCATCAGTTCACCCTAGTCATTGTTGAGTTATTCTCTGATGGGACACATTCAGTTTAATCTCAGTTATCCAAGTGCCTCTTTTGCATGATTTAAGGAGATAGGTGCATTTGCTCACCTACCTTGGTTAGTTAACTGACTGCAAGGTGTTTTAGTTGTCTAGAGTTGCACTAGTGAGTCTTCAGTGGTGATTATTCCAAAGTTAGTCATGTATGGAATCAATATGGAGTTAGGGATTTGAATCACCCCTAGAGGATTCAAATTCCCTATTTTATATTATGGATGTATTACATACAAATTAATGATAACTGTGTCAAGTTTATGATGCCAAATTCCTTCCTCTTATATGATGAATTTCACAGTGCATGTTTAACAATTCTAAACACTAAAATTCTTCTTTCTTCATTCTTATTTCACTATGAGGTTCAATCTATCCTGAAGATATTGTGGAATTGATAATTTTACAGGATCACACTGTTTGGCATGGAATTGGTTGAAAACCAATGATCCTTGTTGTAATGTATTAAACCATTAAGAGAAAGTGTGACATGGAGACATACCTGACTGGTGAATATATGCCTAGGTCTCAGCTCACTGGTGGTGTTCTGTTGAGAAATGATTGAATATGATTTCCCATGGTTGGGTGGACCATGCCTCACATGCAATCAATTTCCCAATTCACCCATTTTTAGATAAGTACAAATGTGTGTAATTTTGTATATAATGATAAATTGCTATGTTAATTCATGTTTGGAATCATGAATATGGTTTCCTGTTTAATCTTCCATGTTTGGAATTGATTTGAAACAATTGCAGCAATTTTGTTGAATTCTAAATGATTACAAAATTATACGGTTGCAATGAGTTAATGGGTAAAATTTGATATGCAATTTCATAACATTATGTTGTTTCTGAATGGTTAGATGAACCATGAACCTATTTACATGTTAATTTTGATTGTTGTTCATGTTTGGATGTTGGAATAACTCTATTAATGAGTTGTTTGGGATAATTGCTAAGTTATGCCCTGTTTGTGAGCTGTTGTGATGCTCTATTTGTGAACTGTTAAGATGTTGTAGGAAAGACTAATTGGACTTGGTGGATGTAGCATGTTATTTCTTTCCCATTCCTGATATATTGGTTCAAGAGAATATTCTTATCACTTTCTAGGGCTTTCACAACCATTGAAAACTATGGATTGAATTTCACATATTCACCATGCTCTTTGTTTTGATCTTCTTTATGTTTGAGAAGTTGTATAATACCATGGTTCGAGGTGTTCATTCGTATGTTAAATTGTTTAAAAGGGGTAGAATTCCTGCTGTCTTAATGAGTGCTTTATTAGGCATTAATGATTATGGCTTGTTCTTTCCTTGTTAACATATCCTCTGTTGCATTCAACTTGGGTGAGAAGTGAAAGAAGTTCATTTGTGTGGAATGCTCAATTCATGAGGAATTAATAGAAATGGAACAAATAGTTCATCACTATATTTAAAGTGAATTTCATGTTCCTTGTATCATTCATTATTTTCCTGAAGAATGTTGATGCATGTATAATAACTCTATTTATGAGCTTTAATGCAAATGTAATTTAAGACCATTGAGTGAGAATTTAAAGAAAGTCATTTATGTGGAATGATCAATTCATGAGGAATGAATAGAAATGGATCAAGTATTTTATCACTATATTTAAAGTCAAGTTCATGGTCCTTGTATCGTTCATTATTTTCCTGAAGAATGTTGATGCATGTATAATAACTCTAGTTCTCAGCTTTAACGAGAATGCGATTTAAGAGAGTGGAGTCTTGTTGTAATACCCCAGTTTTGACCCCATTGCATTAAATGTACATGATGTATATATTGTAACGAATCATGGTGTGGAGCTAAAGGCAAAAGCCCCACCATCGATTTAGTTGTGTTATGTTTCGGCGAACGGAATCGTTGCCGATGGTCTCGCGTGGTATACAACATATATTAAGTTTTTCCATCATGTAAATATGTATCTTTAATTAAAATGAACCCCAACCAGCTATGTTCGTGGCAACTAAATTGAGAAGGGGCATGATTCTCATAAGGATAAGGGTGGGGGATGTCAAACCTTGGGCTATGGGGGGGAAAATCCATGTGTCACCACCCTGTTTGAATTGCCCATATTTCCTTGTCTTATCCAACTACCAATTTAAGGTTTTGTTGATTAGTTGAGGCAGTTATGGATGGGAGTGGAGTGTGGCAGGACTGTCAGTCCTTTCCCACACGCACACTCCACCAGCAGGTTGACCCTCACGTTGGCAAGCAAAACCACCACCTTCATTCTCTCCACTACGCCATTATTTCCCTTGTCTGTTCATCCTCACGCAGGGACAATAGTTTGATGATTCCCATGCACAAGCTTCATTTTCGGTTGGTCTCACGCAGCCAGGAAGAGGGAGCCGTTTCGGATGTCATTCACGTTTCCACCGAGTGGTATCTAGCATGTTTTCCATCCAAATTCCGGAGGTCTAATGTAAATTTTCCCTCACGCACAAGTTGGGAGTCTGTATTTTTCTTCCCCAATGTGGTCTGTGTAAGTTTTCCCCAGTGGCTTCGTTGTCTAGGACGGACTGTTGTTTTCCCCACATTGTGAACTGTGTTTGTTTATACGTTTTGGGACTGATGTAGGTTGTTTTGGAGTTGTTTTGGCCACGATAGGGCCAAGAACGACTTAGGAGTTATTTTCTTTAACCAAGTTGTGAATCGCTTGTGTGACTGCGTGTATGCAGTGGTTGGTCTTCGGACTGTGTTGGGAGCAGGGATGGAGGCTTGGTTTGCTTGATAAACCTGGTGTGTTTGGAAACCATACAGACAGAGCTAGAGGGCTGCCATTCTTCTCCACAACCCCTGAATAGCACTGGAAGGGAAGTCAGGGCCTGAGGGACTGTGTACCAGAGAAGGGACTGATTCCTTGTGTTGGATGTGTGTGGGTGTCTTAGAAGTCAGGCTATTTCTGGTGTAGGTGTTCCTAGCTCTATAATGGGCTCACCAGCTTAGCATTTAGCCTTTCCCAACTCCTGGATGGCCTGATAAACCCAACTGTGTTGGCTTGGATGTGTTTTGGTGTATCCTTGGCTATGTGTAAGCCTGCTTGTTCCTTATTCCTTGGGGAATCATGCCCAACTCGAGGGTGGTAGCATTGCTAAGAGATTTAGGAGCATGCTAGCCTATGGTTGGGTGGAACATTGTAGTGGCATAGCTGGTTGCGGAACGAGTTCTTTATGAGATAAGTAACCTTGTCTACTTTACTTCTACAATCATATTACTGTTAATGAATATGATGAACACGTTGAATTCTTGCATGAATGTATGTTGCTTCCGCTATGTATGATAAATAATTATGTATTTGTGTATGTTCTACTTCAATGCATTTTGTTTTAGTATTTTATGAATGCACATGTTCATGGGGCTAGTTTCCCGAATGGTTAAGGCCATGGTAGCATCCTCTTTGCCGGTCGGAGGTTCGGGGATGCTACAGTGTGGTATCAGAGCTTTCAGGTTGCAGCATGGGCCTCTATGGGCCATGAAATACCAGTTAGCAGAGGCATGTTTCCTTTTGCCCAGGAGAAATCGGTGAATGACTAGGAAATTCACAAAATTTGTCTAAGTGTCTGAACTGTCGGTTCATCGGAAAACTTAGTGGGACAGACCTCCGATGCAGCAGAGAGCTAGGTGGAAGCACACCTGATGGAGGACAGTTGGAAGAAAATTGCAAGAAATTTTTTCTAAGTGTTCGTTGGCCGTCGGCAGAAAATAGATGTTGGGTTCGCTGACACCACAAAAGAACTTAGTTGTTTGTCCATCCACCGTTGTGGCTGCCGTGTGGACTAGCACTCCGATGATTAGAAGTTCAACCGCCACTGCTCCAATCATCGACACATAGCACTTAGTGGTTCCAACCACCGACGCAGTAAAGAAAGTTTAAAATTTTTTCTAAGGCTCGAAATCGTTGGCTATTAGAAGAAGATAGTGTTTCGTGTGTTCGCTGTTGCGGAAGCCTAGAGCACTAGTCTTCCAACGGGGAAAAGCTTCGACTACTGATGCCGGTCAAAATCAGTTCGTCGATTGGAAAGCATTAGCGGATTGGTCCACTGATTGGAAGAAGATCGAAGATGGTGGGCCGTCGTTGCGGCTGCTAATGGAACTATTTCACCGATGAAAAGAAGAGAATTGAGTCGATCAAGCGGCGAAAAGGAAGACTAAAGGGAAAATTTTGAAAATTTCTCAAAGTCCTGGAGTCGTCAGCCATCAGTGATGGTTAGTGGATTGAACGTCCGCCGTTGTGGCTAGCCAGTGAACTATCCTTCCGATGGATAGAGGCTTCAACCACCGACGCCACAGTGATTAGTACTTCCGACAGTCGATGAGCTATGACGGATGAAGTTAGTGGATTGAACATCCGCCGTTGCGGCTAGCCAGTGAGCTATCCTTCCGACGGATAGAGGCTTCAATCGTCGATGCCGCAGTGATTAGTACTTCCGAAAGCTGATGGGAAGAAAATTTGAAAATTTTGTTTAAGTATAAGGTCGTCGAAAAGTTGTTGAGGATCAGATCACTGATCGAGTACGTTAAAGGTTTGAGAATCCGCCATTGCGGCTGCTTAGTCAACTAGCCCTTCAATGCCGTAGTAACTAGTGCTTCCGACCACCGATAGACTTACGACTGCGGAAGACTTAAGGATATTGTTGGCCACCATTGTGGAAATCTGGGTGACTAATAGGTTATGCTATTGCCGATCAGACACAGGATAATAGACCATTGCAGGCCGATGCAGCGGAAGGAATTAGATAAGTAACTTTCCGATCGGAAGTCTAGACGTTTGCTCACGGAAGCCAAAGTAAGAACACTTCCCTCCATTGCGACTGCTCAAAGGACTATGCACCCGATGCACAGTCAACTTGATCGCCAATACAGATCGGAAGTGTAGTTGTTTTGACTACCACAGTGTCGGCAGAATAGCTGGGAAGAGGTCCCATTGGGCCTAAGGAAATTTGGGTTTTTCTGAAGAATTTCTCAGTAGTTTTTCAAGCACTTTTTGATTGTCTTCAGGCAGTTTTCAACAAATTTCAGCAGACTGTCCATGGTCACAGAGCTAAATATGAAATAGAAAAAAAAAATTCGATGTTTTTGCATAATTGTTGTTTTATGAATTTCTAGAAGAAAAGGTAAGTAATTTTGATTTATATCAATATTATGCATCTAACAGTTTGCTACGAACACATTTGCAGAACTTTAGATAACTTCCAAGAGCAGTACTCCAGAAAGAACTGTGTGGTAAAGCTAGAGGTGGTTCAGTCATGAGAACCCATGATGGGTATGATGCTCGAGATTCTCATGAGCGAGCAGAAGATACCATGGGGGAAAATGTCCATAATGGGAATGATGACATTGAGTCCAATGGAAGGAGATTCCAAGAGACATCGTCAGATGTTACAGCCACCATGAGAAGCTTGGTTGAATCCCAAGAAGAACAACATCGGTTGAATGCTGCCATATTGCAGAGTTTGATAGATTTACAGAAAAAGATAGATTCTAGATGGGGTACATCAAGGCCAGAAGGCAGTAAGAGTAGCACTAGGAGAAGGAGAAGGACTTCTAGTGGATCATCTGATTCTGAAGAATCCAGTGGGGATTCAAGTTCTTCTTCTCATAAAAGAAAAAGAAAGAGACACCATAAGGATCGCTCTCGGGATGAATTTAAGAAAGCTAAACCTCCTACATTTGATGGTGAGGTAAAGACTAGAAAAGAGGCTGAAGCTTGGCTTCTTGGGATAAAGAAGTACTTTCAAGTGCATGATTATTCAAGAAACATGAAGGCAAGAGTTGCCATATTCAATCTGAATGGAAGGGCATCCATTTGGTGGGAACACTTCAAGCAAGTAAAGAGGATCAGTGAACGGAGACTTAAGTGGAAATAGTTCAAGAAGTATTTCAAACAGAAATACCTCTCTGACAGGTATTATGATGACAAGATTAAGGAGTTCCATGAGCTGAGATTGGGACAGCAAACCATGGAAGAGTATGCAAATAAGTTTTTGGAGCTGTTGAGGTATGTCTGGTACATCAGAGATGAAAAAGTGAAGGTCCAGCATTTTCTGAGTGGATTACCTCAGTCTTACAAAGATAGAATTGAGTTTTATGAACCTAGAACTCTTGAAGAAGCAATAAGGAAGGCTAAGTATTGCTATGAGCAAAGCAAAGGTAATCCGGATTACTATAAGGCATGGAAGGAAAAGAAGAACGAGAAGTTTGACCAAAGAAAGAAAGGTTTCAAACCTTCTAACTTCAGGAATCAGCAGAAGCAACCATCCCAAGCTGCGAGTAAACCAGTTGGAGTGACAGGAGAAAAGCCTAAAGATCCACAACAGAATAGAGGACCACTTCAATGTTGGAAATGTGGAGGACCCCACATGTGCAGAAATTGTCCACTCGAGAATGAGAGTGCAAAACCGGATTATAACATTCAAGAAGCAAAAACGGTGGGTCAAGTAGCAAGGGCAGTCCCTAGGATTTATGCAGCACTGGAGGACCGCCAGGCAGATCACCAGTCAACTGTGGTTGAAGTAGCAGGTAAGATTGTTGAGCAATCTGTTTCTATTTTGATTGACCCTGGTTCTACTCACAGTTACATTACTCCTAGAATAGTGGAGATTTGTGCTTTTAAGAAAGTAAAGCATAGGAAGTCTTGGTTAGTTCAGCTAGCCACTGGAACTAAGAGAAAGGTCAGTGAAGTGGTGGAGAAATATCCATTGGTCATGGATGGATTGGTCACTTGTGTAGATATGAATGTTCTACCGCTTGGTTCCTATGATGTTCTCATTGGAATGGATTGGTTATAATCTCACAAGGTAAAGCTTGACTACTACAATAAGACTTTCGAGTGCATGAATGAAGAAGGGAACCTAGTAGTTGTGAAAGGTATTCCAAAGGTGATTTCAGTAAGGCAGGTTTCAGCAATGCAGTTAAAGAAGTTCTGTAGGAAGGGTTTCCAGTTGTATGCAACTCATTATTTGGAGACCTCAGGAGATGAAACTCCTAGGTTGGAGGACTATCAGGTGTTACAGGAATTCAGGGATGTGTTTCTTGATGAGATTCTAGGACTTCCTCCAAGGCGAGACATTGATTTCACAATTGAACTTGTGCCAGGAGCAACACCCGTGTCCAAGGCATCCTACCGGATGAGTACACCGGAGATGCTAGAATTGAAGATGCAACTACAAGAGTTGTTGGAAAAGAAGCATATTCGACCGAGTGTGTCTCCTTGGGAAGCACCAGTCTTGTTTGTAAATAATAAATATGGTACACTCAGGTTGTGTATTGATTACAGACAATTGAACAAGGTTACTGTGAAGAATAAATATCCTTTGCCTAGGATTGATGACCTCTCTGATCAAATGAGGGGAGCAAAGGAATTTTCCAAAATTGACTTGAGGTCTGGTTACCATCAGGTGAGAATCAAGGATGAAGACATTCATAAGACAACCTTCAGAACAAGGTATGGGCATTATGAGTTTGTAGTGGTACCATTTGGTCTCACAAATGCACTAGCTACATTTATGTGCCTTATGAATAGTGTCTTCAACAAGTATTTGGACAAGTTTGTTCTTGTTTTCCTTGATGAAATTCTTGTTTATTCTAAGAATGAGGAAGAGCATGAAGAGCATTTGAGATTGACATTGAATTTGCTCAGGGAGCATCAGCTGTATGAAAAACTGAGCAAGTGTGACTTCTATAGAGATAGAATTCAGTATTTGGGTCACATTATCTCAGAGGAGGGTATATCTATGGACCTCGAAAAGATTGAATCCATTATGAATTGGCCTACTCCAAGAAATGTGACAAATGTAATATCTTTTATGGGACTTCCAGGATACTACCGAAGATTCATTGAGGGATTCTCCAAAGTTGCACATGCCATCACTTCTTTGCAAAAGAATGGGATGAAGTTCGAATGGACATCGAGGTGTGAAGAGAGTTTCCAGCGGTTGAAGAATCTTCTTACCAGTGCACGCGTATTGAAGGTTGCACATCCAGAGAAAGACTTTGTGGCGTGTACCGATGCATGCAGACAAGGGCTTGGAGGAGTCCTTATGCAGGACAACCATGTGATATGTTATGAGTCAAGAAAGCTGAAGGAACATGAGAAGAACTATGCCCCTCATGATCTAGAGCTTGCAGCCATAGTACATGCCCTCAAGATGTGGAGGCATTACTTGATGGGTAGAAGATTTGAGCTCAGAACAGACCATTGTGGTCTGAAGTATCTTCTTGCTCAGCCAACTTTGAATGCTAGGCAAGCAAGATGGCTGGAGTTTTTATGTGAGTTTGATTTTGAAATCAAGCACATAAAGGGAAAGGAAAATAAGGTAACCGATGCACTCAACAGCAAGGTGCAGGAAATGCATGTGGCATCTCTTAGTAGTTTCCAATCATATTTGAGGAAGCAGATTGTTAGTCATGCTACTGGAGATGAATGGTATGAGCAAGTAAAAGACAAATTGCGGCAGCAAAGTCTTGAGAAGAGGTATGAGGGATATAAATTGGAAGAAGATGGACTTCTCACTTATAAAGGTAGAATTTATATTCCAGATGTAGCAGATTTGAGGAAAGTTGTTATGGATGAAATCCATCAAGCTCCGTATTCTGGTCACCCAGGATACCAAAGGACAATTGCTACAGCTAGGAAGCAGTACTTCTGGCCAGGAATGAAAAAGGACATGGATGAATACATTTCAAGGTGCATGAAATGTCAACAGGTAAAGGTTGAGCATCAACATCCAGCAGGATTGTTGCAGCCTTTGCCAGTTCCAGAATGGAAATGGGATGTTATTTCCATGGATTCCATTACAGGATTGCCGATGACTTGGAGACAACATGATTCCATCATGGTTGTGGTAGACAAGTTGACTAAGGCAGCGCATTTTATATTGGTTAAGTCTACACATAAGACTGATGATATTGCAAAGATCTTTATGAAGGAGATTTTCAAATTGCATGGATCGCTGAAGGCAATAGTCTCTGACAGGGATGTCAAGTTCACTTCCAATTTTTGGAAGGGGTTGTTTGCAAATTTGGGTACAAAGCTAAACTTCAGCACTACATACCATCCTTAGACAGATGGGTAGACAGAGAGAGTTAATTAGGTGCTTGAAGACATGCTTCACATGTACGTGATGGACAAACCAACCAAGTGGGAAGATTACTTGCACTTGGTAGAGTTTGCTTATAACAATGGATAATAGACATCCTTGGGGATGAGTCCATATGAAGCTTTGTATGGGAGAATGTGTAGGACACCTGTGACTTGGGATAATCCAGTGAACAGGATTGTGCTTGGACCATAATTGCTCAAGGAGATGGAGCAAGAGGTTATAAAGATCAGGCATAATCTGAAAGCAGCACAGGACAGACAGAAAAGCTATGCAGATAAGCATAGGGTGAATAGGTAGTTCGGTGTTGGGGATCATGTTTAGCTCAGAGTGAGGGCAAGGAAGAGTTCCTTGAAGCTTGGAAGTTGTGCTAAGCTGTCACTAAGATATTGTGGGTCGTTTGAAGTGCTTGAAAGAATAGGGCCAGTTGCATATAGACTTGCATTGCCTGCTAGTACTAGAGCTCATAATGCTTTTCATGTTTCTTTGCTTAAGAGATATGTACATGATCCTAACCATGTGATAAATTGGGATGTGATTCAGGTGGAACCCGAGGGAGAGTTCCGAACAGAGCCAATGTGCATCCTCGACAAGAAGGTCACAATGCTCCAGAACTGAGCCATAGGTTAGGTAAAGGTGCAATGGGAGCACTACGGACCTGAAGAGGCTACATGGGAGCTGGAGGATGCCATGCGATTGGCACATCCATTTTTGTTCAATTCTGTGGAACACTGAGGCGATACCAGTGTAGCATTTTGTTCAAATTTTGTAAAGCACTGAGGATAGTGCTATTGAAGGGGGAGGGGAATGCAACACCCCAGTTTTGACCCCATTGCATTAAATGTACATGATTTATATATTGTAACGAATCATGGTGTGGAGCTAAAGGAAAAATCCCCACCATCAAATTAGTTGTGTTATGTTTCGACGAACGAAATTGTTGCCGATGGTCTAGCGTGGTATACGACATATATTAAGTTTTGTCATCATGTAAATATGCATCTTTAATTAAAATGAACCCAACCAGCTATGTTCGCGACAACTGAATTGAGAAGGGGCATGATTATCATAAGGATAAGGGTGGGGGATGTCAAACCTTGGGCTATGGGGGGGGGGAATCCATGTGTCACCACCCTGTTTGAATTGCCCATCTTTCCTTGTCTTATCCAACGACCACTTTAATGTTTTGTTGAGTAGTTGAGGCAGTTATGGCTGGGAGTGGAGTGTGGCAGGACTGTCAGTCCTTTCCCACACGCACACTCCACCAGCAGGTTGACCCTCACGTTGGCAAGCAAAACCACCACCGCCATTCTCTCCACTATGCCATTCTTTCCCTTGTCTATTCATCCTCACATAGGGACGGTAGTCTGATGATTGCCATGCACAAGCTTCGTTTTCAGTTGGTCTCACGCAGCCAGGAAGAGGGAGCCATTTCGGATGTCATTCACGTTTCCACCAAGTGGTATCTAGCATGTTTTCCATCTGAATTCTGGAGGTCTGATGTAAATTTTCCCTCACGCACAGGTTGGGAGTCTATATTTTTCTTCCCCGATGTGGTCTGTGTAAGTTTTCCCCGATGGCTTCATTGTCTAGGACGAACTGTTGTTTTCCCCACATTGTGAACTGTGTTTGCTGATACGTTTTGGGACCGCTGTAGGTTGTTTTGGAGTCGTTTTGGCCATGATAGGGCCAAGAATGACTCAGGAGTTGTTTTCCTTAACCAAGCTGTGAATCGCTTGTGTGACTGCTTGTATACAGTGGTTGGCCTTTGGACTGTGTTGGGAGCAGGGATGGGGGCTTGGTTTGCTTGATAAACCTGGTGTGTTTGGAAACCACACAGACAGAGCTAGAGGGCTAGCTTTCTTCTTCAAAACCCCTAAATAGCACTAGAAGGGAAGTCGGGGCCTGAGGGACTGTGTAGCAGAGAAGGGACTGATTCCTTGTGTTGGATGTGTGTGGGTGTCTTAGAAGTCAGGTTAGTTCTGGTGTAGGTGTTCCTAGCTCTGTAATGGGCTCACCAGCTTAGCATTTATCCTTTTCCAACTCCTGGATGGCCTGATAAACCCAACTGTGTTGGCTTAGCTGTGTTTTGGTGTATCCTTGGCTATGTGTAAGCCTGCTTGTTCCTTATTCCTTGGGGAATCATGCCCATCTCGGGGGTGGCAGCATTGCTGAGAGATTTAGGAGCATGCTAGCCTATGGTTGCTTGGAACATTGCAGCGACGTAGCTGGTTGTGGAACGAGTTCTTTATGAGATAAGTAACCTTGTCTACTTTACATCTGCAATCATATTACTATTAATGAATATGATGAACATGTTGAATGCTTGCATGAATGCATGTTGATTCTGCTGTGTATGATAAATAATTATGTATCTGTGTATTTTCTACTTCAATGCATTTTGTTTCAGTATTTTATGAATGCACATGTTCATGGGGCTGGTTTCCCGGATGGTTAAGGCCATGGTAGCATCCTCTTCACCGATCGGAGGGTTGGGGACGCTACACTTGTTGTGCTTCCTTTGTTTGGTATCATATTTGTGAATGAATTCTTTGATTTTTTTGAGGCTCAATTTATGGTAGGAAGGCTATAAATATGCAAGTTTAGTCTAGAATGCTGGTGGAAATCCTATAATGTTGCAAGTTCTACCTTGAACATTTCTCTTGTTTCCATTTATGTTTTTGTGTTAATTGGTGAGCTTGACACGTGTCTATGTTTGGGAAAGGTCTCAATGTTAGGTAATGGAAAAAGACCTGTTAAGTTTCAATCCTTTCTAAAGCCTTAGTCATTTTCATAGATTGGATAAGTGTTAAGCTGTGGAATCATCGAAGTCATTCGCATTATTTCAGTGCTAATGATATTGTGTTGACTCCTAAATTTTGATGTGCCAACGTCAGGAAATTGGTAGTCACAAGTCATCATTGTAAATTTTGTTTGATGGTGTCGACTCTTATTTTTGACAACCAAATGTCAGGAAGTCGGTAGTCAGGAGTGGTCATTGTAACTCTTGTTTGTTGGTGCTGACACCCGACTTTTGACGTGTCGACATCGGGGATCGAAACTCATCATGGGTGATTGTAACTCTTGTTTTGGTGTGCCGAATTCTGATTGCCGATGTTGTCAAAGTCAGAATCGTTATGGTAATGTTGGTCTCGGTAGAATTGAGTCGGGACGACTGAATAAACTGTTAGAGTTGTCACTTATTGTTATTGAAAGGAACTTTTATTTAGAATTAATTTATAAAAAAGGATGTTTAGGAAACCACATTTTTTAGTGGGGGATGCTTGCACAAAATTAAAAAAAGATATATATAATAGGATAATAGTGATAATAATGAAAGGACACTAGCAATTGTTTTATCCTAATGGCCCTCTCCTTAGATTATCATTTTTGTACAAATATATATCCATATTTTATCTATCACTTGGGCCTAGTGAATTTTGAAACCAATGTCTCAGTTACATCCCTGTGGAATCGAAGAAATATTGCCTCCTAGTTAAAGTTGATCCCAAGATCACTCTAGTATGATTTCAATACTTTTCTAGGGCTTTGTTCTTTTTATTTTCTCAAGTTTTTATTTCATTGCACATTATCTACAATTGTCACATATGAAAAATTGCTGCCAATCCTACTCATTCATTATTTGTTGCATCAACACAATGATCAACATCCTTATCAACACCATAATCAATATTGGTATTGTCAACACCTCAAGTCTTTCCATCATTAACATCTCCAGTTTTTCATAATCAACATCAACACATCCAAATATCCATTTCTCATCATTTCTAGAGTGGCAGTCTATTTTTCCACTAGAATAGATATTTCTAGATTTCAAATATCCGTCTATAACCACAATTGAGCACACATTGTTACAAGGCCTCTTATCCGATCATACTAACTTGCCACTTTTTGGACCACATCCTCCTACTCTCACATGTAATGGTCAAGTATGTATTATTTTATTTATGTATTCAAATGTCCAAGGTGTAGCTATGAGTACTAGTGTCTCTCTATTTTACATTTTTCTTGGATGGGAAAATCCTTCACCATTTGGGGGTATGTCTCATGATAACTTATTCTACCAAAATTGGCCCTTCCCCAATTCAGTAAAAATTATATATTTTGGAAATACACCTGGTTTTTCAGGCTAATTTGGTGGCACACATGCATAGTTAATCATTATTATGATAGGATGATCCAATGGGTTGTTATAATAATTTTTTGTACCAACAAAGATTATTTTAACTATGGCAAGATTGTTGCTAATTATTCAAATTTCATTTTATTTCTATTGTTGGTATCCTCCAAGATATTTCCACCGCAAATATTTTTCTTCCATACTCTCTATCCAACTATACACAACAAACAAGTAGACACCTCAATCATCCACTGGAATCCTGAAACATTGGGGATTTTTAAATAATCCAGATAGATGACGTATTTTGATCAGTTGCATGGATATGGTAAAGATACCATATGGAATTCCGACTCTCTCTTAGACCTTCAATTGCTAATGTTTCAAAAATTTGCATTCAGGTGACAAAGGAAAACATTGATAGGGTGACCAGTCTATAAAAGGAAGGGAAGAGATGGTTTGAATGTAAGAAATATTTTACAAACACTCTTTGAGAGGAATTCATAGAAGGAAGTGAGAAGTTTGAAGGTGATAGAATGGGAATTTAGAGAATGTATCTTGCAACACCTTGGTTGGACATTGTATTCTACATCCAAAAATACCTTACTTGTGAAGGTCAGTACCAAGTATTATTTGGGTACCATTTCAAGTTGATGAAACATTTACAACATAAAAGGTATGTTAACCTTCCATATCTCTGGAACTTGCTTGAACCAGTGAGTACCAAGGATAAACATAGAAAGAACCTTGAAAATAGTCTGACCCATCATGAGTTGATAATATTAATAGTAGAATATGATTTGGTGGGAACGAAATAGGACTAGTCTTCTTTCACTGAATAGGGTTCTTTGCTCTAAATAACCAGGATTTTCATGAATTCCATACCATTGCATAAGACACTTAGGTTTTGTAGAACCCCTCTACAATTACAACAAATACAAGGAAATATTGTAGCCATGGAGAATGTTGAGATTATTTATCTGGAGAAAACCACAAAATATATGAGCTTGATTGGTGAGTTTTATAGGGGAACCATAAAAATTTGTTGTTCTACAATACTTTGATAGAGGGATAATGTGTTTCACACTCTGAATAAACTTTGAGCCCACCCAAGTCAAATTTAAGATAATGATAATGAAGGATTTCTACCCCAAGTAAAGAAGAAGGGTTTGAGGTAGTTTCTTAGGACAATGTTTTAGGGTGTAATAAGTGCAAGGGTCAGAAAAAGATAGGACCTGCATAATGGGTTTTATTTTGCAAGAATAAACCTTTGTAGTATGTTGCATATATTCGATATTCTTGTAAAAGGATGAAGAATCTTAACCATAAACTAAGAAATACTGATAAGAAATTATTCGAGAAGTTAGCTTTGGTTTAGGAGAAATCAAAGATGTATGAATCCAAACACTATTGGATTCTCTTATCCAAGCTAATGCCGAAAACAATGCTTGGGAACCACTTGAACAACATGATGATGATCAAGAACATGAATGGATACATGAAGAGCCTCTATGTCCATATTGTGGTGACCATCGACCAGAGACCTAGATATGGGGATGTTTCACAAGGAACATGAGTTGATACAAGAATGACTATTGGAAAGGAATTGGTCGTGTTAGGGGACATCGATCCATTGAAATAGAGGATTTCTGAGTGGAAGTATTAAGTGGATGCTTTGGAGAGATAAGTAGATGACATGTGACACACAAATAGGAAGTTGTTTCCCAACAAAAGGTAAAAGGGATAAAAATCCAACAAGCACGCCTAGAGATCTATAAGTTGGATAATACTATCCAACAACTCAAATAAGACAAATGTTACTTATGTCACCTAGGTCATGTCATGAGGGAATAATAAAATCCTTCCCCTATATATGCTATATATTTGAAAGGTATATTGGTCTCTATTCATATGATATCCTTGGCTACTAGATATTCATGTTGTATTGACAACATAGAGTAATTTCTATAATTGTATCCATATGTGATGAAGAAGATAAAAACTTGCTCTATGAACTATATCTGAACAACTTGGTAATGAGAAAAGTGATTGATTGGGATCCAAACCCAAGTAAATATATGCCCAATTGAGGGAATTTGGCTCATTTATGAAAAATTAGGTATCTTGGATTAAGGAATTTCCCTTCCTGAAGTATACAGAGAAAACTAAAAATAATGGGTGTGCGGCGATCCTACATCAACCGAGTTGCACATACAGAAGGAGAGGGTGTTGTAGAACCCAAAATTCATCTCTCCCTTTACATATTTCCAAAAATACATCATCATATCTTGTGAAAATTGAATATCCAGGGATAATTTGGGAACTATACAATGTTGTTATATGAAAAGTTTGTTATATGTATGACTATTCTTCTCATGTTACATACATTTTCTCATTCATGTACATCTGAATTTATTTTCCTAGTTAATAGTTATTGATTTTGACTAGATAAGAGTGAGACTTATCTTCCTTAATTTTTGTTCAATGTTACATGTGGATATCCTTGCTTGCTCTAGGAAAACTACTTTTATAGGATCTTTTTAGAATTATGTGTGTACATTAAGTGTCTAATAGTCAATTAGTTTCAATTCCTAGCTAGGATAGGATTTGTTTTTTAGTATTTTTCATTTATAATAGATGTATATTGCATTATGCATAACATACCCCCAACCTTCAAATAAAATTAGTAGAGGTTGTCAATCCATAATCTGGATGGGTCCCTATTTTAAATAACATGAGGTCTAATAGGGACCTTACATTGGGTTGGACCCCTTGCCGTTGACCCAGGGACATTGTCCTTTGTCAACAATATCATAGCCATATACTTAGGCATCCAACCAAAATTCCTTTCTAGTGAATCTTGTATTTATTTTCCTTACTATATTAGCTTTTCCCCTTGCAAGATTAGCATAAATCAATTCCTCCTCTTATTTAGATATAGAGAGTGATTAGAGGGTGTTTTACAACTTCTAATTCAAACCCTCATCTTCTAAAATATCTAAAAACAAAGTATTTCATAGATAAATAGTTTTCTTAGAAATACCTAATGATTTTGCTTCAGATTTATTTCCATAGCTGAAAAGCTAAGGAATGCACCTCGTGATACACTAACACAGTCCTTTACACAACTATAGGGGATGCTAGTGCTACAAGATTGCCTTCACCACCCCTTGGGGCACATTTGCATATCGAGTCATGTCATTCGGCCTTTAAAATTTTGGAGCCAGTTTTTAGCGGGCCATGGCGCATGACTTCCATGACCTTATCCATATCATCTTGGTCTACTTGGACGACCTCACGGATCGCTCTCAGAAGCGTTCACAACATTTAGAGGACTTACGACAAGTCTTCTTGTGATGTTTTAATTATAACGTCTGCTTGAACCCTCTCAAGTGTGTGTTTTGTGTCCCAACTAGGCGTTCACTTGGGTTTATCATCTCTCACAAAGGGATTGAGATCAACCCTTTGAAGGTTCAAGACATTTTGAATATCCCCTCACCACGCATTCTGCGCCAATTGCAGAGTCTCCATGACAAGTTCAATTTCCTTTGTCAGAGGTTCTATGCTTGACATTACCATGAGTAAACTTCGGTCATAGTTTTTCTTTTTTGTTTTGCATCATTTTTACCATAAGTTGGTGACCCCCTCTAGTATCTGATCCAGGTCTAGTCGCAGTAAGTCCATTGTGGTACTCCATCGCATCATTTGTAGGTGAGTGGGTGGATCTAACCCATCCACCCTGCCCCTGCACCGTTGGTAGCCCACTGGAGGGTGCGGTCCCACATCTGCACAAGCACATAGTGTGTTGCATGTATGATATAGCTACCACTATGCTAGAATACCTTCAGGTACCAAGACCTTCCCTGGAGGTCGAGGCCTCTCCGTATCTCCTCGGTATTCCATGCACACGTATGGATCATCCTCCACAAGGATAGGAAGCTGCCACCATTGTGCAAAAATATCCTAGGTCGAGAAATGACCTTTTAGACTGCCTCCCTCCCTACTGATTCTTCGGGCCAGTTTCTAGAGTCACATTGATTTGCATGCCACAACGCAAATCACACCTTGTATGTTGAGCTAGCTCCGTACCCACATGTCTCCATTTGGTCTAGTATTTCCCCATGCACCACTACACCAAGGGAAACATCGCTAGTTGCTAGTCAGAGTCATCTAGAGTCCATTTGAGACGTCATTCACACCATCGGGTTCGGTTTTGTGCCATATGTCTTTTGGCAAGATCCTCGTCTCGTGCTCTAACTATTATTTTTTGGGCCATTTCTTGAAATCCACCTTGGTTTGTGTGCCATCACGTGAATCTCCCCTTATAAATATCAGCATGTTCACGAGCCATTCACTCCATCCATACTGCACAGTCAACCATTTTTTACTGCCATCCATCGTCCCACAAGGGGGCCACATTAGTGTTTTACATTTATTCCCATTAACCATGTTCACAACATAACCTCTTTCCATATATCAAAGAATTCCCCCTTGCTTGATTGATCATTACGGAGTTTTTGTTAATCTCTTTTCTGACTCCTAAAAGAATGAAAAGATTGTCGAGCACGCTTGCTTCTTTTCACGCTCATTAAAGTATTTGAAAGGGCATCTATGTAACCTAGTTTATCTCCTTTTTTAGACTATGTAGACTATCATAAGAAAAGGACCACCTTGGCACTTAAGCCAGGAACGTTTCCCTTTGCATCCTTTTATGCTTTCTCGGGCATTGGGACCAAACTTTATGGAAAAGATAATTATGGGTTCTATTTAAGCTCTTTTCCAACCTTCTCATCAAGAAAATATCGCCAAGCAATCATGGTTTCGTTCATGCTCATAAAAGTATCTGAATGATCGTCCTGTCAATACGGATTTAACAATTTCTGACCTGATTAGACTACCAAATGTAAAGAAGTGTTCCTTCCCCAAAAGTTGGGAGAGATCTCCTGGGTACACTTTTATCCTTTTTTGGGCTCAGGAGACTACATACGAAAAATAAACTACACTGGAGTCTTCTTCCTATTTTCAGACTCTCTAAAAATGAAAACACTATCAATCATTTACTTTCTCGGGCTCGCTAAAAATCCACGAGATCATGCCACAATGGTGTCTTTAGGCGCCACCCCATATATCACAGTTTGACAACTTTCCCCCATTAGGTCGTCTTTGTTTAGAGAATTCTGTGATGAGTCTTCCTTGGATCCACTGGATATCACTAGTCTAGTTACCTCCCTCAGTATTTCCCATCTGCAGTTACATTCCCGATATTATAGCTATGATCCCTCTCCCATTAGTCAATTTCATTTCCTGCCAGGTCATCCCTACCGTCATACTTTGAACAAAGGAGGTTTGAGTCCCCCGTACTCCCCTGCCACTATTCCCCCATTCACTGTGTCAGTCCCCATATTGGTCCACATATTTGGTTATCCCCCCTCGCGCTTCTAGTCAAGGACACATCATTGCCTTGGTTAGTTCCAGGTCTCCCTCTGTCGACGACAACACATCTATTCCAAAGGATAGACCCAAAGTTCCATGTATCATGGTTTCATCCACCTCATTGATGAGATCCTTGGACCACTTGAGGGGAGTCATTAGTGCCTCTCGGGATGGTTGTGTCTCACATGCTCGACTTCAACTACATCATCGCACCATTTGAGATTCGTACAGGGTATTGGTCCATTAATTCTTTGGTTGAAGACCCCGATGGTCACCTGACTCTAGCACATTGGTGAGTCTACTATGGGACCCACATAGTTCCACATCCCTCGTGATTTCTGGGTTGTGTTGGCGACATTGTTTGGAAGCTCCCAGTAGTGCGCTTCTGACGTATATCCAGTACTTGATACGACATATTGTACCACATAGATTTTGACTTTCAATCATGGAGCCCTTGTACATGTACACTTCCAAATCCAACAGAGCATCGGTTGTGATGATATTGCATTCCATGAGAATGCCATTGTTCCTATGTATACGTTATTTAGATCAACATTGTATTCAACCTCCTATTTGAGGCCACCATTATGTATCATCATTTGTATATGTATTTATCGGCTCCCATGTTGTTGAGCCATGATCCAATTATTTATTATTTTGGCATTGTTACGAGCATGGGTATTCCTGCCTCATCCATATACATGTCACACATTCTTTGCATCTCACCCATTGATGGGAACCATTAATAAGAAACCAAAATCCACCGTGGTTCGAATGGGGAAGCTCCACTTATACGTAGGTCTCTCCAGGTATTTCCACTATTCCTATGATCCTATGATGTCCATAAGCCATACGATGATCTCTCGCCCTCACACATTAGGGGGAAATTTGTTAACACAAAAAATTGTTCACCTAGCTCTATATGACCTAAATTTCATACATACATCATATTTCCACCATATTTTCTTTACTTTTGACCTTCACAACTGTATTTCCACCAAAAAGGGTCTAAAACATTAGTATTTACCATGGTTTACCCTCATTCTCTTCCAAAAAGGGTTAAAAAACCCTAAAAAAGGGCCAAAAACCCTAAAAATGGTCAAAAACCCTAAAAAGGGTTCCAAAACCCTAAAAAGAGATAAGATAAAAAAACCATAGCAAAATACCATGGGTTAACCTTGGGTCAAAAATCCCTAAAACGTTACTATAAATACATTGTGAAGGTCTCCCCAGAAACCAGTTTTCATAACCTTTTGCCATTGTGAGTATGCTGGGACACCTTTAGCTCTTAGGTATTCAGACATTTCTTTGCCACCACCCCGTTTCCATACCATTCCCACTTAGTACGTTGAGACATCCTCCATACCCACCTGGAGAACCATCCTGTGGAGAGGCGGATCACTTCCGAGACAGCCACGATGGCCCACTTTCAAGAAAAAAGGTATAATATTTAGTTTATTTTCATTTTGTTCTAAGTGTAGCCCTTGTATATATTTGTTTCATTTTACTAATCTTCTTTGTTGTCTTAAGTTTTTCCATGAACTCTACCTTACAGTCTCATTGACGTAAGGCTGGTTCTTTTGCACGTAACAAGGGAGAAATCCCTGTTACAATAGGAATTGAAATAAGGAACAATTCTCAAAACCCTAGCCATGGACAACGAGTATAATAATAACAATCCACAAGATGAGTCAAAGTAGAAATTTTCAAATATGAAAACACAAGAAATGACATCTTTTGCGGCATGGCCATTCTCATGATAACTCTAGAGAACATGTTTGGACATGTAAGGAAGTTTGATAGCTCTAACTCAAAATTTGGCTCATATGGGAAATTTGGAGACAATAAAGACCGAGAAAAGGAGTAAAAGAGGAGCCCAATAAATACATACCAAGTTCCAATGCTATTAGTTCTTCCCAATATTTGTTTAAAGTGGAAGTGGAAATGGACATCAAACCCTATAAGGTGAGATTGATGTCGTTAAACTGTATCATGGTTGCAATAGTTATAATTTTACTTTGGTGTTCATAATATAAGATAAGAGAAAATTATTTCATTTTCCTAGTTGAAGTCAGAAGGTCATGCCCAAACATGAAGGGAAATTCACATGGAGACACTTAGGCTAGAGGTTGATCACAATAACTAAGTGGGAGGTGTTAAAAACCCTCATTAACTCTTTTCTCTACCATATCAAGTACAAAGAGGACCAAAGGATCTGTTGAAATTACTTCTTATAGAACCAAGGGGAAAGTGTGCAAGAGTACACCACAAAGTTTTTTAAAAAGGCCATTATGTTGGGTATATCTCTTAAGATCCTTGATGTACTACTCAAATATCTACGTGGTCTACACAATAATTTACAAAGGCAAGTATATATCTTTAAGCATGCAATAATTGACAAGGCATACAATGTACAAGACCGGTATCTCGAGAATATGATAAAGAATTAAAGGAAACCCTGAGTGGTTCCAAGAAGAAACACCACCAAGATGCTTCAAAGGAGGGAAAGAAGAGGTGGAAGGAAATTAAAAGAAGACAATATCCACTGTTGGGTCTCGGATTTGTCCATTTTTCCATCACTTACCGACATATATTTCATCCATTTTCTTCCCATTATCACCCATTTATCATTCCATTTTCCATAAATTTGTTGTAACTACGCGTAAAACACCATACTACTTTCATTGATGCTTTAAGTGGTTAATAATGATTATTTTCCTTTATCTTTGATGAATTGAAGACTATTATGCATAATTTTACTAATGATGGTTTGTGGAGTGATTTGTCACGTACAGGACACTCACGGCTAGCTACTACAGCCTTAACCAAAAATGCATGCCAGATAAGCACACCTTAATTCATGTCTCGATTTGCGAGCATATGGAAAAGAATATAAAAAATCCGAGACATAGGTTTTGTGTGTAACAACCTCATTTACCTGAAACATGAGGAAATCTCCAAACAAATTCACGGTTTGCGATATACAATAGGTTCTTTGAGAGGGTATTTTCCAGATTTACTCTTGCGACCGGTTCCAAAGTTGTTAGCAGTTACGGTCGTGTTTCAACTGTTACAGATCACAAGTTGGGGATTTGGTTCCTGATTTCCCTGGGATAATTTTATATATAAATATGTAATAAATCTCATTGAGAGGGAGAGCATAGAAAGCAATGTTATGATGTAGGATTTGATCAAGATCTATTGTAATTATTCCATTCTGATAATGCATGCTGGCAGTTTCTTAATTCTGAAGGTTTAGACTTTCATTGTGGAGATTCAGCTCTGCTCAGTTGATGAAGGGCCCTCTTCCCTGAGTAGATGCTTGTAGTGTTAATTGTAAGTGTGTTATTGTGTAGATGTTTATTATTCAGTTCATTCTTCCATTCAATAGATTATTTAGTTCATGCTTTCATTTATTAGATTTATCATAGTTGTTTTTCTGTTAATTCATTTTGATAGATCATTGGTCTACATAGAATTTCTTTTAGATGTATGCAATTAGATCTTATTTCATAAGAATTGATTTTGTTGAATTGTGATTAGATTTACAGTTTGGATTTATGAATAGGATTTAGGTTTGATTTACTTTCAAGAAGGTGTGATCTAGTTTACAAAGAGTTTCGTTTGCATACCAATAGATAACAATGTTAGGTAGAAATTGTGCTTGCATAGATCTTGCACGATAGATTTGAAATAAAATAATTTCTCGAGTTGACAATTTATGTTTAGAAATTTGCATGTTAAGTTTTAATTAAATGGGATATAGTGGGCCCAACATTTTGGCGCCGTTGCCAGGGAAGTTATCGATGGTGCAAAAGTACATCTGACATTATTTTGTAGATGCATTGTTAAAGTAGGGCATGTAGGTTGCATGATTACATTTCAGTTTATTGACTTTATTTTGAGTGTGAATTTTCTATCTTTACATTTAGTTTTATTTCATTTTCAATCTTTGGAGCACAAATCTTATCATTCCGCTTAGTGGTGTTGTAAGCACCACCCATTCTACTAACAAGTTGACAGGAACATTCGAAGGAGGAGCCTCAGAATAGCACATGAAGAATCTATGAAGAGATGGCAGGTAAGAAAGATGGAGAAGTTGTTAACTTCGAATTTCCCATCAGAGATTCAAGAAGAGTAGTGCCAACGAAAATCATCCCCCCACATGTTCTACCAAATTTTAACAGTTTGGAAAATGAAGGCCCTGATGTATTTTTATTTCAATTCGAAGTACTTTGTAGAGGATATGGTTATTGTGCTAATGATCAAAAGTTGAATGTGTTTCCCCTTACTATAAAATGAACAACCCTCCGATGGTTCATGAGCCTCGGTGGGAATTGTATACAAACATGGGAAGACATGAAACATGTATTCTTGAAAAGGTACCAAGATTATTACAGGGTCAAAAAAGACATCTTCGAAATGACACAAGGAGAAGAAGAGAGTCTAGAGGAACACATAGAACGCTTTCAATATAACATCCAAAGATCCAAACAAAGGAAACTGGGGAAGGAGACCTTAAAAACACTTCTACTCAAGGGAATCCAAGCTGAATATTTAGAAATACTAAATCTGATGGGAACAAGTAATGTATTTCAGTTAGAATATGATGATATTTGTGAGTTATGTAGAAGGTATTCAAGAGAAAACTTCAAGACCAGTAAGAATTCTAAGGAACTTTTATCTTTATTTTTGAAATTTGCTGCAAAAACAAGAGTTTTACGAGCTGAAATCAGTAATGTATTTAAAAATTCTAATGCTGATATCAATGATTCACTAAATTCAGAATTGATTGTTTTGCAGGTTAAAGAAAAGCATGAGGAATTTGAAGAAATAGTTTTCCCTCGATGTCAGAAGAAACATCTTGCAATGGATTGTCCTTTGGATAGTTCCACAATTTTTGGCATATGTGATTTGAATCATTCCATAGATCATTATCCTCCTTACCATGGATTAAAGAAACATATCAAAGAGATATGGGAGTTGTAGCTAACTCATTGCAACAGTCATGGAAACCGTGGCCTACATGTATGGTTCAAAATTCTATCCCTCCATTTCCTTACTCTCATATTCAATCATTGAATACTCTCCCACCATGGCAGTTGTTGTAGCCTCAATTTAACTCTTACCTACCTTATCCATAAGGTTGGAATGACCTATATTATGATCACATAGCCACTCTCCCTCATGCTGCAACACAACTTGGTCCTTCAATATCAACCTCACAAACCAATCCTCTACATCAGCCACATCTTTTTTCTCATCAAACTCCTTGGTATCCAACACAATTTCCTGTCCAATCCACCCTCCACCCTAACCATAATAAAGCAGTACAGTATGCTTACAGTGCTGAACTACAAAATGTTTCTACATTTCCCTCTTGTTCTACGTCACCTACACCACTGCAAAACGACTATGCATTATTGCAGCAAATCCATACGAGGCCTCAACATGTTTTAAATCCAAGATTTGCAAATGGAGTTTCTTCTAGTCCTCATAAGAAAGCAAACAAGATCAACATGCTACATGTAAAATTTGATGACGAACAAACATTGGAACCAAAAATTGAAGCATCCTTTACATCATTAGATTTGAATCTCTTATGCATTGAGGAAGATCAATTTACTAAGGAGCTTCATGGTGTAACATCCATGAGAAATCAAGGGAACAAAGACTATATTGAAGCTTGGTTTCAATCTGTCATCACTGTGCAGCATCATTCCATACTTCACCTATTCTTGGCACCATAATTTCAAGGGAAGTTGATCTCTCATATCCTAGCATTCATAAAGTTATATTTTTTTGTTGGGAGTATGAGCATACTTGAGTCACTTCTTCAAAAATGGATCCATTGAAAATATGCATTAACTTGAACAATTTTTATATTTCCAAGTAGAATAAGGTAGGATAGAATAACAGAATAAAACTATGCTTTTGTTTTTTTTTAAGTTTTTTATTTTGAATAAGTATGCTCTCTTCCTGGGCCTTGTTGCGATCTGGAAGATCAGAAAGTAGAAATATAAGAAATGGGTATGAGATGTTTTCAAGAATGTTTTGGAATTGTTGATTATTTAAGCAAAATGCTTAAATCATTTTTGTCTTCAATGTTCAAAATTAAATTTGTCTCTATTTGTTACAAAAAAAAAACTTTCCTGAAAACAAAATTATAGTAATTAGGGAAGGTGAATGAAGGATCCACAGGAAAATGAGCCAATGATTATGGAACCCTTCAAGCTTGAACTTTGGCATGAATTTGTTAGCTGCAACACCCAGTTGTGACACCCAGCTGTGACAGCGAGCTGCAACACCCAACTGTGACTGTACTGCAGGTGACAATTTATGATTTTGAGATATGTGTGTTTTGCACATCATGGCATGTATTTGGTTTTCAATTATATATAATACATCCATAAAAATACACATGCTTTATTTCAACATTATGTCATTTTTTAAGAGTTGCAGCTGCGGCTGCAACAAACTGTGTAAGTCAATCTAGGTGCTCAATGCTTGGAAATTTTGGTATGGGTGTGTGTTATATTTAAATTTACATCACTAAAAACATTCACGCCTATTCCAATCACTTTTTGGGGGCCAAATTTAATTTATTGGATTTTTGGTGGCATTTTGGCTTGAAACTTTTACTGAAACACAGTTGGGACAGTCTATTTTTTTGAGACAAAATGGACTTATTTTTAAAACCTATTTACATACCAAGTATCCCTTTGAATCTAGTTTCCAAAAAACTTTGAATTTTTAATATTGGGTATCAAACGAAAGATTTATGGCCAAAATACTAATGGGGTGTCAAGCAGGAAGCTTAGGAACAGAGCTGGGACAGTCAATTTTTGGATGCCTTATTGGACATATCTTGCAAAATTGTTTCATTGGTATATTCCCCTATAAATCTAGTTTACAACTCAACTTGAATCACTCCATTCCGATATCGTATGCAAATTTTATGACCAAAATACCGACTGCCTATCACAAATCAACATTCCTAAAACTCTGTTTCCTAAACTATTCATTGGCTTATTTGACCCATAAATCATTATTGGATTCAAAAAATGTTTCTAATGGAGATACCTACATGAATCTGCTTTCATTTCCAATTGGAATCACATCAATCTGTTATTAAACAAAAACATTAATCCTAAAACCATGACTGTTGGTCTAGTCCAGAATTCGAAAAAACACCTTGTCATGCAGGTTGTTACTGAATGATTTGGAATATCATTACATAGAATTTTAAAAAATTATTTCTAAAGGAAATAGACCTGTGAATTTTCTTTCATTTGGCTTTGGAATCACTCAAATTGGACAAGGAATGAAGAAGCTATGATCAGAATATTGTTGGTGAGTCTAGATGGACATTGCTCTCCTGCAAGTATAAAATGGATTTTGCTTTGTTCATTTTTCTTTGGATTTGTGTTATAAGTAATTGCTTGTTGTTTTTTTCATAAGTGTTGGGTGAAGAGAGACCAATCACCTCTCTTCTTCCATCATCACATGTTTTATTGTAGGCAAGTGCTAGGTTTTTGCGGGTCCTTGGAAGAAGAAGGTCAATGCATGCACGAGTGACTCTTGAAGACTTTTTCTCAATTTGCAAATGGATTGAGCACATGAAAATGGATAGATTGATGTGAAAACCATATCAATGTTCAATAAGTCAAGTCCCATTTCTACATGCCAAGAATCATTTACCAATTGTTTCCAAAAAGAAACCTTTCAAGAATCCAATTGCACTATGGTAGATTCATTCACCCTCCTCATTTAAAAACCCTAAAAATCCCTTCATGTTGAAGTCCCATTTTCCACTGCTTCTATAGTCACCTTAACTATTTTATTTTCCATCACTACTACATCACGACCTCACATATACTTTCCACTTCTGAAGTGTCATGTTGATTCTATTTTTCACTATGATTCTTCACAATCATTTATTTTGTACTCGTATTGGATGATGTGGAATTCATTAAGGTCCACCTTCCAATGGTCTTGTCCGATCGACTCCGACACATCATCTGGGATCGATATTAGAGTTTTATAGTGCCCTGGTATCTACATGAATCAATGGCAGATTTTCTTGTTGTTAATCATGGGGATTCATCAATGCCTCTTGATTAACAAATCTTACAGGTGACTCGATTCCAGCACATCCATTTGTACCTGTCAAGATGCACTAAGGTACTTTAGAGCTCACTGTCATCAAAGGTGAGTTGATTCACATTGGTTAATGGCATACATTAATGGCCGGTAATCCAATGATTTCTTTCCATGCTCGACTTCAGCACATTCATTCGCATGGTAAGAATTGTACATCGGTTTGTAGCAGCTGAAGATTATGTGATCTAATGGTTTCAACAGTGGCTTGCAGCATCATTTGTTTCAATAGTTTTGTAATTACTTTCCATTTTCATTCCAGCAGTTGATTTTCAGAGTAAGGAAAGGAGCTTTCTACTTTTGTGATAGAATTCCTCCTCATCAATTGTCTCAGCAGTTATTCTTACATGCAACCAGCAAAACATTATTTCAGATCAGATTCAACCTCATTCAGTTTCAACTCTCATATACATCTTTCTTAGCAACAGTTTGGCCTACATCAACTCCAGCAGCATTAGTACATTCATGTCAACCAAGGATTCCATGGAGGTAACACTTGAGGTACAATAGCATGAGTTTTTGATTTATTAAAGATTTAGGGAAATGTTATGAAGAACCACTAAGCATTATCCATTTCCATTTTCTATATAGCATTTTTTTTCCATTTCCATCATTTCCCACTCAATTCTAACACTTCATAATTCATGCACATCCACTTCAAAGTCCTACCCAACATCTCACCAACCCAACTGTCCAAGCATGAAAAGAATCAAAGGATACCTTATTGTTGTCACACAAGAACCAACAATAGGAAGTCTTGCTGCTACCACACAAGAACCACGAGTAAGAAAGTAAGTCTTGTTGCTCCCACACAAGAACCAACAGTAAGAAATGGTGCTATGTTGCCATATAAAAATAGTGAGAAGAAATATAGCAGTTTCTTGAAGGTTGTTCTTTCCAAATTTGGGATTATTTTTATGCATGTGGGCACTACAAATCCTCTATGGCTACAAATTGAGGAAATGATGCATGAGGGCATGCTTTGCATTCACTTTGGGGGATAAGGATTTTTGTGCACCAATAATGGGTTTTGAAATCTTTTTATGGCAATAGCAACATGCATGCGTACTATAGAAGAAGTATGTAACTTGCTCATGTAGTGTCCATAACAAAGCAAGACCAACTCAATCACATTTTGAGATAACAGCTAATGGATTCTTAAAATTGGAAGATCGGTATTCAAGCATTAATGAGGTATTTACAACCAGCTATAAAAGGTAGTCCTGTAATAATTTGCAGCAAGTTCATGACTAGATTCAAGGTTTGCAGATTGTTTTCCTATTAAAAATGTTCTCTTGAAGTACAAGCAAAAATGATTGGGGATTTTTCATGGTGATTGAGTTGTATACTTAAGCAAGGAGTATTCTGAATTGATTAATTATCTCAAGAAGCCTAGAAAACCATTGAAAAAATGATCTACTGCTGTCACACAAGAACCAACCGTAGGAACACAAGGCATTGTCGTTGCTTCATGATAACTTACAGTGGTAGAAGTCTATGCTGCCATATAACAGAGAATACATTCAGAGGTATGAGTTTCATGGTTCACTGATGCCTACATTCGCTTACAATTGTTATCATGGTCCTTGCATATTTGATGTTGTGATTCATAATGGAAGAGAGATGTTGTTGTCACTATGAAAATATTCCTATAATAATGAAAGACAAACCAGCCTTTGGGAAAACATGCTTATATTTACATGGCAGTAAACCAAGTTTTTTTTTTGGATATGAGATTTCATGATTACAAGGTTTCTAAATCCACATAACAAAATCATCAATTGTTAGTGTTAATCCATGCTCAGCCCACAGTTTCATGACCAACCATCTATTTCTAGCTCATTTCATTGTTGCATCTCAGAAAGTGAAGGTATATCCAAGGCAAAAATCAAGGTGATAGCATAATACATATTTCAATGATTATGTTTTAAGTAATCTGAGTTTTTGGAGCAGCAATACATAGTCATTTCCAGATCCATGCTCTGTTTTCAAAATTAAATTATTAGAAGCTACATGAATGTATGAAGTGAGATACATACATTCATAGGTTTTGTTAATTGACATAGAGATTTATTGAATATGGTGGCTACCAACTATTTTGAAATGGCTTGGTGCTTTGAGATTCTCATTCTTAGCTGGATATGGGCTTTATGCTTGCTGCAATTGGATTTTTGGTGTTATATGTTGTCATTAATATTTTTATAAGCATGGAAACGATTGAGTGGATCTCTTGAACTACTTTGAAACATTCCTACCATACACAACAATTGAAAAATGGCCATTTTTATTAGTAAATAAATTTTATAACAGTATGGAGGATTGATGTGTAGATCAAAACTTGTTTTCTGCCTTGAAGAGTCTCATCAAAGCATGAGTACATGATGTATCCTCAGTTTGGGGGAGATGGCTATTTACAACTAAGATGACAACTCTTCTTTTGCATGAGGACATGCGACATATTTAGTTTGGGGGAGTGGTTTTTGACATTCTTTGTGCATACTGATTTTTACTCATTCATAGCTTGCAAAAGTGCAGAAATTTATTCAAGGATATCTTGCAAACCGTGAGCCTTTTTTTCTTGAAAGTTTGAGGAAAAAAGAATCATGGTAAGAAGAACAAACGTGGCAAGTTTCAACTCAATCCAGTGCACGGTTTTCGAGAAAATGACCATCATCACCTACAACCAATTTGCATTTTTCTTGAAATACGTGATGTGGGTTTTTCTAATTTTTGGTGTGGAGATGCAGTAGAATGGTAATTACTTGCTTGAAAAATTTCATCCCAACCCAGTTTATATTTTGTGAAATATTGGTCTAGGAAGTTTAGCTGCAACACATTTTTATTCATGTTCATCTTCAAAAGTGTAGAAATTGAAATGAGCATATATTACAATTTGTAAGTTGGATTCTCATGATTTTTGGACAGGAACTGCATAATACCAATATGAACAAGCCTGGTAAGTTTCATCCCAATCCAATGTACGATTTTCGTAAAAATGGCCATAATCACCTACAGCGAATTTGCATTTTTCTCAAAATCCGTGATGTGGCTATCTCTGATTTTTGGTGTATAGGTGCATTGGACTAGTATAAACCTGTCTGAAAAATTTCAGCTGAACCCAGTTCGTCATTTGGGGTAAAATGACTTCGAAAGTTTTCTGCTCAAAAAGCTGCAACACCGTAAAAATCTTGCATTTTTCTCGTTTCGAGTAGCTGCAACATCGTAAAAATCTTTCATTTTTCCCGTTCCGTGTAGCTACAACACCATAAAAAAAAAATCTTGCATTTTTATGTTTCACGCGGCTGCAACACAGTAAAATTTTTTGCCTTTTTCCTATTTCGTGTAGCTGCAACACCGTAAAAAATTTGCCTATTTTCCTATTTTAGGCAACTGTGACTCCACCAAATTCTTCACTAAATTTAGTGCTATTTGGACTATGACTCCACCAAAATCTTCGCTAAAACCTTCGCCAAATTCTTTGCTAAAAAAAGAAACTGTGACTCCGCCAAATTTCTACTAAATCCTCTGCTAAGGAGCTGCGACTCCGCCAAATTTTATATTAAATCCTCCGCTAATCAGCTGTGACTCTGCCAATTTCTGTTAAACTCTCCATTTTTTTTGGTTGCAACTGTGCGAATAGTAAAATGAAGGAACAAGTGAATGAGTTCTTCTAGTTGGATGCTACACAGGTATTGGGTTGCATGAGGACATGCAACAAGTTCAGTTTGGGGTTGATGTTGGGCCGCAGATTTGTCCATTTTTCCATCACTTATCAACATATATTTCATCCATTTTTTTCCCATTATCGCCCATTTATCATTCCATTTTCCATCAATTTGTTGTAACTACGTGTAAAACACTATACTACTTCCATTAATGCTTTAAATGGTTAATAATGATTATTTTCCTTTATTTTTGATGAATTGAAGACTAATATGCATAATTTTACTAATGATGGTTTGTGGAGTGATTTGTCACTTACATGACACCCATGGCTAACTGCTACAACCTTAACAAAAAATGCATGCCAGATAAGAACATCTTGATTCACGTCTTGATTTGCGGGCAGATGGAAAAGAATCTCAAAAACCCAAGACATGGGTTTTGTGCGTAACAACCTCATTTACTTGATTCATGAGGAAATCGCCAAACAAAGCCACGGTTTGCGATATACAGCTGGTTCTTCAAGAGGGTATTTTCCAGATTTACTGTTGCGGCCGGTTCCAAAGTTGTTAGCAGTTACGGCTGTGTTTCAGCTGTTACAGATCACAAGTTGGGGATTTGGTTCCTCATTTCCCTGGGAGAATTTTATGTATAAATATGTAATCAATCTCATTGAGAGAGGGAGGAGAGAAAGCAATGTTATGATGTAGGATTTGATTAAGATCTATTGTAATCATTCCATGAATCTGATAATGCATGCTGGTAGTTTCTTAATTCTGGAGTTGTAGACTTTCATTGTGGAGATCCAGCTCTGCTCAGTGGAGGAAGGGCCCTCTTCCCTGAGCAAATGCTAGTAGTGTTAATTGTAAGTGTGTTATTGTGTAGATGTTTATTATTTAATTCATGCTTCCATTCAATAGATTATTTAGTTTATGCTTTTATTTATTAGATTTATCATAGTTGTTTTCGTGTTAATTCATTTTGATAGATCATTGGCCAACATAGAATTTATTTTAGATGTATGCAATTAGATCTTGTTTCATAAGAATTGATTTTGTTGAATTGTGATTAGATTTACATTTTGGATTTATGAATAGGATTTAGGTTTGATTTCCTTTCAAGAAAGTGTGATCTAGTTTACAAAGAGTTTCGATTGCATACCGATAGATAACAATGTCAGGTAGAAATTGTGCTTGCATAGAACTTGCACGATAGCTTTGAAATAAAAGACTTTCTCGGGTTGACATTTTAGGTTTAGCACTCTGCATGTTAAGTTTTAATTAAATGGCATATAGTGGGCCCAACATCCACTA
This sequence comes from Pseudotsuga menziesii, assembly GCA_001517045.1. Classification (NCBI taxonomy): domain Eukaryota; kingdom Viridiplantae; phylum Streptophyta; class Pinopsida; order Pinales; family Pinaceae; genus Pseudotsuga; species Pseudotsuga menziesii. The sequence continues at coordinate 193,940 of LPNX010374741.1, forward strand.
CACATTAGTGCAGGGATACAAAATAACCATTACAACCATGTAATATCAATGGTCCCACCAAATATAAATCCTAGAAACTATATCTAGAGTTCAATCCAAAGAACCTCAAGAAGGATGCTAATAATAAGAACATGCTAGTCATCAATTATGGCTATAAAGTATAGAGTAACTCAAATGTAGATCAAAATATATTATGTGCTATAATGTAGAAGGAGGTGAATTTCAGTAGCCTTCATCCCAACAATAGTAGGACATGTCTAAACTCTTCCATGTTAAGATCAGTGTCAAGATGACAAAGGTTGATTCTATATTTGATTTTAGTTCATAGACCAACCTCATCGTAGAAAATATGGTTAGCAAGCTTGGACTGGGATTTCATGACCATCCTCACCCATAGCCATTGGAATGGGTGAATGAGTATTCAAGGCTCAAGGTAACTAAGCCAGTGTAAGATCAAGTTTGTTATAAGTGCAAGTAATACTAGTGAAGTGGAAGTAAATGAAGTACAACTTGATGTGTGTGTAGTGGTTGAAATTCCTCTACATATATATGAAATATGCAATCTTCATAATAAGACCAAATCAATATTGCTTGATCAAGGATAGAAAGCTCTACATCATCAATGCACAAAAATGTAAATATGAGATCTCTCTTGTAAGTCCCAACCAAGCCAATAAATTGATCAGTTATAGTAGGAAGTTTGTATTACTACTTTAAAGAGAGAAATGGCTTGGAGATTAATCAACAAACGTAATACACCTCTAGAGGAATGCAATAAATAGTAGAAATTTTGGTTCGAAGAGCTCGTGTAGGCATATATAGAAGTGTTATGGGATCCTAAAGGGTTACCACCAATTAAATGAATCCTTTCAATGAGGCAGCCAAGAAGGGACCACATTGGAACCATACATGTAAATACTCAAGAGTTATTTGTGGGAAGTTTAGCTAACCTAGTTCTATTAATTGATAAAGATTATTTATACAATCAAGGGGTGGTTAGAGTAGATGTACTCACTCCAACTAATCATTCATTATGCTCTGTTACATATTTATCCTTTACTTATACATATATATTCATAGGTTGACTGAGTATAATGTTTTAAGACATTTTTATGATGGCTTTTACAAGGGACTAAGAGGCCCTCCAACATCACTCCCAAGCTCAAAGTATTTAATCATCCCAAAGAAGCTATGCAACATCATCTTGGGTCCTACTACTCCTTTAACCTTTGTCTTAAATATGGTAGGTGCCTTTGCGAGCAACGAGTCTTCACTTTCGCTCACTTTCCTATCCTACAAAACACTCATAGAATAGTTGATTCCTTTGTCAAATGTGAGTGACTTAATTTGCACTTTGCTTACCTACCATTTCTCTAACTTTTGGCCTCCAAGGTCATAACCCAAAAAATTACTCTACAATTCAGTATACCAAGGGGCTCAATCGTTTCCTTCATTCCTGTTTCATCATCGTTTCTTTAATCTCTTTATGTGTGTGTGATAATGTCTCTTTCTTGAATACCTTCTTCTCTTGTCGTTGTAGTGAGAATCTCATAGTCAATACTCTCTAATTTATGCTATAATAATTCTGAATCAATTGCTCAATGACTAGTCAAAATGCATTGTATGTTCAATTTACTTGGTTAGACTACCCAATGAAATTCTGAAATGATCTTGTTGTAGAAAAACTCAATTAATGATCAATGCCAATGTTCAAATGTTTATATTCTACTACTTAGTTGAACTATCTTCTTTGCTTCTAGGTTTAACTCTTTTCTCTACTGCCTAATTTAACTCATCTTTTCTTCTACTCGGTGAGCCATGGGTGTTCTCACTTTATGATTTATCACGAATCTTTAAACTTTGTCACTATTAGGTGTTCAATTAGTCTCAAGATTGTAATATGTTAGAGTCTACAATTGACAATACATGAAGGATAATTCTGACTCACTATTATAGAACTCTATACATATTAAAAAAACTTCATATAAAACTTTAAACCAATTGCTCATAAATACCTAACTTAATTTTGTGTTGAATTTGTTGATTTTTTATGGAGAGAATTTGACAGAAAATGCAGCATCGTCCATGTCTGTAGCAGCATTAATTCATGAACAGTTGGTGCGGAAGCAATTGGAGTGCTGGTGGGGTTGACCTTTGCATGTGTAAGTTAATGTTAGTCAATTTCAACACTCTACTAATTTGGGCAGTCGATTCCAGCACTCGGCTGGCTGGCTGGCTGGCTGACATGGTTATCTTTCATTTTCACGTGATGGGGCTTCACATTATAACAATGCTAATGACATTATAATAGTGCTAATGACTTGAGCTAATATTTCAACCAGCGAGTAATTGTTCCTGTATGGAGATGGCATTTTCATGAATTTTTTCACAAACTAGTTTTTGATATCACGAGTTCAAGTCTCTAACAACTTAATCTTTTATTCAAAATGAACGCATTCATTACGTGATATATCGTCGTTTCAATGAATGCATTCATTACTTCATCTATCGTCGTTTCTCTTTCCATGCTACTATCACCAATCATGAAGATGGTTGCTTCAAGATCCTTTTCAACCCATGACATTCAAGAAAAAACAGCATTGCAATCCCATGCTACTATCACCAATCATGAAGATGGTTGCTTCAAGATCCTTTTCAACCCATGATATTCAAGAAAAAACAGCATTGCAATCCCATGCTACTATCACCAATCATGAAGATGGTTGCTTCAAGATCCTTTTCAACCCATGACATTCAAGAAAAACCAGCATTGCAATCCCATCCTACTATCACCAATCTTGAAGATGGTTGCTTCAAGATCCTTTTCAACCCATGACATTCAAGAAAAAACAACATTGCAACCATAGTACTAAACACTTGAGAGTTATTTGTAGGAAGGTTAACCAATCAAGTTTAATCATTCATCAAAAGAGTATTTATACAACCAACCAAGGGGTGGTTGAAGTAGGTGTATTTAATTTAACTAATCATTCTTTACCAAAGAGGCTATCAGACACCATGTAAGAAGGAAGTGAAGCACGAGATACACTGTTTGTTTTACTAAATTTAGCCAATGGGCTAGTTTTCCATGTCTTTTCCCAAAAAATGATTTATGAGTTCAATTTTTTTCTAAATTTTTTTGTCCACATTCTATAGAATTGTTGGGACATGCAATAAACAACATAAATGAATACCATATATTCTGAGAGGGCAGAGGTGGTGTCTAAAGACACCCTTAGAACTTAAGCACAAAATGATTTGTTGATTACCATGATGATAGATCGGTTTAATAGACCATCTATAAACGGGTTTCAACCATGGAACAAACCAACAACCATGGGACCACATTTGTTATAACTATCCATAGAATGTGGATTTGAAATCCAAAGTGGATACAATCAATCCATATTTTACTTGGTGTTCGGATCCCTTGAACGATTGACTCCCTTACTCCAACTAGTAGTTTAGTCGGTGGTTGAATCCTTTGAATGGCCGACTCCCTTCATCTGACAAGATGATGTTACCAATGAAAAATAGGTTCCAACACCCCCATGTAAACTCAACTAGGAGGAAAGAATAAATTACATAGCATTCCCCCTTAATATGATATGAATTGCAAGCACTAATCATCCCCAATATGCAACGAACCACTACCATCAACAAGTTGATCAAACTTGGGTACATCAAACACTCCATGAAGAAATTTGAAATATTATCCATGCAGTCATCCAATCCATCAAACTATCAAGTTTCCTTCTTGTTGTTCAAATAGTGCCAATTGATCAGTTGACTAGACAATCAAGAGAATACAGTATATCGATCGATCGATTAGCCAATAATACAACAAATAGGTAGTATCTATCTAGTAATATAGTCTCCACCCATCCATCAAATAGGTACTAACAACAATACCCAAACAAATCTCCTAACAAACAATAAGCATTTCAGTCAAACATAATTCAATCAGTCTCAACAAGTCACAATTGAATAGACATGAAGACAATAGTTGGGTTTACCTGATAGCAAGATCTTCAAATATCCCCCCCCCTTAAATACAATCGAGGAATCATATAATCATAAATAACCAAACACATTAATATCGGTTGAAATTCAATCGACAAACAATCTAGTCGAAACTTCAATTGAATGCCACCACTAGTCGAGCCTTAGTCGACATGTAATATCTCAATTTTGACCCCAAATTGCATTAAAATTGTATATGATGTAAATACCATTATTAAATCATGGTGAGGAGCTAAAGGCCAAGGCCTTGCCATCGATTTAGCATTTTATGTATCGGCAATTAAAATCTATACCTATGGTTTTCATGCTAGCCAGGCACAATATAAATAGAGACATCATGTAAATATGCAATTTAATAAAATACCCACAACTAGTTATGCAATGCAACAAGAGACAGGGCATGATTTCACAAGGAATAGGGAGGGAAATTATTCAAACCCTTGAGCCAATAGTGTTGAGCCAAATGTCAATGGGAGAACCCATAAAACTCTCAACTACCCATTTTGTCTTGTGCACCCAATCATTTAATTCTTCCAGAAGTTGGTTGAGGTAGTTAATGCCTTGGGAATGGAAGAGGTACAGAAGTCAATTTCATATTGGGGCAAGCCATGATTTTTGGAAAAATGAATTTTTGCTTATGGTGCAAGTTAACACCCAGAAATTGGTGCCCATTCCATTCCTCACCCATGCTTTTTATCCTCCTCATGTAGCTGGAGCTAGCTAGGGCATTTTCCCTCGCGTTTTCTGCAATTTTCCTCATTTATCCATTGTTGGGAACCCGTTTTTGTATTGCTCAGTGGATGGGAAGGGAGATTCACAATTTGGGGGTTTGGAGAGGTCATTTTTGCTCCTGTAGTTTCCAAGAACATTTTCTGAAATCGAATTGCGTACCCAGGTTTGATTTCCCCATCTGAAATTTCATTTTTGGTTGCCAAACATTTTTATACATACCTAGCATTTTTATTTTGTTGCTATGTGCATCCTTGTTTTGGTCTGAAAGACTTAGGAGTGGAAGAGGCCCATAATTGGCTTGATAAACCTAGTGAAGAGAGGAACCTCACAAAGGATCAAGAGGGGTTGGCGATTCTTCTTCTATGCACACCCTGAAGAGCATTGGAAGGGAAGGTATGGCCTGAGGGAATGTGTAGCAGTGAAGGGGATACTTCCTTGTGTTGGGTGTGTAGGTATTGTGGATGCCAAGCTAGATAGAACTTGTGCAGGTGTCCATAGATCTGTGGTTGAGCTCACTAGCTTAGCAATTCAGCATTTCCATCGCCTTAGCAGCGTGATAAACCCAACTGTAGATTGGCTTGGCTGAAACTTGATGTGTATTTGGCTATGTGTGAGCCCGTTGTTCCCTTATTCCTTGTGGAAATCATGCACAGCTCGAGGGTGGAAGTTGTGTTGAGATATTGATAAGCACAACTGGCCTATGGTTGGGTGGAATGTTGCAACGACATAGCTAGTTGCGGGACAACTCATTTTTAAGATAAGTGATCTCTTGAATTTAATTTATGTAATGTATTTGTTTTAAAATTCTTATGAACGTATTGAATGCTTTCAATGCATTTGCTTCCGTTGTATTTTCTTGCATTATACATATGCACGTGTCTTTTACTGCAATGCATTTTGTTTATGTTCATGGGGCTAGATCCCCATTTATGATGGAAGCAGCGCAATAGCTGCGTCCTCTCCTCGACGAGAGAGGGGAGGGGACGTGACATGACCACTCTTAAGTCAATCAACAACAATATATATCATTTAAATCCCATCTGATTGTCTTCTCTCAGTTGACCACACCAAAGTAATCAAAATAAGGCAATAGGAACACTATACAACTGTATAGTCAATGATACACATCTGCATGAATTCCTCAAGCATTGATTCAAATTATTCCATGACCACTCATCAATTCAACCACAAACTATCTTTCACGTCTTTTCTACAATTTTTTAAGCATAATGGCCATGTTTCCAAGAATTTTGATTCCTGGTCAAATTCTTTTAATTCTTCTGATGAGGATGACGATATGGCATAAATCTATGTTCTGGAAAAACATGTGATGCATGCTCTATTTATGGTTACTAGAGGGAGTAGAAAACACTGCATATCAGCAATAATTTGATTTGCAACAACATTCTCAAATTATGGTTGGTGTGGGACTACCAATTCATCAATATGTTCAACATAATCAACAACATGTGTCTCTTCTAGCAACTTGGTTTGAACACCTCTAACAACAAATAACACTCTTTTGGTGTCGCCAAAACTATGTGTAGCAACATCATATCCAAGGCTTGCTCTTGGTGACTTCATGTTAGGATAATAAGAATAATAATACCCTATCCATTCTTCCCAAGTCCTCCTCATGTGTATCCCATCTTGCTAAGTAGTGGGAACCCAATACTGGTAGTATGTTTCTCAAAACTAAGAGAAATAACATAAGTAGCCAACACATCATGAGATAAAATAAAAACATCATCAACATCTTTCTTACAATCAGCTAGTTTACAAATATATGGTCCATACAAGCAATGTTACCAAAGATAAAAGAAGTAATAAGAGATCCTATAGCTCAATAACATCAACTATCTTCTTCTCATCTTCCTATAGTCGGTTGATCTCTATTTCAAAACTTTGCTAGCACTCCTACAAATCCTTAATAATATCATCATTCTTTGTCAACTATGGCATAAAGGTATCATGATCTTCTTTTAACGCTTGATATTCATAAAAAAAGTAGTTATTATATTCTTGAAGAGGAGCAACTTCTTCATGAAGATCATTAACAAAGGCATGCAAATGAGCAACCTCATTAGCTAGTTGGGTATTATCTTCCTCTAGTCTACAAATATTCTCCCTCAAGGGAACATTTTCTTTATGAGAGAGGTCTTTAACCTCTACCTCCATATCATAAATGAGGTCTATCTTGGCCCCAAATTCTTCCACAAGTTTTGGGAAAATATTTTCCAATGTGTTTTGTAGGACAACAATCTTCTTGAATTTATCATCCATTCTTTGTAAAACAATAGTTTGGAAAAGAGAAGATTTATCCTCAAGCTAGGTGTTATTCTTCTCCAATTGATTCTTCAAACTTCCATTTTTAGTCTGCAATAGAGTAACAACAATCTACAAGGCAACAACTTCCTACTGGAGTCGATCATGGGATGCATGTAAAGCAACAACTTTATTCTCACAAACCTCTTTCAATCTCAACAATATCAAGGCTTCATCTTCGTCAAAGGCACCCATATTTAATAGACTTGCACAATTTCACAGCCTAGGCACAACAATGCATCGACACCAATAATGAGGCTTCCTTCGATCATGTTGCAACCAAAATTAGTATCTCTAGCTTTAATGCACAAAAAGAATAAATATTTTGTCATTTAATACTTAATCAACCAAATGTCAAAATAGTTGATGGCTCAATAAGTCAATCACCCAAAGGAAACCAATCTATAAACAAACCAAGTGCTAGTTGATCAAACAAATGCCAATTAATGTTCAGGAAATGACCTTGATGAATTCGTTAAGTAAACAACTCCAATATACAAGTCGATCATCTAGTCAATTCGCCATCGGGTCATGCTCCAGAAGTCAACCAAAAATATTTTTTGAGGGAAACAGAAGCTATACCAATGCATCGACCTCCAATTGATCATGCTTTGAGGTAGCTAGTCAATCATATACAAGTTAGTATCCAATTGGATAGGCTGCCTTTGGTTGATATTATGTCAACTAATACAAGTTGACCACAAGTCAATATGTCTTAGAATGGAGCATCATAACCAGGGTAACCAATAACACACCTAATCAAATAACAATGCTCTACCAAACAAGTTGCATGATCATCACTAGTTTGACAAAATAACACCCAAGACATTTCCAAATCTTATCATCTAGGGAACATCACAATTCACCATTCTTCTGAGAATAAGAATCCACCTAGTGATTGCATCTTCATGCCCATAGAATTTGGCTCACCTAGATCAATGAGCACTCCAAATATGCCAATAGCAATGTGTCGAATTTGAAATACCCAAAGAATTTAGATCACTCAAAAGTTAGGGTATGATGGTTGAATTTCGTAATTCACCATTCTCCTTGACCAAAAAATATAGTTCATTAAACCACCAGCGTCTAATAGAACCCATTCATTCTGCAAAACAATCTTACGAACATACTAGCTCTGATATGATGTTGGGACAAGCAATAAACAACAGAGGTGAAAAACATAGATTCTAAGAGAGAGGTGGTGGTGTCTAAAGACACTTTTAGCATTTAAGCACAAAATGATTTGTTGATCACCATGACGATTGATTGGTTTAATAAACCATCTATGAATAGGTTTTGACCATTGAACAAACCAACAATAATTGGATCACATTGGTTATAACTATACATAGAATGTGGATCTAAAATCTAAAGTGGACACAATCAATGCATGTATTAGAAACTATATAAAAATGGTTATAAATTTGAATATCTTTACAAAATATCACCAAACATTTTATGGTTGGAATTCTGAGAATTAGAAATATTCATCAAGGTTTCTATATTTTAAGTTATGTTTGTATTCTTAAAATTTTCCTTGACATATAGTTCAACTTGGAATCATATAAAGTGAAAAAACAATTACAACATAAATTGGAACAAGTGTTAGGACTGCAAAGCAATAACAATTAAACAAGATGCAAATAATAAACACATAAACACATTACAAGAGATACACCAATATACCGTGGGTCACCCAAGATGGGATACGTCCACACAAAAATTGCCAGTCCTTTATTATTATACCTTCCAACAAAATGAAGGGATACAACCTGCAACAAACTAGTTGCAGTTCCTCTTCACTCTCTCATAGTCTATCTCACACAATCACAAAGATTGTTTTACAACGCTACAATACAATACATAGTTGTATTACAATGCTTTCCTTTTATAAGGAAATTACCATGGGAAAATACCACAGGCTTCGCAAAACCATGGGCCCGTAAATCACCCATTATTGACCAAGTCATGACTCTAAAATTCTTTCCAATTTGATTGAGACACGGACTAAACATAATAACTTCAACAAGACAAAATACTATTTACCTGTGATTCACCTTGCCATAATATTTCTAATGCGCTCCCCCACACTTGTAGAATCCTTAAGTTCTTCATTAGAATCTGTGTTTTATTCGAGGACTTCACCGCCATTACACTGCGCTCCAAGAGATAACCTTTAGTATCAACAAGTTGCAACCTCCTCATTTGAATACCACCAACCGTAGCATCATCATGATAATCACCAAGAACCATTCTATTTCCCCACACGGTTATTACATATCCAATCTCTAAAAATGATAGTTATTACTTGAACTAAAATCGAGCCCCCATTTTTATTGATAAGAAGTATTGATTGATAGAATACTTATTGATAGTTGTTGCAACAAAACGGATTAGTAGTACTTTGAACTGTGAATTCTATTATTGTTGTAACAAATCATTAATACTTACTTACTACTTAACTAACGATTTCTGTCAAACGATTCCAGCCAGATTTCTGAAGGGAAATCGAACAAGGCAACATAGGCAGCATTGAACCAAGGCCTCTACCTAAAGCTAGAAAACAGTTCGAATGGGTGGGAAAATAAAATTGTGGATGTCACAAAATTCAAATTCAAATGAGTGTAGAGTTAATGAATGAAGAAGTGGCTGGCCCTATTTTTCGGCGTGGCGCAAAGCAGTGGCATGTTCATGGATGGAATCGGTCACATGCATGTTTCCTAATCCATCCATCCATGACATGCCTGATGCCTGATGGGAATGCATCCATTGAAGGGGAGAGGAACGACCAACGACGACGAGGAAACGAAATACGTGATTGGACGTGGGGTATTTGGATGAATGGTTGGAATATAAGGAAATTATCAATATTTTTGCGAAGCGAGTGGAATGAAAGTGAGTGCACCTAAGAAATTCTTCTATCATCATGGGATGGAGGATGTTGCCTTAACCAGTGTTCTTTCTATTCCCCTTTTCAAGTTGATCCTATAGAGTAGGGTTTCAAGTTGATAGGGGGAGATGAGGACTAAAAAACATTCACTGCTTCTCAAATCCCTTGGCGTCCAAAAGTATATGAAGGCGTCTATTTGGCACGGGTTTATGGTCATAGGCGATTCAGGGAAAATATTTTTGTGGAATATCTATGATTGAGTGGTTGAGGAAGACATTGGTTCGGTATGCCTCTACATCTAATAGTTGGCACAACATGATCTCCTCGCCTTATGTTATTAAAGAATGGTTGACATCAAGTGTTCGGAATGAGAATCAAGTATGCATTGGCTTGGATCTGATCAATGGGGGATCAAACTGGTATGAACTCTCCCTAGGCATTATAAATCACCTAAACTCCATGGGATTTTATGTCTTGGCTAATCTATATAACCCCATGGGGGTGCTATTCAATAAGCCATGATGTTATAGTGTAGATGAAATTGGATTAAAGGGAGATGAAGCTCTGTAATAGACAAGGTATATTAGGGGTATTTCACATAGTGGTATCAGTTTATATCCTGAGTGGGACAAAATACTTTGGTCTTGGAATACCAATACAGGTATGGTGCCTACTTCTCAAGCGCATGTTTCTCTTGCTTATAATGATCATGAGGATCTTGCTAAATGGTGAGTTAATAGGCTCCAACAGTGGAAAGCTCCCACCAAATTGACCCTTTTTTGTTGGTTATCCATTGAAGATAAGATTTCGGTCGATTCAAATCTGCAAAACCTAGGGTTCCTGGGACCATTTATTTGCGCTAATTACAACAGAGGAGACTATACAGTAGACCACTTATTTTCTTCCTGCACATTCTCATAGAGTCTGTGGGTAGAAGTCTTAATATTATTGAAGTCTAATATTTCCTAGCAGACCACCTCATTTGATTCGATCTTTAGAGCATGGGCTCTTGTGGCTGGTGGACTACAAAATTTTCCCCTCTTCATCATATGGAATATATGGAACTACATGAATTCAAATATTTTTTAAAATAAGAGGAGCTCATTGATGTATATTACCTCCAAAATCATATGTGAGTTCAAGGAGAATCCACAACCTGAACTCATATCTCCGATAAGATCTTTAATTTTTCCTATCATTGCTCGAGACCGACCGATGGGCATGTTTGACGGGGTTGAACATAATGGATTATGCAGCTTTGGGATGATCATTATACTTTCTAGAAAACTCTTCTTCCATTGTTGGATGTCGATGGTTGTGGGGTTTAACATGAGAGAAGAAATCATTGGATTATAGGGCCTTACACTTTGCATGCAAAAAAAAATTCTCTCCTTGCACATACCAGGTGACTCTCAGGAAATTATAGACTGGGTGTCAAATTGATCACTTTTGCATGCTATTTCACTGGAGCCCTGAAAAGAGCAAATTAGAGATTTACAAAATTGCTTTCAATCTTTGAATTTCCATCATATTCATAGATAATTAAACACTAGTGTTGATTGTTTATCAAAGTGTGTTTTGGGCAAGTTGGAGGGACAAATTTCCTATGAAGAATTGTCCATTAAAAAATCTTAGAGTCACATATATTATTAGTGGAAATTGCATCATTATGAGCGCTATCGAAGTATGTGAGTGTGTTGAATCCATTTATGCATTCAAAAACATAATTACGTTTCCAAATTTAGATTTAACCAAAAAACATTTACTGGATTCCGACTAAAAACCACCAAATAAACTACTCCATTAAAATCTAAATGAATTTTACATAGATCCTTTATGATTTATAGTTTTAATGGTATAGACATAAATATTATAAGATATTTTTAAAGAAGAAATTATGTTGTAAAGTCGGTCGTCTTAATGTGGCATTTTATTGGTATATTAAAAAAAAGGTTGTTGAATGTTAATTTTTTATAAGAGTATTGTTGGGAAAATATATTTTAAAAATAACGTATTACAAATATATATTTATAATATATCATTATATTTTAATAAAACGATTAAATTTATTTTCAAAAATACAATATTATTGATATTATTATTTTAAATAACAATATAAAATAATTATAAAAAATAAAAAAATTTAGTAAATTTTTAAAAATATAATTATTAAAAAAAGCGATAGTAGTATCATCCATTTTTTTTAAGGAGTTGAGTTCAATATATTTTTATCAGAATTAACATTTTTTTAAGGTTTAGAGTTCTTATCGAGCAAATATTACATTCATTATCTTCATGTTTTACCCTGGGGATTTCCTCTTTGAAAAATTGATAGATTTACCTCTTAGGATCATGCACTATTCAATAGCTAAATCCTTTAAGGTTGTTAAGAATGATGCCATCCTTGACATGATGACTTCAAACTTGAATATGGAAGTGTTTAAATCCTCATGTGTCTTTCCATGAGACAAGGTATAATAACTTTTCCACTTCTAATAGAATTAGTAGAAATGGTCATATCACTAACATTGTCTTTAACATCATTCTTTATTTTAGGCATGTTGTATAACATGTTCTATAATAGATATAGAAGTGTAAAGAATCTAAGTATATAATCTTGATTTCCTAAAAGTTAAAACAACTTGTCAAATCTTTAAAAATAGTTGTGTAATGTTTTTTTGTTATTCTTTTAAATAGTTATAAATGGCATATCTTTAATAACAATGTTAAAAAATAGTTTTGAATTGCATATCTATAATAGGAATGCTAAAAACATTGAGAAAGTTATTGGGTTTATAGTTTTTGCATTGAAAACATAGCTTTCAATTCATCATTATAAAGAATAAAGGGAAATGTTTATTTTTTTCTATTTTTTACATTATAACGAATTATAATGGAACACAACTTTATCTATTTTAAAATAAATTAATGTTACAATGATACATTGAGAAAGTTATTGGGTTTATAGTTTTTGCATTGAAAACATAGCTTTCAATTCATCATTATAAAGAATAAAGGGAGATGTTTATTTTTTTCTATTTTTTACATTATAACGAATTATAATGGAACACAACTTTATCTATTTTAAAATAAATTAATGTTACTTTACACATTGTTAGTGTTTTATTTTCATCCTCTTAAATATATAGATAAGTTGTTATGTATTGAGACAGTCTATTTTAAATAAGGGCCATGAAGTAGATATAGTGTAAAAGCAATATTTGTAAGAAGACTTACCAGAAGGTTCTACCAACTAGGAGGTTCCACCTACTAAAAAGTTCATTTACTAAGAAGGATTACTAGAAGGTTTCGTCTACTTGAAAGTTCCTTCACTGGAAACTATATTACGGAATAGAAACAATGTAATAAGATGTCTTGTGAAGTTTATGGTAATTGGAGCTCTACTCATTTAGAGGTTTCCACTTCGAAGAGTCAATCAAGCATTTCTTTCCTCAATAAAGATATTGCAATTTTGAAATTTGGTTATCTACAATCCTCTATTGTTGTGGTAATTATATCCTTTTCCATTATAAAATATTATTTTATTCTAATATTATGCTTTAAATTTCATGTTCTACTAAAGGTACATAAAATTTGGTATTAGATCACTTCCTCATGTTGATTTTTTTTAGAATTCTTTTAGGCTAGAGATGTGTTCTGATGTCTACAAATAACACAATGATACATTAGAGGAAATTTGGGGTCTAAAATGGGCCTTATAAGAAAATGAGCCAACAATAAATTCTTGTGAGCTGGAATTCAAGAACCAATAGAATTTCAGTAAAATGATTCAACCATAATGGTTAACTTGACATATTTGTCATAAAAAAAACTACTTTTTTTGTTCGTATTTTCAACATGTCTACCTGTGTTTTTACTCAAATTTCAAGCGAGAGAGCTCTTTGGATGCATAATTAAATTCTACATCCAATGAATACCCACACTGCATACTTTTGACGGACCCGGCTACCCCAAAAACAAGAAATACCTGGGCAGAATTAAATTCCGCATCCAACGAGTACCCACACTGTATACTTTTGACAAACCCGGCTACCCCAAAAACAAGAAATACCTAGGAAAAAAAATTTCCAGGTATTTCTTGTTTTTGGGGTAGCCAGGTCCGTCAAAAGTATGCAGTGTGGGTACTCGTTGGATGCGGAATTTAATTATGCATCCAAAGAGCTCTCCTGCTTGAAATTTGAGTAAAACAACAAGCATATATGTTGAAAATACGAACAAAAAATAGTTTTTTTTGTTTTTCCTCCAAAACTAATAAATATTATTTTATTATTTTCCTTAGGAGGCCCATTTTAGACCTCAAATTTCCTCTAATGTGTCGTTTAATGGGTAAATATATAGTTGAGGAAGACATCACGTAGGAAATACAAGAGGTTTTACCTAATTGGACACCCTTTTACCCTTGTTAGTATTCCTTCGAGTAGTATTACATCATATAGGTCATGTATATGGAAATTCAATCCTTCCACATACCCTTTGGTATATCGGATATCCCATAGGTGACCTAAAACCAACTTTAGATAATTAGATCGACTAGCTTGCTGATATAGTGTCACCAAGGACAACATTCAAGAAGATTACTCTATAGTACCAAGATGCTCAAGCAGTACAACGAAGGGAATAATTGAGCCTCCTTAGTCAATGTCGCAAAGATTGGGTTGAGTACTATTGTTGCACCCTAAAAATATATCAAAGAGTTGTAGTACTTGGCATCCCCTTGTCCTTAAAACCTTGAAAGCCGTGTCCTTTATGAATAGTTTGTGAAATTCCTACATAATTTTTAGTATTAAGAATTTGTGAATTTAGTTTGTGCAATGATATTTGGTTGGGAGTACAACTCCACTAGGAGTAGCAGGAAAAATGAAATAAATAAATATTTTGGTTCTACCTACACCCTTATTTCGTACCTATCTCAACAAACTCATGTTGATCACATTGGTACCAATATCTAGAAACCATTTATGTGGACCCATATCTCCATAACCTTATTTCCAACCTATCTCAACAACATATATTACATACATAAATAATTAATAAAGAAAGAAATAGAAGAAAATAATAAATTAAATATTAATAACTAAATGTAAGGAAGAGACACCTTATGAAAGGTTATGTCTCGTCACCAAGGAAACTCCTACGTGGGTATTTATACAAGCCTCCCTTTCATTGTAATCTTATCTTTCATCAATTTATTATTTTCCTTATTACAATGTGGGATACCTAATACCTCTGGGCATTTTAGATTTATTACGGTCGCAAGGAAGTTTTTATGCTTCATTGTTATCAGAGAAAGTTTGATCCGACCTTTGGCCATCATCTCAGAGTCTCTTTGAACTCGGCCTTTGGCCTACTTCAAAAATTCTAGAAAATTTTCCAACCACATAAACAACGTTCCTTAAACTCCCCCCAACCCTCACACTTTCCACCCCATGCATCAATTTTCCTTCAACTCCCCTTAGTATTTCACTTAGGTTTATGCTCTCTCTTATTCTACGTATGTGCTCTCTATTACATTCACTCTCCTCACCCTCCATCTTTGCTTCTCTTCACCTGCACTCTTCCTGGGCTCACTTTCCATTGCATCCCCCTCCCTCAAGCCTCCATCCAACTCGTTTTCCTCACGCCTATGCTCCTCCCTGTTCGTGACACATTCCACCCCCTACACAACGCAACCTCCCCTCTCGTCTTCCTTCCCCTCCCCTCAACACCTTCCTTCATTGCGTCTAATATCTGTTTCATTCGCTTTCCAGTGCCTCCTACCCTCTATGCCCTCTTCCACTTCCCTTTGCCATCTCCACGTCCTTGAGATCCTTCCCCCAGCCTGCTCCCTTCCAAATGCCGCACCTGCTCCCATTTCAATGCCAGACCATTGGAGTGTTCTCCCTGCAACCTCCTTACCTCACTCCCTCACTACTCCACCCCCCCACCTGCGTTATCCCCCCACACTCTTTTTCATTCCACCCAACGTCGCACTAGCTCTCACGTGCATCCATAGTCCACTTCGCCTCCCAACTCTCTACGTCGTTTTCTTCTCTTTAACAACCTTCACGCTTCTCCCCAATAATCGACCACCTTTGCACCGCCCCAACCTCGTCTTCCTTCCATCTCCATGATAATTAGGTCAAAACCCTAATTCTGAAAACATTTAATTATTATAATAATAGTAACCATTACTATTATTAAAAAAAACCTTATTTTTGATATTATTATTATTATTAAATAATAGATTGTATATAATAATAATATTATTATTATATTTAAAAAAATATTGTTTTGGAAAAATAAAGAAGAGAGGAAATACCAAAAAGGGCAAGGTCGATTTTTCTCCGAGAACTAGATCGAGGATTATTACACTTTTGTACCTACTTATTGTCGAATAAAAAAGGCAAATTGAAGCAAAGATCATAATCGAAACTATGGAAAACACATATTCAATAATCAAGTCACAGTTACAAGCAACATTGGAAGAATTGGAGCAATATAAGGTAACCAATAAACATCTACAAGTTGAGGATAAGACGCATGATTTGTTAAAATCAATAAGAGATAACGGAAATTTTCACTTAAAATATCAAAATCGACAGCTAGAACTAACCAGAAGAAATAACAAGAAAATGTTATCTAATAAGGATAAATAAATCTCGTGTTTAAAAGTTCACAATCAAAACCTAGAAGACCAGATGAGAAAGTAAAAAATGATGACAAATCACCATATGGAAGCGATAACGATTTGGAAGAAGAAATAAAGTGTTTAAGCAAGCTCATCATGGACAAAGATACTGAATTGATGCAAGTCCACAGAACATTAGAAAGTCAAGAAGCAGTGATAGGTCGACTTCAACAACAGATTAGTGAACTCCAACACAAAGAGAATGACACTAAAAAGACGCACAAATTTGAGATTACCGTTGTCAAAAGCACGTTATAAAATAACACTGAAGGAATATATTGGTTAGGAAACCATAACAAGACATTAATTGGAAAAAATAGGAAGTTAAAAAGTACTAAGAATACAGAGCAATCAAACCAAGATACTGAAGGAAAACTATTGGATAAAGAGGAAGAAAACCAACACCTAAGACATTTTAATCAAGAACTAGAGGAGCAAGTCAAGAAGTTAAAAGAGGACAAAAATTCGCAAGTCGAAAGGATAAAGAATATTCAGAGTGCACAAATCCAGAAGGAAGCATCTAAACTCTCCGAAAAACAAATTCAAGTTAACGAAGAAGCAACAAAAACAATTTCGGTCCTCATCACAATTCAAAAAGAAGTCAATCCAACATAAAAGCGTAAAAACTCCTTATCGACACCCCAATTATAAAGGTCATTTTTACCAATGACAGGGTCAAAATGAACATAAACAAGGAAGTTATGATTTCAGATGCAGAAGAACACAAAATCTACAACCTAAACAAAAAACAAGAAGATTTATCCAACAAAGGGACCAACAATCAACTCCAATAAAGGTAAATCTCAAATGGATCACTTTCCAGGAAACACAACATTTTAGTTCAAGGATTCGAAACTTATATCTCCATGCTTCATCAAGTGTCGAAGTTAGAGGTTCAAGAGAGACATGAAAAGATGTTACGAACAAGAATAACTGATAAGTCCTTCACTAAACAAATCTTTGAGGACAAAGCTTCCCTTAAGGGGAATGCAATGTTACATACATACATAAATAATAAATAAATAAATATAATCAAATAATAAATTAGATATTAATAACTAAATGTAAGGAAGAGACACCTTATGAAAGTTTATGTCTCGTCACCAAGACAACCCCTACATGGGTATTTATACAAGCCTCCCTTTCATTGTAATCTTGTCTTTCATCAATATATTATTTTCCTTATTACAATGTGGGGTACCGAATACCTGTGGGAATTTTATATTTGTTACAGTCTTAAAGAAGGTTTTACGCTTCAACATCCTTTAACCAGGATTATCTTATTGGTACCACTCTTCTATAACGATTTTTGTGGACCCATTTCACCTATGGCTACCACTCAAGGAATTAAGCTCTCCCACAAATTTTCTCACCTAGAAACACTCTATGATGAGTTACAAAACAAGTTAGACCAGAACTGCTCATCTACTCACCAAAATATTTCTCCCATCCAAGCGAAGCTTACAAAATTAGATTTGCTTTATGGCTAGATGACCCAATTCATTACAATTTTCCTTCATCATCTTCATGATACCCACAATTAGACCAACCTTCCCACAAGGAAGGCGTTGAATCATCCAATCCCATTGGGCATCACTCCAGTTCACATGTATGTGATCTAATAACTCAAATGAGGAACAAACTTCCCAAAGTTGATATCACCAAATTCGATGGATCAAACTCCATAGGATGGGTCACGCAGATGGAACATTAATTTTATTTGCACGACATCACCAAGGATATGAATAATTTTTGTGTGAGTGTCTTATATTTGGATCCTAAATGCTATAAATGGCGGCAATGACACAAGAAAACATATAAGGGTTATATTTTTTGGACATAGTTTGTTTCAGATCTCTATGAATATTTTGAAATATACATTCATTAGCTGGGGAAACTAGCGAAGCTAAAACAATCTAGAAAAATCAAAGATTTCATCTCCTCTTTTGACCAGTTGGCTATCCGTGCTAAAGGCATGTTTGAATCCTTTTACAATGAATTTTTCATTAGAGGTTTGAAACAAAAGATACATACATGGGTCTTAATTGCTCATCCTATTACTCAAATGTATGTCCATAAAAAATCTAGAGAAGCACAAAAGGTGAGGAATGCTCAAATTAAAAAAGGCCTTGTTTATTCGACATCACTATCCATTTATATTTCCTTCCACTCATCCCTCACCATCCTCTCCACCTCTCAATATCCAAATCATAATCTAAGCTAAAAGATAAAGTGTTAGCTCAAAAGTCTTTATTACAATTGTGATGAAAAATATTTCCCTGACCATAAATCTAAGCAAAAAAAATCTTTATGGTCATTTAGTGGACATTTCTAATGAGTATGTTGACATAAAACCCATGATATCCCTCATTCATATGTGAAAGGAATTCGGCAATATGATCTACCAAATGTGGAACCCGAGATCTCTTTGCATGCCTTGATTGGTCCTTTTGCTCCCCAAACCTTGAATTTGTTTGGCTACATCAAACATTACAAGGTCATATTCTTAATTGATAGTGGTACAACACATAACTTTATTCATTTTCATGTATTCCAAGAAATGCATTAATATATCGATGCAGTGAACAACATCCAAACCATGATTGCAAATCATGGATGAGCTATGAAATGTGATGGTCATTGTGAAAATGTGTAAATTCAAATTGGTTATTATTCCCTCATAACCTACATGTTTTCGATTGAAAATGGTGGTTGACTTTGGTTTTGAATGGTTACAAACATTAGGGCCCCATCACCATGGAATTTGGTGCCTTATACACGAGTTTCAACCAAGCAAATCATAACTACACTCTCAAAGGAATTACATCCAAATATTCAAAGATTATCAGTTCACACCATATGAAGAAGCTTTTTAAAAAGAGTCATTCAAGCATTGTGGATAAATTCCATGTTGTTTAAGCTTTCAATGCCTCTTCTCAACCCATTCCTTCTAGCATGCAATTAGTCTTGTGAAAACACCCATCCATATTTGACGCTCCCAAAGGACTACCCTCTTCCCACAATGATCATGATCATTCCATTTCACTTATACTTGATAGCCTACCACCCAAAATAGACCTGTATCACCATCCTTTTTCCTAAAAAATGAAATTGAATATATAATTCAAGAGTTTCTAGCTACTGGTGTCACCTTCCCTAGTACCATACCTAATTATTCTCCACTTGCTATGGTCCTTAAGTGCATTGTGCATGTGTCCTCACTTTTGCTCGTTGAACAAATTAACTATCAATGATAAGTTTATCATTCATGTCTTTGATGGCCTTCTAGATGAGCTAAAAGGTGCTCAATTCTTCACCAAACTTGATCTCCGCTTAGGTTATCCTCATTCACATGAATGCAGAGGATATTCCAAAACTCATTTTCGCACTCATGAAGGCTATTACAAGTTCTTAATGTTGCCCTTTTTCCTTTGCAATGCACCATCCACCTTCCTAAGATTCATGAACACACTATTTAAACCCTTCTACGTAACTTTGTCCTTGCCTTTTTTATGACATATTGATCTATATCCAAACTTGGAAATCACATGTATCATATGTAGATTAGGTCTTACAACTACTTGTGGATTATCAACTCTTTCGTATAAGGTCAAAATGTGCCTTCGGTGTCTCTGAAGTGGAATATTTAGGCCATATTGTTATAAGTCAAGAGGGTGTGCATGTGGATCCAAATAAAACTGAAGTAACTAAGGATTGGCCTCACCCCAAAACTCTTAAAAAACTAAGAGGTTTTCTAGGTCTCATTGGTTATTATAGAAAGTTTGTATAGAACTATGGTAAGATCACAAATCCACTCACAACTTTTCTAAAAACAATGCTTTCATTTGGAATGATGCAACAAAAAATGCTTTCCATGGATTAAATGAGCCTATGTGTACCACCCATGTGCTCGCTTTCCCAAACCTTAGTAAAACTTGTGTCCTAGAATGTAACACCTTGGGTTAAGGCATCAAAAAAAATTCTCATGCAAGAAGGTAGATCATAGCATTTCACTAGCAAACAAATATGTGAGTGGCACTTGGGAAAATTGACTTATGAAAAGAGAGGATGGCCATATTTCATGCTCTGGAAATTTGGCATTCATATCTCCTTGGGAAACATGTTCATATCAAAACTTACCATCATAGCCTAGAATACTTTCTAAAACAAAGCACTTCCCCCTTGAACAAAAAAATGACTGGGTCACCAAAATGATAGGATATGACTATGAGATAATTTACCAAAAAGGAGGGGTCACCATAAGAAACAATATAAAATATATTCAATGAAATGTTATTTATTATTATGGAAATGATTATTTTGATTGAGATGAATCCAACCCTCTTCAGGGGGTCTACTTCCTATAGAGCTAAGCTTACCATACATTATTCTTCTCCACATTCTCATAAGGAGGACTCCATCCTTATTTATAGAATCATCATACAATACTAACCTCCTAACCACATAGTGGTTGCCAATTAGTTAAATATAAGTCCACCCCATTCATGTATAAGTCTATAGTTTTCATCATTTATCACACTGTTTAAAAATATAATTTTGATCAAGGAGAAATTATTTCAAATTAAATTTCACACCATATTCTTAACTACTAGACAACAAATAAGTTTAATATGTCCTCTTATTTTGTCTTTACCCTAACTTCTAGTATGGATTTCAAAGGCTTTCATACAAAGGGAAGTCCAGATTTGAATTTTGAACCAGTTTACATAGGATATCCTTCTTTCAGAAAGATAGGTTTGAACACTGTTTTTATGAAATCTAAGATTGTTTTGTCAAGGAGGTAAAACATGCTATTTCAGGAAAGATTTGAACATAACCATAAGGCCAAGGTTTTCTCTAAAAACACTAGAACCTAAAATAATAAGAAAAAAAAAACTATTCTTTCTTTTTTCCTTTAGTATTTCCTTAATATTTTAGGACTACAAAGCCATGCCCCATCAATGAAGAGAAAATAATTTTCAACTCTCATTTATATATTAGTCATGGGATGATTTTAAGGAACCATACTTATTTAAAAGTGTATAAATGTTGGCGAATATTATGAATTCTTAAAACGCCAACTATAAAATGATTGGCCATATTTTTCAAAAAATATTTTAATTTCCAATGATTTTATATCATTTGTATAATAATTTGGCTATTTTTAGGGTGAAAAATTTTTACCCCATCAAAATTGGGCGAAACAGGGCTTCAAAAATTGCAAAATCGAATCTTTTTTGGGAGAATAGATTGGACTAAAATAAATCGACCCCCATAGATTATTTTAGTCCAATCTATTCTTCAAAATATTTTGGTATATTGTCTCTCGCATGTAAAGGTTCCTCTAAGTATTCTTGATAATATTAGGCAACTGAGCTTCAATTTCCTATGGTAGGTTGTTCGCAAAAAGGGAGGTATACATATGGCTAAGTGGTCCTCCTTATCCCTTTCAAAGGATATGGGGAGATGAGGACTAAAAAACATTCATTGCTTCTCAAATCCCTTGGCATCCAAAAGTATATGAAGGGGTCTATTTGGCACGGGTTTTTGGTCATAGGCGATTCAGGGAAAATATTTTTGTGGAAGATCTATGATTGAGTGGTGGAGGAAGACATTGGTTCGGTATGCCTCTACATCTAATAGTTGGCACAACATGATCTCCTCGCCTTATGTTATTAAAGAATGGTTGGCATCAAGTGTTCGGAATGAGAATCAAGTATGCATTGGCTTGGATCTGATCAATGGGGGATCAAACTGGTATGAACTCTCCCTAGGCATTATAAATCACCTAAACTCCATGGGATTTTATGTCTTGGCTAATCTATATAACCCCATGGGGGTGCTATTCAATAAGCCATGATGTTATAGTGTAGATGAAATTGGATTAAAGGGAGACGAAGCTCTGTAATAGACAAGGTATATTAGGGGTATTTCACATAGTGGTATCAGTTTATATCCTGAGTGGGACAAAATACTTTGGTCTTGGAATACCAATACAGATATGGTGCCTACTTCTCAAGCACATGTTTCTCTTGCTTATAATGATCATGAGTCTCTTGCTAAATAGTGGGTTAATAGGCTCCAGCAGTGGAAAGCTCGTAGCAAATTGACCCTTTTTTGTTGGTTATCCATTGAAGATAAGATTTCGGTCGATTCAAATCTGCAAAACCTAGGGTTCCTAGGACCATTTATTTGCACTAATTACAACAAAGGAGACTATACAGTAAACCACTTATTTTCTTCCTGCACATTCTCATAGAGTCTGTGGGTAGAAGTCTTAAGATTATTGAAGTCTAATATTTCCTACCAGACCACCTCATTTGATTCGATCTTTAGAGCATGGGCTCTTGTGGCTGGTGGACTACAAAATTTTCCCCTCTTCATCATATGGAATATATGGAACTACATGAATTCAAATATTTTTGAAAATAAGAGGAGCTCATTGATGTATATTACCTCCAAAATCATATGTGAGTTCAAGGAGAATCCACAACCTGAACTCATATCTCCGATAAGATCTTTAATTTTTCCTATCATTGCTCGAGATCGACCAATGGGCATGTTTGACGGGGTTGAACATAATGGATTATGCAGCTTTGGGATGATCATTATACTTTCTAGGAAACTCTTCTTCCATTGTTGGATGTCGATGGTTGTGGGAGTTAACACGAGAGAAGAAATCATTGGATTATAGGGTCTTACACTTTGCATGCAAAAAAAAATTCTCTCCTTGCACATACTAGGTGACTCTCAGGAAATTATAGACTGGGTGTCAAATTGATCACTTTTGCATGCTATTTCACTGGAACCCTGAAAAGAGCAAATTAGAGATTTATAGAATTGCTTTCAATCTTTGAATTTCCTTCATATTCATAGATAATTAAACACTAGTGTTGATTGTTTATCAAAGTGTGTTTTGGGCAAGTTGGAGGGACAACTTTCCTACGAAGAATTTTCCATTAAAAAATCTTAGAGTCACATATATTATTAGTGGAAATTGCATAATATGAGCGCTATCGAAGTATGTGAGTGTGTTGAATCCATTTATGCATTCAAAAACATAATTACGTTTCCAAATTTAGATTTAACCAAAAAACATTTACTGGATTCCGACTAAAAACCACCAAATAAACTACTCCATTAAAATCTAAATGAATTTTACATAGATCCTTTATGATTTATAGTTTTAATGGTATAGACATAAATATTATAAGATATTTTTAAAGAAGAAATTATGTTGTAAAGTCGGTCGTCTTAATGTGGCATTTTATTGATATATTAAAAAAAGGTTGTTGAATGTTAATTTTTTATAAGAGTATTGTTGGGAATGTTGATATTATTATTTTAAATAAAAATATAAAATAATTATAAAAGATATAAAAAAAATGAATAAATTTTTAAAAATATAATTATTAAAAAAAGCGATAGTAGTATCATCCATTTTTTTAAGGAGTTGAGTTCAATAAATTTTTATCAAATTTAACATTTTTTTAAGGTTTAGAGTTCTTATCGAGCAAATATTACATTCATTATCTTCATGTTTTACCCTGGGGATTTCCTCTTTGAAAAATTGATAAATTTACCTCTTAGGATCATGCACTATTCAATAGCTAAATCCTTTAAGGTTGTTAAGAATGATGCCATCCTTGACATGATGACTTCAAACTTGAATATGGAAGTGTTTAAATCCTCATGTGTCTTTCCATGAGACAAGGTATAATAACTTTTCAACTTCTATTAGAATTAGTAGAAATGGTCATATCACTAACATTGTCTTTAACATCATTCTTTATTTTAGGCATGTTGTATAACATGTTCTATAATAGATATAGAAGTGTAAAGAATCTAAGTATATATTCTTGATTTCCTAAAAGTTAAAACAACTTGTCAAATCTTTAAAAATAGTTGTGTAATGTTTTTTTGTTATTCTTTTAAATAGTTATAAATGGCATATCTTTAATAACAATGCTAAAAAATAGTTTTGAATTGCATATCTACAATAGGAATGCTAAAAACATTGAGAAAGTTATTGGGTTTATAGTTTTTGCATTGAAAACATAGCTTTCAATTCATCATTATAAAGAATAAAGGGAAATGTTTATTTTTTTCTATTTTTTACATTATAACGAATTATAATGGAACACAACTTTATCTATATAATGGAACACAACTTTATCTATTTTAAAATAAATTAATGTTACAATGATGTTAACATTTTACACATTGTTAGTGTTTTATTTTCACCCTCTTAAATATATAGATAAGTTGTTATGTATTGAGACAGTCTATTTTAAATAAGGGTCATGAAGTAGATATAGTGTAAAAGCAATATTTATAAGAAGACTTACCAGAAGGTTCTATCAACTAGGAGGTTCCACCTACTAAAAAGTTTATTTACTAAGAAGGATTACTAGAAGGTTTCGTCTACTTGAAAGTTCCTTCACTAGAAACTATATTAAGGAATAGAAACAATGTAATAAGATGTCTTGTGAAGTTTATGGTAATTGGAGCTCTACTCATTTAGAGGTTTCCACTTCGAAGAGTCAATCAAGCATTTCTTTCCTCAATAAAGATATTGCAATTTTGAAATTTGGTTATCTACAATCCTCTATTGTTGTGGTAATTATATCCTTTTCCATTATAAAATATTATTTTATTCTAATATTATGCTTTGAATTTCATGTTCTACTAAAGGTACATAAAATTTGGTATTAGATCACTTCCTCATGTTGATATTTTTTAGAATTCTTTTAGGCTAGAGATGTGTTCTGACGTCTACAAATAACACAATGATACATTACAGGAAATTTGGGGTCTAAAATGGGCCTTATAAGAAAATGAGCCAACAATAAATTCTTGTGAGCTAGAATTCAAAAACCAATAGAATTTCAGTAAAATGATTCAACCATAATAGTTAACTTGACATATTTGTCATAAAAAAAACTACTTTGTTTGTTCGTATTTTCAACATGTCTACCTGTGTTTTTACTCAAATTTCAAGCGAGAGAGCTCTTTGGATGAAATTAACAGGTATTTCTTCTTTTTGGGGTAGCCGGGTCCATCAAAAGTATGCAGTGTGGGTACTCATTGGATGCGGAATTTTATTCTGCATCCAAAGAGCTCTCCCGCTTGAAATTTTATTTCTAGGTATTTCTTGTTTTTGGGGTAGCCGGGTCCATCAAAAGTATGCAGTGTGGGTACTCGTTGGATGCAGAATTTAATTATGCATCCAAAGAGCTCTCCTGCTTGAAATTTGAGTAAAACAATAGGCAAATATGTTGAAAATACGAACAAAAAATATTTTTTTTTGTTTTTCCTCCAAAATTAATAAATATTATTTTATTATTTTCCTTAGGAGGCCCATTTTAGACCTCAAATTTCCTCTAATGTGTCGTTTAATGGGTAAATATATAGTTGAGGAAGACATCGCGTAGGAAATACAAGAGGTTTTACCTAATTGGACACCCTTTTACCCTTGTTAGTATTCCTTCGAGTAGTATTACATCATATAGGTCATGTATATAGAAATTCAATCCTTCCACATACCCTTTGGTATATCGGATATCCCATAGGTGACCTAAAACCAACTTTAGATAATTAGATCGACTAGCTTGCTAATATAGTGTCACCAAGGACAACATTCAAGAAGATTACTCTATAGTACCAAGATACTCAAACAGTACAACGAAGGGAATAGTTGAGCCTCCTTAGTCAATGTCACGAAGATTGGGTTGAGTACTATTGTTGCACCATACAAATATATCAAAGAGTTGTAGTACCTGGCATCCCCTTTTCCTTAAAACCTTGAAAGCCATGTCCTTTATGAATAGTTTGTGGAATTCCTACATAATTTTTAGTATTAAGAATTTGTGAATTTAGTTCGTGCAATGATATTTGGTTGGGAGTACAACTCCACTAGGAGTAGCAGGGAAAATGAAATAAATAAATATTTGGGTTCTACCTACACCCTTATTTCGTACCTATCTCAACAAATTCGTGTTGATCACATTGGTGCCAATATCCAGAAACCCTTTATGTGGACCCATATCTCCATAACCTTATTTCCAACCGATCTCAACAACATATATTACATACATAAATAAATAATAAATAAAGAAATATAAAAAAATAACAAATTAAATATTAATAACTAAATGTAAGGAAGAGACACCTTATGAAAGGTTATGTCTCGTCACCAAGGCAACTCCTACGTGGGTATTTATACAAGCTTCATTTTCATTGTAATCTTATCTTTCATCAATATATTATTTTCTGCATTACAATGTGGGATACCGAATACCTCTGGGCATTTTAGATTTATTACGGTCATAAGGAAGTTTTTATGCTTCATTGTTATTAGAGCAAGGTTGATCCGGCCTTAGGCCATCATCTCAGAGTCTCTTTGAACTCGGCCTTTGGCCTACTTAAAAAATTCTAGAAAATTTTCCAACCACATAAACAACGTTCCTCAAACTCCCCCCAACCCTCACGCTTTCCACCCCATGCATCAATTTTCCTTCAACTCCCCTCAATCTTTCACTTATGTTTATGCTCTCTCTTATTCTATGTATGTGCTCTCTATTCCATTCACTCTCCTCACCCTCCATCTCTACTTCTCTTCACCTGCACTCTTCCTGGTCTCACTTTCCATCGTATCCCCCTTCCTCAAGCCTCCATCCAACTCGTTTCCCTCACATGCTCCTCCCCGTTCGTGACACATTCCAGCCCCTACACAACGCAACTTCCCCTCCCGTCTTCCTTCCCCTCCCCTCAACACCTTCCTTCATTGCATCCAATCTCTGTTTTATTTTCTTTCCAATGCATCCTACCTTCTATGCCCTCCTCCACTTCCCTTTGCCATCTCCACGTCCTTGAGATCCTTCCCCCAGCCTGCTCCCTTCCAAATGTCACACCTGCTCCCATTTCAATGCCAGACCATTGGAGTGTTCTCCCTGCAACCTCCTTACCTCACTCCCTCACTGCTCCACTCCCCCACCTGCATTATCCCCCCACACTCTTTTTCATTCCACCCAACATCGCACCAGATCCCACGTGCATCCACAGTCCACTTCACCTCCCAACTCTCTACATTGTTTTCTTCTCCTTAACAACCTTCACGCTTCTCCCCAACAATCGACCACCTTTGCACCGCCCCAACCTCGTCTTCCTTCCATCTCCACGAGAATTAGGTCAAAACCCTAATTCTGAAAACATTTAATTATTATAATAATAGTAACCATTACTATTATTAAAAAAAATAATTATTTTTTATATTATTATTATTATTAAATAATAGATTGTATATAATAATATTATTATTATTATATTTAAAAAAATATTGTTTTGGAAAAATAAAGAAGAGAGGAAATACCAAAAAGGGCAAGGTCGATTTTTCTCCGAGAACCAGATCGAGGGTTATTACACTTTTGTACCTACTTATTGTCGAATAAAAAAGGCAAATTGAAGCAAAGGTCATAATCGAAACTATGGAAAACACATATTCAATAATCAAGTCACAGTTACAAGCAACATTAATGGAAGAGTTGGAGCAATATAAGGTAACCAATAAACATCTAGAAATTGAGGATAAGACGCATGATTTGTTAAAATCAATAAGAGACAACGAAAATTGTCACTTAAAATATCAAAATCGATAGCTAGAACTAACCAGAAGAAATAACAAGAAAATGTTATCTAATAAGGATAAAATAAATCTCTCGTTTAAAAGTTCACAATCAAAACCTAGAAGACCAGATCAGAAAGTAAAAAATGATGACAAATCACCATATGGAAGCGATAATGATTTGGAAGAAGAAATAAAGTGTTTAAACAAGCTCATCATGGACAAAGATACTGAATTGGTGCAAGTCCGTAGAACATTAGAAATTCAAGAAGCAGTGATAGGTCGACTTCAACAACAAATTAGTGAACTCCAACACAAAGAGAATGACACTAAAAAGATGCACAAATTTGAGATTACAACTATCAAAAGCACGTTATAAAATAACATTGAAGAAATATATCGGTTAGGAAACCATAACAAGACATTAATTGGAAAAAATAGGAAGTTAAAAAGTACTAAGAATACAGAGCAATCAAACCAAGATACTGAAGGAAAACTACTGGATAAAGAGGAAGAAAACCAACATCTAAGACATTTTAATCAAGAACTAGAGGAGTAAGTCAAGAAGTTAAAAGAGGACAAAAAGTAGCAAATCGGAAGGATAGAGAATATTCAGAGTGCAAAAATCCAGAAGGAAGCATCTAAACTCTCTGAAAAACAAATTCAAGTCAATGAAGAAGCAACAAAAACAATTTCGATCCTCATCACAATTAAAAAAGAAGCCAATCCAGCAGAAAAGCGTAAAAACTCCTTATCGACACCCCAATTATAAAGGTAATTTTGACCAACGACATGGTCAAAATGAAGATAAACAAGGAAGTTATGATTTCAGATGCAGAAGAACACAAAATCTACAACCTAAACAGAAAACAAGAAGATTTATCCAACAAAGCGATCAACAATCAACTCCAATAAAGGTAAATCTCAAATGGATCACTTTCTAGGAAACACAACATTTTAGTTCAGGGATTCAAAAATTATATCGCCATGCTTCATAAAGTGTCGAAGTTAGAGGTTTAAGAGAGACATGAAAAGATGTTACGAACAAGAATAACTGATAAGTCCTTCACTAAACAAATCTTTGAGGACAAAGCTTCCCTTAAGGGGAATGCAATGTTACATAGATACATAAATAATAAATAATTAAATATAATCAAATAAAAAATTAAATATTAATAACTAAATGTAAGGAAGAGACACCTTATGAAAGTTTATGTCTCCTCACCAAGACAACGCCTATGTGGGTATTTATATAAGCCTCCCTTTCGTTGTAATCTTATCTTTCATAAATATATTATTTTCCTTATTACAATGTGGGGTACCGGATACCTGTGGGAATTTTAGATTTTTTACGGTCTTAAAGAAGGTTTTACGCTTCAACATCCTTTAACCAGGATTATCTTATTGGTACCACTCTTCTATAACCATTTTTGTGGACTCATTTCACCTATGGCTACCACTCAAGGAATTAAGCTCTCCCACAGATTTTCTCACCTAGAAACACTCTATGATGAGTTACAAAACAAGTTAGACCAGAACTGCTCATCTACTCACCAAAATATGTCTACCATCCAAGCGAAGCTTACAAAATTAGATCTGCTTTATGACTAGATGACCCGATTCATTACAATTTTCCTTCATCATCTTCATGATACCCAAAATTAGACCAACCTTCCCACAAGGAAGGTGTTGAATCATCCAATCCTATTGGGCATCACTCTACACTTCACATGTATGTGATCTAATATCTCAAATGAGGAACAAACTTCCTAAAGTTGATATCACCAAATTCGATGGATCAAACTCCATAGGATGGGTCACACAGATGGGACATTAATTTTATTTGCACGACATCACTAAGGATATGAATAATTTTTGTGTGAGTGTCTTATATTTGGATCCTAAATGCTATAAATGGTGGCAAAGAACCATAAGAAAACATATAAGGGTTATATTGTTTGGACATAGTTTGTTTCATATCTCTATGAATATTTTAAAATAGACATTCATTAGCTGGGGAAACTAGCCAAGTTAAAACAATCTAGAAAAATCAAAGATTTCATCTCCTCTTTTGACCAGTTGGCTATCCGTGCTAAGGGCATGTTTGATTCCTTTTACAATGAATTTTTCATTAGAGGTTTGAAACAAAGATACATACATAGGTCTTAAGTGCTCATCCTTTTACTCAAATGTATGTCCATAAAAAATCTAGAGAAGCACAAAAGGTGATGAATGCTCAAATTAAAAAAGGCCTTGTTTATTCGACGTCACTATCCATTTATATTTCCTTCCTCTCATCCCTCACGATCCTCTCCACCTCTCAAGATCCAAATCATAACCTAAGCTAAAAGACAAAGTGTCAGCTCAAAAGTCTTTATTACAGTTGTGATGAAAAATATTTCCCTGACCATAAATCTAAGCAAAAAATATATTTATGGTCATTTTAGTGGACATTTCTAATGAGTACGTTGACATAAAACCCATGATATCACTCATTCATATGTGAAAGGAATTCGTCAATATGATCTACCAAATGTGGAACTCAAGATCTCTTTGCATGCCTTGATTGGTCCTTTTGCTCCCCAAACCTTGAAGTTGTTTGGCTACATCAAACATTACAAGGTCATTTTCTTAATTGATAGTGGTACCACACATAACTTTATTCCTTTTCATGTATTCCAAGAAATGCATTAATATATCAATGCAGTGAACAACATCCAAACCATGATTGCAAATGGAGGATCTATGAAATGTGATGGTCATTGTGAAAATGTGTAGATTCAAATTGGTTATTATTCCCTCATAACCTACATGTTTTCGATTGAAAATGGTGGTTGACTTTGGTTTTGAATGGTAACAAACATTAGGGCCCCATCACCATGGAATTTGGTGCTTTATACACGAGTTTCAACCAATCAAATCATAAGTACACTCTCAAAGGAATTACATCCAAATATTCAAATATTATCAGTTCGCACCATATGAAGAAGCTTTTAAAAAAGGGTCATTCAAGCATCGTGGATCAATTCCATGTTGTTTAAGCTTTCAATACCTCTTCTTAACCCATTCCTTCTAGCATGCAATTAATCTTGGGAAAACACCCATCCATATTTGACACTCCCAAAGGATTGCCCTCTTCCCACGATGATCATGATCATTCCATTTCACTTATACTTGATAGCCTACTGCCCAAAATAGACCTGTATCACCATCCTTTTTCCTAAAAAATGAAATTGAAAATATAATTCAAGAGTTTCTAGCTACTGGTGTCACCTTCCCTAGTACCATACCTAATTATTCTCCACATGTTATGGTCTTTAAGTGCATTGTGCATGTGTCCTCACTTTTGCTCGTTGAACAAATTAACTATCAAGGATAAATTTCTCATGCATGTCTTTGATGGCCTTCTAGATGAGCTAAAAGGTGCTTAATTCCTCACCAAACTTGATCTCCGCTTAGGTTATCCTCATTCACATGAATGTAGAGGATATTCCAAAACTCATTTTTGCACTCATGAAGGCTATTACAAGTTCTTAATGTTGCCCTTTTTCCTTTGCAATGCACCCTCCACCTGCCTGAGATTCATGAACACACTATTTAAACCCTTCTACGTAACTTTGTCCTTGTCTTTTTTATGACATATTGATCTATATCCAAACTTGGAAATCACATGTATCATATGTAGATTAGGTCTTACAACTACTTGTGGATCATCAACTCTTTCGTATAAGGTCAAAATGTGCCTTCGGTGTCTCTGAAGTGGAATATTTAGGCCATATTGTTATAAGTCAAGAGGGTGTGCATGTGGATCCAAATAAAATTGAAGTAACTAAGGATTGGCCTCACCCCAAAACTCTTAAAAAACTAAGAGGTTTTCTAGGTCTCATTGGTTATTATAGAAAGTTTGTATAGAACTATGGTAAGATTGCAAATCCACTCACAACTTTTCTTAAAACAATGCTTTCATTTGGAATGATGCAACAAAAAAGGCTTTCCGTGGCTTAAATGAGGCTATGTGTACCACCCATGTGCTCGATTTCCCAAACCTTAGTAAAACTTGTGTCCTAGAATGTAACACCTTGGGTAAAGGCATCAAAGAAAATTCTCATGCAAGAAGGTAGATCATAGGATTTCACTGGAAAACAAATATGTGAGTGGCACTTGGGAAAATTGACTTATGAAAAGAGAGGATGGCCATATTTCATGCTATGGAAATTTGGCATTCATATCTCCTTGGGAAACATGTTCATATCAAAACTTATCATCATAGCCTGGAATACTTTCTAAAACAAAGCACTCCCCCCTTGAACAAAAAAATGACTAAGTCACTAAAATAATAGGATATGACTATGAGATAATTTACCAAAAAGGAGGGATCATCATAAGAAACAATATAAAATATATTCAATGAAATGTTATTTATTATTATGGAAATGATTATTTTGATTGAGATGAATCCAACCCTCTTTAGGGAGCCTACTTCCTATAGAGCTAAGATTACCATACATTATTCTTCTCCACATTCTCATAAGGAGGAATTCATCCTTATTTATAGAATCATCATACAATACTAACCTCCTAACCTCATGACCACATAGTGGTTGCCAATTAGTTAAATATAAGTCCACCTCATTCATGTATAAGTCTATAGTTTTCATCATTTATCACACTGTTTAAAAATATATTTTTGATCAAGGAGAAATTATTTCAAATTAAATTTCACAACATATTATTAACTACTAGACAACAAATAAGTTTAATATGTCCTCTTATTTTGTCTTTACCCTAACTTCTAGTATGGATTTCAAAGGCTTTCATATGAAGGGAAGTCCAGATTTGAATTTCAAACCAGTTTACATAGGATATCCTTCTTTCGGAAAGATAGGTTTGAACACTGTTTTTATGAAATCTAAGATTGTTTTGTCAAGGAGGTAAAACATGCTATTTTAGGAAAGATTTTAACATAACCATGAGGTCAAGGTTTTCTCTAAAAACACTAGAACCTAAAAAAATAAAAAAATAAAAACTATTCTTTCTTTTTTCCTTTAGTATTTCCTTAATATTTTAGGTCTACAAAGCCATGCCCCATCAATGAAGAGAAAATAATTTTCAACTCTCATTTATATATTAGTCATGCGAATTTTATTGAAGCCTTTGAACCTACGTTTCCTAACAATTCTAGAATAATTCATATATGGAACCCTTTTTTTTCAGAGGAAAAAATACCAGACCTTGTTATTCTTATTGAATCAAAGGACATCATATACATTCAGCCAACAAAGGGCAATCCGAGCTTCTGCAAAAACATACTCATTTGGGGTCCCCTCTGATTACTAAATAATCATTGAAACATACCAATCTGCTAGAAAACAAGGAAACAGAAAAGCATAAAGTCTGTCATGGATAGACATTCTCATCATTCCTAATAAATAGGTCAGAAAATGCTGAAATAGAGATCAAGAATGACCACAAAACAAACTAGTCCTGAGCATAACAAGAAGGCTGAGAGTCTCTTCAATGTCATCTAAGAACCAGTTCGAACATACACAGATATATGTGCCAAAATAAAGTGTAGGGGCTAAAGCCCGGCACAAGCTTAAAAAGTTGATAATTCCCTTGATCAATGATCATACCATCCAATGATTCAGTAAAGTTCCCGAAATCGGGGTCCAACAATAAAGTCTGATTTGAGAGACTGTCAGCCTGCTGGTTATGCTCACGATAAATATGTTTGATGGTCAAAGGAAGGACATGTTGTAGCAAAGATAGAATGTCATCACACCAGTGACTCAGATGTGGGGCATTTAGTGATGCTAGTCTGTTAACCCAAGATATAATGACAATTGAATCACCATAAATAGTAAGTAGAGGGATCCCCAAATGTTTTATCACCATAACAAGGGCCCTCAGAGCCAGAAGCTCAGATCTGTTATTTGTGCTTCTGCCATAACCCACAGAAAAGCTAATAGAGTATGAATCATTCAAATGAATCACAAATCCAACACCACCAATATTCCCTGCAGCAGCCCCATCGAAATAACCACAAGGGTAACCGATCAAGGGACCAGAGCCAACAACTCTATTTTGTTTCTTTTTGTATGGGACCGGATACAAATGAATGAGATCATTGATTTGCTTAAGAAGTGCATGAACATAGGCCTGTTTATTGTCAAAAATGCATCAATTCCTTTGTTTCTAGATACAGCAGAAAAAGAAAAGAGGGAAGTATCTAAAGGAAGAGCTAACAGGAATACATTTGAACCAATGTTCCAGAAAGGAAATGACAGTGCAATGCTGGACAGAGGGTAGCCCAAAATGGTTGCCAAAGGCTGAGTAAACACTTTTGGAGAAAGAACAATCAATGAATAGGTGTTGTGATGTATCTTCACCCCTTTGAAATAGTAAACACATGTTTGGACCCTGTCTACCACGGCGCTAGAGCTTGTCCCAGGTCAAAATACGATTCCTTACTACTAACCAGATGAAACAACATATTTTTTTTGGAATATTAAGTTCCCAGAGAAGGTCTAGTATAGGAGACCGACCCATAGTGCAGTAAGTAGAAACGATGCACTCGTATCCATGTGCAGCAGTAAGTACACCCACATAATGATCATGTAACCATAATAAAGAATCGCGTTGTTCAGAAAGTCTAATCCTACCATACTCCAACCCCGCGGTAAAATTGTCCCAAAGATGCTTCCAGTCACCCTCCACATCCAATTCCTCGACCGTGAACCAATATTTCTATGCACTTGAGGTAAGATTTCTTACTTGGTCCAGCGAAGAAATACCATAATCCTCCAAATAGTCCCGAAGGTCAAGAGGAAGCGTAAATGGTGATCCCCTACCAACAATCGGATCTAGTCCCACCCGAATAGCCTTTCCATTACCAACCTTCCAGATCAAACCACTACCCAGCCAAGAAAGAGTATGAAGAAAACCCTTCTAGATCACAGAGACACCTCTAGCAAAAAAATATTTCTTACGAAGCCAGGTTTCCACAGGGAGTTTTTTCAAATACTTCACTACCAATAGATGAAACCAAATACCAATCCCATTGATAGCCATCCAGAAACTTTTAAGACGAAGGGAAAGGCTGAACCAACCCAAATGTTTGATGCCCCAACCCCCCAGAGAATGGATTGAGGGACAGGTACCAGGGCCATCCAATATACCGGCAAACTAGTGAGCACTGCTTTGATCAAAACAAGTCTTCCCCCAATGGACAAAAGACGAAAGGTCCAATGCTGGATTCTTTTCTCAAATTTGTGCAAGAGCCAATTCCAGTCCTTAACCAAGTACCCAAGGGGCTTAAGATAGTATCCTAGGTAATTAAAAACCTTGTTAATGTGCTCAAATTTGTAAGAGAAGAACCCAGAGATCCTGTTCAGTAGACCAACATCCAAATTATTGTGGAGAAAGCAAGATTTATCCATGTTAATTTGCATACTGGAGGCATCACAGAAGGTATCCAGTATGACTTTAAATGCAACCCACTCCTCGAATGTACCAGTACCAAACATAATCACATCATCCATAAAGAGTAGATGAGTGAGTGAAAGCTGTGGAGAAATCTTAATGCCCCTGATCTTACCATTGTTTTGTGCATCCTTAAAAAGCAGAGTAAGCCCTTTAATGACCAGAATAAAAAACAATAGGGATAATGGGCAACCCTGTCTGATGCCATGTGAAGCTGTAAAAAAACTAGAGGGAGATCCATTGACAAGAAGTGCAAAATTAGTAGAGGATAGACAGCCCAAAATCCAGTCTGCACCCACCAGAGGGACACCACTTTGGAGAAGAATAAGTCTGAGATAAGTCTAATTCACCTGGTTAAAGGCTTTAGAGAGATCCAGCTTTAAAATAAGAGCACATCTATTTTTTGTTTTGACAGTGTGAAGAACTTCTTGTGTAATAGCCAGGGGCTCAGTAATTTGTCTATTCTTTAAAAAACCAAATTGTTGAGGAGAAATAAACTTGTCTAATTAAGGCTTGAGTCTCTGGGAAACTAACTTAGAAATCAACTTATATACCAGATTGCAAAGGGAAATGGGTCTAAAATCAGCAAAGGAAATGGGCTTTTCCTTCTTAGGAATAAGCACTATGAAGGTAGAGTTCAATGAAGGTGTCACCCTGCCTTCCCACCTAGAAGATTCCACCACATTAACAAGTTCAGGCCCCAAAATGTCAAAGAAATCCAGGAAGAATTCAACAGGCCATCCATCAGGCCCCAAAGACTTATCTTTTTTGAAGGTTTTAAGGGGTGATTCAACTTCCTCCAGTATGAGCTGGCATGAGAAAGACTCCCTCTCTTCAAAGTTAATAAAGGAGGGAAATAATCGAATAACTTTTAGTTGGGCCTCGATATTGGTCAGTTGGTCATCTTCAAATATTTTCTTGAAATACCTAACCCCCATGGCCTTAATGCCCAACTCATCAACAACCTAATTGCCATCCTCATCTTCAATACCCCAGATAGCTTTATGGTTTTTTTTGGCTGAAGCCATCGCATGGAAGAATTTGGTATTGGCATCACCCTGCAATGCCCAAGTCAATCTACTTTGCAGCCTAGCAGATTGTAATTCATGGTCCATCCACCTCTGTAACTCGAGCCTAAGAGCCAGAAGCCTAGTATGATCCCGGGCACAAAGTATACCAGAAGACGAGGAGTCAAGTAGAATATTGATTTCTTCCTTAATAAGTATAGATTTTTCTCTCATCTCTAGGGATTTAATTCTGATCTAGTCTTTGACCTTTCTTTTCAGAAGGAGAATTTTAACGAAGAGGTCATCCATTGCATCCACGGGATCTATAGAGGTAATAAGAGGGCAGTCCGCTCGAATCATCTTAACAAAGTCCTCATTAGATAACCAAGAGTGATTAAACTTGAAAGGTAGAGGACAAGAAACAAGGTTGTCCATCCATTCAAAAAGAACATGATAGTGGTCAGATACCCCAGAGTGATGAGCCCAAACCCTATGTCTGGAAAGAAGGCTGACAAGATTAAAAGAGACTAAGAACCTATCAAGCCTTTTATAAATGCCCCCATCCCCTAACCTACCATTACGCCAGGTTGGCCCAGCACAAGTAGGAGCCACATCCGCCAGCTGAAGATCAGAGAAGAGTTTAGTAAAAAAGGGACCAAGGGGATCAGGAATAGCCTTTGAACCCCAAATATCAGACCCATTCAGCGTTAGATTCAAATATCCCGCAAGGATCAGATTAGGCAGAGTGAGAAGACCACCCCTAGCAACCGAATTCCAGAAAGATTCACGATGGTGGTAGGGACCATAGTATTTTATGATGGAAAGAGTAATGGACGACCCCCTAAACTGTGCTTTGAGGAGGATCCCAACCAATGTGTGGAAGGGTTTACCTTTGATAAGGTGGGGGTTCCAACCTGAGAAAATGCCCCCCGAGAGGCCAGAGGAGCTGATATCACAGAATTCCCAACCAGGACAGAGTTTGGAGAAAGCAAGCAAAGCAGGGTAGGAACTGTTCATGGTTTCTTGTAGAAGAATAATATCAGGCGAGAGAGAAGAGAAAAGATGATGGAGGCTTTTTTGTTTAGGCAAGCCCCTCAAGCCTCGAATGTTAAGAGAGAGAATTCTCATCAGGAACCACACTGAGAAGGGGTCGAAGCTCTAAGGACCCTATGGGGAGAAGACAACTAATGATGAGCCGCATTTTTGAGCCTAGTGGACAAGGGGGTGAATGGAGCAAAAGTCAAATCCAAAGTCTCAGAAGGGGCTTTTTTCTTTTTTCTGATAGTTACATTCTCAAATCTAATGGAATCCAGGGGTAAGACTGAAGGGGAGAGGGGGGTTTTAGCTGAAAATATTTCCAGAGACTTTTGCAGAGAGGGATCTGCAAAGGACGGTGAATAAACAGGACTGTGAGGAGGAGAAGTAATAACAATGGGACGAGGACAAGAGAGAGGAGGGAAATTAGAGTCAAATAAAATAGAAGGTAGAGGGACCTCGACTTCCAAAGAAGGGGAAGGTGTGGGCTGGTACGAAGTGGGAGGATGGTCCACAGGGGAAACAACATCAGTGTTCAGTACAGGTCCAGGACTAGACACAAGCCTCAACAGAAGAGGGAAGAGCGACACAGCCATCCACCGAATCCAATAGTGAAAGTTCTTGTTCATAGGCATCAGCAAAATAAGAGAAGGCATTATAGTAATTACCTGGTGTTGAAGGAACTCTAAAAGGAGATGAGGTCCTCGAAGAGGGGGCTTCTAGAATAGGTGGAGGAGACCGTCGCGCCCCGGGGGAGTGATGAGCCATCAAAGAGGCTAAACCCTGACGAAGGACAGGACATTCTCTACGCAGATGACCAACATCCCTAAATCGATTGTATCTGAAGGGAATATTTAGATAATCTAATCACTGTGAGAACAAACGTTCATGGCACAGAATCTCCATGTCAGCCGGCAACCCCACATAAATGTCCATTTCCACAAGAATTTTAGCCATCCTTTTATCAAAGGAGTTCATGAAATACTCCTCTACTGCAACAAAATGACCAATAGTATTACCAATGCCCTCCAATAAGGTTCGATTCCAGAGAGGAAAAGGAAGGGCTAGGAGCAAAACCCACAAGTGACGTTTCTTCACACGCTCCATGAGAGGGTCAAAATTTACATGCCATCTATCCAAAACCAAGGAACCTCCACCAATACGCCATAGAGAGTTAAGAACAGTCGTAGCATGGGCGCCATCCAGAAAGACAAATACAATACAACTGCGAGCCAGTAAGCTGCTCATAGGCACATAAGTAAGGAACAACTTCTAGTGCTCTGAGGCCCAAGAAAACCAGTCCTTTTTATCCATTTGATAGTATTCAAGTCTACCAATAAGGGCATGCGAGCACAAAGCTTCAACTCGATCCATGAAGACATCACGCCCCATAACAAAACGTAGCTTCCCTTCCAAGGCTTTGTACGCTTTAGCTTTCCAGCGCTGTCGAGAGCGAGCACAAGTGAAAGTAGTAGCGTCTGATAGGGGAAGAGAGGCCACTTCCATACCCTCTGGCATGGTGTTCAGACAAAACAGAACTGGCAACAAATACTCACACCTAAAATTCAACGGGAGTAAACAACCAGTGAAGTGGACCACAAACTCGAGGTTAAATGACCCAAAATGAAAATAAGGGTTAACCCGCTAAACCAAGACCAGTAACCCCAGAGCAATAGGGTTAAGCGAAACTGAAAGGCTTAGTGTGCAAAGGTAAAGTACTCCAGAGAGCGAACAGAATCCTGAGCGGGTACAGAAAGCGAAAGAATCGACCGAAAAACACGAAGGTCAACCCCTAGAATCACGGGATCCACTAGGGTGACGAACCAAGAAAACAATGTAGATAATAACCCAAATACTACCATAAATCAACAAGCCCAGGGTACAAGCAAGACCAGAAAAACAAACAAAGGTCAACCGAAAACCAACATAATAATTGCCACTGCGAATTCCCACTTTTTTTGTAACTGGTTGGTACTAGTCCTCTACTAAGAGGAGGAACTCCAGTCGTCGGTTCCAGCAAGGTAGGAAGGCAAGTGAAGGAACAGACAACAGACCTTTGAGTCATGAGTCGCTCCCGGAACCCTAGAAATCATGAAAACCAAGAACCAAAGCAAGCACCACCCCAAGGAAAACCCCAACCAAACATGACTCACAAAATAAGACAGCACCACCCCGGCTAAGAACAACAAAGAAGTAAACAAAAAACCCCGAGCCAAGCATAACCCAAAACAGGCAGGCTCAAAGAACACCAGTTCCAACCTACATACCTGAGAATACAGGGGAGAAAAGGTAGGCGACGGGCATGCCATAAGAACGCCCTCTCATAGTCGGAGCCGAAGAAGCATACTGTAACCCTCACTCCGCCATCATTCTATGGTTGAGGTTGCGCCGTGTATAAAAGACTCAATTCATATATGGAACTTATGGTGCGATTAAGCTCCATACTAAGCTATTCAAGTCTCATTTTGTTTTTATACTTCTATCTTAAGAGTTAACAAGTGGTGGAATTTTGAGCGAATGATTCTTTTCAAACCCATTTGAATGATAATGCAAAAAATAGTTCTTTGAAAGTCCTTTGGTATGCTTTTCGTTTATTTTCTTCTTGTAAAGTCATGGTTTTTTTAGTTGTTTACATTGTGTGAAACAAGGCAAAATAGCTATGTTTTGAGTAATCTATCTTTGTACAAATTTTTTTCCTAGTACTTTTACATTTTGTGAAGTTTCAATACACCTAATCATTTCTTAAGCAAGATTATGTTTAATATATGATTTTCTCAAATAAATTATTTTATTTTAATGAGGTTAAAGTTCATATGAGGTTTATTGCATAACATTCTCTCACACTATGCAACAATCTTATTAATTAAATAAAATCATTCTTTGATGAAAATGAGTACCACTTTTATAAATATGGAAGGTGTTTTTCTTTAATTTTCCGATGATGTTGATATTTTCATCTTTCAAGAAAAAGCGATCAGCAATACTTTAATGACAATCAATGCTTTTTTATTTTC
Source organism: Pseudotsuga menziesii (assembly GCA_001517045.1). NCBI lineage: Eukaryota > Viridiplantae > Streptophyta > Pinopsida > Pinales > Pinaceae > Pseudotsuga > Pseudotsuga menziesii. The sequence continues at coordinate 234,759 of LPNX010374741.1, forward strand.
CTTAGATATTGATATTTACATCTTTTAAGAAAAAGTGATCAACAATACTTTAATGACAATAAATTAAATGCACCAAATATGACAAACAAACTACATGTACAGAAAAATATAACAAGCAAGCTACATATAAAAAGAAATATGACATCTAACATAAAAAATCAATTAATTCATTTACCCAAATAATAATCAATTGAATGCACTAGATATAGCCAACAAACTACATGAGCTTAAAAGGGCTGCCATAGATCTTTTTGGGGATTCACTAAATGTCATAAACTGGATAAAAGGGACTCAACAATGCAAGCAATTAAGATTATCAAATATTCCTTTGTCCATTCGGAAGGTTCAACACAATTTTGATACTTTCTCATGATATCATGTTTACAGGGAAAACAACAAAGAGGCGCACAAGGCCTTGAAGGAGGGTCTGCAACTGGCTCTGAGGATTTGGAAGATAAAGGAATTTCAGGATGGCGCTGCATATGAATTCTATCATCGGTCGTTTATAGAATGAACTCTCCCCGGGGAGCGGGGATTGGACATTTTTCAAGACAATTTTTTACTTTTTGGTCCTTATTTAGCAGGTTTACAGAACTCTTATGGTTTTGATGTTTATATTTTGCGATAAATTACCACGTTGACAAGCCAAATGACTTTTATGCTCCTTGACAACAGATTTTGATGTATAAGCTCTATTTTGTAATAGCTCCATAAAACAAAGTTATGGTATGAAGACAATATGTTTTGGAAATAGGATGTGCATATACAAAAAGTAATTTTGTTCACACCTAATGAAATAAAATTACGTTTTTTCTAGAAACAAAACAAAAACCAACTAACTACATATACAAAAAAATATGACAAACAAACCACATAAATATGACATTTTGACATTTAAAAATACCAATTCATTCATTTTCCACTAAATAATGTGAGTATTTATTCAAAATAAATGAATAATCATGTAAACTCTTAATGACCACTATTTTAAAAAAATCAACTAATCATACATCAACCAACCAATGTAATGACATAACTATGTCATTACATGTTCATTTCAGAGCTCCTTTCACCATGAAAGCGAAAGTATCACATGAAGGCAAAGGTGGGAAATAATAGATATGGATGCAACATTGAAGATGAAGGCAACATCCAAACTTGAAGCCAAAATCTTTAATTAAGAATGAATCATAAATGATATATATGTGATTATATTTTCTTATGACCATAGACATCGCTTTCTCACATCATGTGAAAGTGACTAGACAGGTCGATTATTTAATTAGGACACTTGCTAAAAGTGACTAGAAAGGTGGATTATTTAATTATGACACTTGCATTATTGCACCAATAATTCAATCAAGAAAAACATTTTAATATAGTTTGACAGAGACGTCTACGATCCGTATTAAGTTTAGGACAAAGTGTTCAAATCATATGACGTAGGTCTTTAGGGTTAAATCTTCACCGAATGATATTTTGATAATAATTATTTACATGTCATGATTCGAATGATATTTTGATAATTATTATTTACATGTAATGATTGAAGAGTTGGATTAAAAGTTACTTTACGAATTAAGGTTTTTATTATAAAATCTGAGCATTATGAGTTCAATTGTAATTTTTTCTTCGAGAGAAATCTCACATTTAACTTATAACAATCATTTAAATTGACTTTTAAACTTAAAAACTATTTAATTAAATTTATAAATAAAAATAATTTTTATTAAAGTTATAAATAAAATCATTTTTCCTAAAAGAAAAATAACTATTGCTTAAATTATCACACATATATTCGAATTATATTATCATAAATTAACCCTTTAACTAAAAACCATCCACTTAAGGTTATATTTATAACCTTACTTTTTTACACAAATTATAACACACATATTCTGATTATAATATCATATTGAAAACAATCGTCAGAGTTAAATAAAGATTGAGGATAAAGGGCATTGACAGGATAGTGGAGAAAACAATAAAATATTAATATTCATCTGTCATCATCAAAAAAAAAATTGTATTTTTAATGAAAAATATATAAATATTTTATATTTGAATAAAGACGACACTAGATAGGGACTTAGTTTCTGGCCCATAGAAAAGGAGTTGGCTAAATTCTAGACGTAGTAAGCTAAACACTAGACAATTTACATTTAATTTTTTTGGTTAAAATTTCGTAGAAATTGTTCAAAAGAGTAGTTTTTAGTGATTAGAATTGTGTCCCAAAAGTAATCAAGGGTTTTGAATCCTGTTTTGCAATAAAAAATGCAATTTTAACAGTGTCACTTTCAACAACAAATCATATTGCTAAATTCTGGCCAAACCTATCTGAAAAAGTGCAAAAGTGCAAATGGTCTAGAGAATAGCCAACTCCATTCTAGACCATTTGCACTTTTTTTGGTAGGTTTGATTGGAGTTCCGCAACACCATTTGTTGTTGAAAATGAGATTTTCAGTGTTAAAATTGCAATTTTTATTCTAAAAAAATACTGTAGATTACTTGACACCTTGATTATGCAATTCAATCACTTAAAACTACCATTTAAACAATTTAAACTCTTTTAGATACAAATAATCTGGAATTTAACTTATTAACAGGCAACCAGATTCCATTTTCAACTACCGGTAATATCAACCGTTGATATGTCAAATGTGCGAAGCTGCAGCCCTCGATCTCCATTGATTTTCTCGGCATGAAGCCGTCGCCAGGTTACTACCGGGAATGCCCGTCCGTGGAATCTGATCAATGCAATCGGGAATTTCAATCTCTGTGACCAATCGCACATATTGGATGGAATATATAAATATATTTCAGTGTTATCCACCTGGCACCCAGGATCAAATCTTGTGAGATCATACAGTCTTTCATTGCGGCGGCTATAAGATGCCATGCTACGCTTTAGTAAAAGGAGATCCGAGTAAAGGAATTCTCTGAGTCTGCTTTAGTCCTTGATTATAACCCCAATTCCACAAGCTTTTTGCATATTTGATCTGGGATTTATCGCAAAGATGCTTCTCCGAAGCTCCTCGAGTCCCCTTCTGGGTTCTGTTAATCCCATTTTATCACAGTCCGAGGCTCTGAAGGAGCTGGACTCAGATTCGAGCCTCAGCCGTTGCAATTCTGCGAAGCCGTTGTCCAGCTCTTATGCTTTTGGACCAGGGAACTGGGACTTGGAAGCCCAGCTCCATAAGAACCCCCCAAAGAGTTTCAAACCGGCTCATAAGATTGGCGTTGTTGTTGATCGTATGGGAAGCGAAAAACCGTCTATTGCGGGAAGAAAGAACGATGTTTTCAGGTCTGGAGGAGGAGAAGAGGGTTCTGGTTCGAATCCCGTGCCGAGAAATTCGCAATCGGTGTCTGAGACCGAGGACGGGGCTATGTATATGGCTGGAGGATTGGGCATTGATGGTGGGATTCAAGAAGTCTCGAGGGTTGATTCTGTTTCTGATTCTACAGAAGCTTACTTTCAGAAAATGCTGGAGACAAATCCGGGCAACTCACTTCTGCTAAGAAACTATGCAAAGTTCCTGCATGAGGTATAGATTAATCCCAGCAAACAGATTTTTAGTCTTCTTTGGTGAATGCTATAGACTTACACTGGGTGCATTATGTTAGGTTCGAGGCAACCTTGCCAAGGCAGAGGAGTACTATGAAAGAGCTATACTTGCAAGCCCTGGTGATGGGGAGGTACTCTCTCTTTATGCCAAGCTGATGTGGGAAGTCCGCAGAGATGCTCCTCACGCCGAGGCTTACTTTGATCAAGCTGTGCAGGCGAGCCCCGATGACTGGTTAGCAAGCTCTACTCTTTTTTGGTCTTTTTATGTGAGCAAGTATTCGTGGAGTTTTGAACTCCACGAACCGGTGATCTTAAGCTTTTTGGTCTTTTTTTTTATGTAAGCAAGTATTCGTGGAGTTTCAAATCGGTGATCTTAAGCTTTAAGGTTAAGCTTTAACAGTACACTCATCCATGATCTATTCTACTCTACGTCTCATGAGCCTGCTCTTTCTGGCTGAGAAAATTTGTATTTTGATTGTGTTCATGGAATGGTTAGGCTTGATAATTTGACAATGGAATGGTGATAATATGACAATGGAATGGTTAGGCCTGATAATTTGACATTGATAATCTGACATTGGATGATTTACCTTAAGGCCCTTAACAGTACACCCATCCATGCAGTACACCCATCCACCATGCAGTACACCCATCCATGGTCTATTCTACACCTCATCTAGGCCCCATGGGCTTGGTCTTCCTTGCTAGTTTTCTGTTATGAAAAATTTATATATTGATTGTGTTCCATGGTCTCTTCTACCCTCATGGGGCCTGCTCTTCTTCGCTAGTTTTCTCGTTTTCTGTTATGGAAAATTTGTATTTTGATTGTGTTCATGGAATAGTTAGGCCTGATAATTTGACATTGGATGATTTGCCTTAACAGTACACTCATTTATGGTCTATTCTACGCCCTATGGCATGCTCTTCCTTTCTAGTTTTCTGTTCTGAAAAATTTGTATTTTGATTGTGTTCCATGGTCTCTTCTACGCCGCATGGGCCTGCTCTTCCTCACTCATTTTCTGTTATGGAAAATTTGTATTTTGATTGTGTTCATGGAATGGTTAGGCCTGATAATCTGGCATACCCCATGGCATGCTCTTCCTTTCTAGTTTTCTGTTATGAAAAATTTGTATTTTGATTGTGTTCCATGGTCTCTTCTACGCCTCATGGGCCTGCTCTTCCTCACTCATTTTCTGTTATGGAAAATTTGTATTTTGATTGTGTTCATGGAATGGTTAGGCCTGATAATCTGGCATTGGATGATTTGAGTAACCAATTGTGGGTGCTTGTTTGGCAGCTTTGTTCTTGGCTCTTATGCCCACTTTCTGTGGGATTCAGAAGAGGGTGAGGCCGAGGATACTGATTCTGAGATGCAGCAGAAGACGGCTGCCCCTGTGATGTTCTATAATTCTGCAACTGAGCCAGCTGTTTGAAACTTTAGTAACTGGATGCATCTTCTGTAGTCCATTATTACTGTCAAGGATAGATCTGCACAACCCCCTTCACAAGGATGCACAGATGAGTGGACTGAGACACCAAGGGAACCTGTCATGGAGGCAAGAGAATGGAGAATGGTTGGGAAACATGCTATGTTGGAAAAGAGTTGTTGAAAGCTCTGACGATTGCTAGAAACGTTAGGGTTCTAGGTTATTTATGTAGAGAACAGGGATGTGCAATTCATATTTCGGAACTCTACTCGAATCACATATGCAATTCATTCGAATGGGTTACACTACTTATTTCAACTCAGCAAGTTTCCTTAAACCGTTATTTTGTTGCCTCAAGGTTTTTGATGGAGTGAAAGTCGACACCAACAGTGGTCTGCAGGGATTGTTGCACATCTGTGCTTTTGATAGAAATAACAGGCAACAGATCCGAAGATTGGAAGTTATTTGGTAAGTTTGCAGCTGAAAGATTCGAAGTTAGTAGGATTACTTGCCTGTACAGTATTGCTGGTTAGGATGCAGCAACTATCTCTAGTGTAAATGTTAACAAATATAATATTTGCAACAAGTTCTCATTCTGAAGAGGTGAATCATAATTGCCTTTCTAGCAATACACTTATCTGCCGTTGTAGACATTAGATGTTTGACACCTAAAGTTGGATTCTTTGGAAGTAGGCTATTGTCCAAAGCTCGTGGAAGCTGCATAGTCTCAACAATATTCCCTCTGAATCAAAGAAAAAGATCCAATCCTTTTAAATAAGTTTTCCCCACAGGCAAACATTGAACAGGCAACAACAAAGATTTTTTTGCAGATAAAGAAAGGTTGAAATTTGCCAAATGTTTTATCCCACATCCCCCCAAATCCCGAGGCAACGACACACTTTCCTAGAATGAAAGATGAATCTTTAAAGACTCCAAACTGCCCGACCGCAAAAAATGAGAAAGCTTTGCCCTTATCCGGGAGATTACAGAAGCCAAAACCGTAAATAAAGAAAACCGTAAATAAAGAAAACCAATAGACTAGAATTCTTTGCAACAAAGGCGAAACCAAAGTGAGCCTTACCCCCATCGAGAGCCAACAAAATGTCCAGCTATTTTTTTTTTTGATAATGTGGTTCACGCGCCGGCACGGAAATAAATCAGGCGGGCCCACCCGAAGGGGCCTCACACCTTCGGCACACTAACGACGGGTGCTCAACCAATTGAGCTAACTCTTGGGGCTAAAATGTCCAGCTATTAATTCTGTGATGAATTCTTTTTAAAATCCATTCCCAATCTTTTGTACGATAGCCATCGGACTTCAAATGAAAACCCATGTAGTTGAAACCATCATCAATACTCTCAACTTTAAGCGGAAATAATCTGGACATAAAATCTTTCAGAGACAAGTCTCTGTAGAAGCAGATGAAAGAAGATTTGTTTTCACTCACCTCTAAGCCCAAAGCCTCACAGAAAATCTTTTAAAATACTCTGCAAGTATCTCCATTCATCTCTAGAACCACCTCCAGCTATAACAACACCGTCAACAAACAAAAGATGAATGATAAAGACCTCCCTGGAAACCTTAATCCCATCAAACTTCTTTTGACTCCTTGTTCAACGAATAAGAAGACTAAGACCTTCAATAGCTAGAATAAACAAGTAACAGGATAGTGGGCGCCCCTGTCGGATTCCTCTACTTCCTTTGAAAAGAACTGACAGAACAATGATTAATGAGCACTGCAAATCTGTCCAAGGTTATGCAACCCATAATCCGCCCAACAATATCATGAGATAACCTGATCTGTACAATAATTAACCTTAAGAAAGACCAATCCACTTTGTCATAAGACTTATATAGATCTAATTTTAAAAAGAAAGCATTCTTCTTTTGACTTTTAACAGTATGTAAACATTCCTGAACTATCTCGACTGCATCAATAATTTGCCTATCTAGTAAGAAATAAAATTGTTCTTCAGAAATAAATTTACCCAGAAAGGATTCAGTCTCTCTGCAATAGTCTTAGCAATAATTTTGTAAAACAGATTGCAAAGAGAAATTGGACAAAATCACTAAAACTATCAGGTCGATCCCTTTTAGGCATAAGAGTTAGATAAGTGGAATTTAGGATCTCATTAATTTTTCTCTATCTTCGAGTTTCTTCAACAGCTTCAGAAATCTCTTGCCCAAAAATATCAAAGAAATGCCAATAGAACTCCACCGTCCAACCATCCGGACCAAGTCTTTCGTCCTTTGCAAACATCTTCAAACTATTTTTGACCTCTTCCACAATAACTGACTTACCTATAGACAGACATACCTCTCTCTCAAAAAACAAAGGGAAATTATTTATAGTTTTCTACTGACTCTCCATATTAAAACCATGCTTTTGGGAGAAAAGGTTTTTAAAGTATTCTTAGCTGCAACATTTCAAATAGCTTTCTGATCATCACTGGCTTGCCCTTTCTCAGTACTGATTTCCCAAACAGTATTAGACAGTCTTCTTTGATTGGCGAACCTATGAAAAAATTTGGAGTTATTGTCTCCAGCTTGTAACCAGATAGCTCTAATCTTTTTCCTCAAGGCCTCTTCCATTTTCTTTAGAAGTTTCCCATGCTTGGACTCCAATTCAGTCAATCTCTCTTTTCAATCAATGGAGAAAAAAAGATCATCCACCACATCATAAAGAGTTTGAATTTATGCTTCAATCTCCCCAAGATCCTTCTGATTCTCAATTTTTTTTTAACTTTTCCTAATTCTGGACTTCCACTTTAAGTCTATTTAACTTAGAAATCAGCCCAAACATCACAGGCGAATAAGAGACCGTAGACAATTTTTTCCATTCATCCTTGGCAAAATCACAGAAAAGAGAATCCTCTAACCAAACCGGGTTAAACTTAAAAGGATATTTAACCAAACATTTATAAAAGTCTATCTGCAATATAATTGCAGGATGATCTGAAACACCAACTGACTAAGACCAAGACCCATACTTACCAAAATCCTCACAAAGATCCTCAGCGAGGAAAAACCTATCAAGCCGTTTAGCAAGACCAACATCCTCGCACCATCCATTTGACCAAGTTGGGGACAACACATTTGGAGCAATATCCACCAGCTTTAGTTCCTTAAAATTTGACCTAAAAAAGTCTGATAAAGGATCTTCAAATTTTCCATCTCCCCAGACTTCTTCCATAGACATCGTGAAATTAAAATCTCTTGCCTCAATTAGAGACCTATTTGCCATAATGCCAGACTGATTTTTTTTTCCCAATACTCCTTTTCTTTACTACAAGGGGCATAAATATTTAAAATCCTGAGAATCCTTGAATAACCCTGAAGATAACCTTACACCATAATACCAACAACCGTGGTAACGGCCCTTAAATCCACCACCTGAGGATTCCAAGCAACCAACGTTCCTCCTGATACACCATTTGAATCCCACGCCAACACTTTCCAAGATGGTTTTAATCTCAAGACATACTCGCAGGCTGATCCCACATTTATCATCGTCTCTTGTAAAAGAATCACGCCAGGGTTCACTTTTTCCAGAAAATCCTTCAGGGAAGATATTTTTGGGTCGCTTCCTAGCCCTCTTATGTTAAAAGAAAAAATGTTCATTTCTGAACCTCTTTCAGGGCCACTAAATCTCTAAGAACCTGATTAGAAACAACCAAAGAAACACTTGAATCACTAGGAATCCCTTTTTCAAACAGAGAGACAACCCTAGGATTTTGACACAAAGAAACTTCTTCCTCCCCTTCGACAAACACCTCGACCCCATTTTTATCTTTTCCCCTTTTCCATTGTTTTCTTATAGACGTGTTTTGCTGCCTAATGGAAGAAATCGCCACAATATCAGGATCCTCCAGGATAGTTGAATAAAACTCCAAAGGTTCCATTCCTTTCTTAGACACAAGCTTTACAGGAGATACAGAATCCTCTACAAGAGATGAAGAAACCTGAATCTCTAGCTTATCCTTGCTAACCTAGGACAAAAAACTCCAGATTACCTTCATCTTTCTTTAACTGATTTGAATTATCAGAGATCGAAAGAAAACCCATAATTTCATTCACTGATAGAAATTTCGACAAGATGGGAACAATTTTTGTGAACCCCAGCAAAAGAAGAAGTAGAGTTGTGATCTAGAGGAAGAGGGAAATTTAAATCGACAGCTATATCCATCTCTTCATCTCTGGTTCTATTATCCTCAAAATCCCTTTACCTACTCGAAAAATAGTTCTCCTTCAAATGACCTGTTCCTTGACATTTGTGGCACCAAAAGATAATTCTCCAATAGTCTAGTTTCTCCAAGAAAGAACCTCCTTCTCATACCACTTCTAATTCCTCAGGAAGCCCATTATCCATTTACATTTACATTTCCACCAACACATGAGGCGCTTTTCGTTCAAAACCAAATAAATGTTCTTCTTCAATATGGATAAATTTTCCAATAGAATTTGCCACTGCTTTGAACCCTTTAATATTCCAACAAAAAAAGTGGAAACCCAGGAAATATGGCCCAAAGATGTCTCTTTGCTAGCTTTGTTTTCATCGAATCAAACTCCACACTCTAACAGGAAAGAACCAGGGATCCTCTGCCATGAACCCAGAACCGCTCCTCCACCGTCATTTGATCTTCTTCAAATAAAAAAAGAAAAACGAACCACCCATTTACCAGAGCAAAAACCCTAGGAATGTTTTTTTATAAAGGGTTTCCATTTCTCTTGAACCCATTCTAAGATTTCATTCCTAGATAGCTTAACAAACTCAAATTTTCCAACCAGCGATCTCTGTGATAAAGCCATAACCAGATCCATCATTACATCTCTGCCCAAGACACATAATGGTATTCCTCTCTACACCTTCTCAAATTTCAATTGCCTGACCTTCTTTTCATTCTTCACACCAACATCTGAAACACTCAACACTCCTGCATCCTGGCCGCTAAAGCCAAACCCCTTCTTGTTTTCATTTTGCATAAACTGCTTCTTGTCACTATCGTTGACACGTCCCGCCTCAAGTAAAACCTCATCACATGAATACAATAAAACGAACCTATCATCCCTATCTTTTTTCGAAACACTTTTTTGATCTGAAAAGACTAAAGGAGATCCAGCCTCCAACCCACCTGTCAGGTACCAGAAACTACTCTTCGACCCCACCAGAGTAATCATAAAAAACAAAAACTGAAAAACAACCACCAAAAAAAGAAACTAGCTTTGGATTTATAAGAAAAAAAAAATCCCACTTGATTAGACTGGTTGGTACTAGACTAAGAGTGACTTAGTTTGACTCCAAGACCATTGCTAGTGTAAAGAAACCAGAAAAAGAAACACCCAATCAATCTACTTGCGAGAATCAAACCTCCAAACTGAAAACCCTAGCCTCCATGTCTTCGATCAGAGGTGATCCTTACCAAATACTTATAAACATCGTATCATTTTGGTAACTTAAGATGACATAAAGAGAAGACACAACCCAATGAATGTGGGTCGTTAAAAGACTTTCCTTTTATCTATTTTAAGGCACTCTCCTCTCCTCTCCTCTTATTTATAATCACTAGGAAAGAAATATGTTTTTACTTTTGGTTTTGCAAAATATCATAAAAAATACAAACTTTAAATTAATAAAAACAATTTTAAATTTTACTCCAAAACCATTACATTTTTTATATTTTGAAACAAATATTGAGATTCGTAATGCTTATATTCCAATCATTACTACACAGTTCCATAGTTTTCACCCTAATTTTCATTTCGAATACACCTTAAATGTACATGATAACTTATCCTATATAATTTATTATTGTTGATTTTCATGACTAAGTCAATCAGTACAGTTCAATGTACAGAATAGCCAAACTCTTGGCGAAAAATACATAGTATGCTGCAGAGTAAGAAATGTTGCTGCAGCAGCTTTGTAGGCCATTGGATCTCAACCATGTGAAATCCAATATTGGCCTATATTACTGTTGCGGCAGCATTTAATACCCTGTTGCATGCTAAGTACTTTTCGCCCAAACTCTCAATTGACTATAACAAAGTTAAGGAAAAAAAAGATTTGAGTAGACTTTTGTTCTCATCAAGCATTTAGAATTAAAGCCAGAAGCATAGAGAGAGGAAAAATCATTTTTTTAATGTTAAGTTATAGTTCATATTGGTATTATTTATATTTAAAATAAAAAATTAGAACATTATTTTTTAATTTAAATTTTGTTATATAAAATTATGTATTTTTTTAATTTAATCATTAATTTATGTTTAAATACATTTTTTCAATTTTTTCAATAAAGGACCTTTTTTGTGATAGAGAATTATACAAGGTTGTTTCTTCATATTATAACATTTAATGTTTAATGTAACACATACTCTTTAATGTGATAGCTAAACCATAAGAAAACATACACAACCACTAAAATAACATAGACAATCATAAACAATATTTTTTATTAATTTTAAAAGCAAATTTCATGAGCTCTCATCTTTACAAGGATTTAAGCCCACATAGGAGAGCGGAGAGCACTTCAAATCAAATTGACTCTCAATGTAGTGGATAAAACACCTATGCTCATTGTTTTAGGAGGAAAGCATTCCTATGTTTGTCCCACAACAATTTCCCATTCATGATTACCCAGGAAAAAACCCATGGTTTAGAAGCTTACCCGATTATAAGAGATAAATGCAACCAATACAAACATCCATATTGTACTAGTCGATTGGGGAGAATTCTAGCAACAATTGGTTACCTGTGCCCTCGCCATTGTCGAAGCTTGCACCTTTCAACAACTTCTACATCATAGTGCTATTGTAAATTTTGTAATTATGTACTTTTACATCTCATTGTTCTCTTTGGGATGAAGAAGAGTTTTGTGGTTGGGGAGATGTTGGAGTAGCCCAATCGATGGGTCGACTAGGTTATCCTGACTGGCCACCCCACTTGGTCGGCTAGTTTAGTCGAGTCGATTAAGTCCATTATCAGGTAGTTACACAATTAAAACTATCTATCTATCTAACTAACTAACTAACTAACTAACTATATAT